>CM062809.1:719192754-719540254 GCA_031772625.1 Pinus tabuliformis
AAAATCAGAATGTAAGTGAAACAAAGCATTTTTAAAAAACTGGCAAAACATTCGAAAAGTGGTCTTGGTTAGTAAAAAATTAAAAGAGGGGTATAAAATCCAAATCATGTGTTTTAAGTCTTCATTGTTGAAATTGAATGAGCCAAGGGAGAAAATCGCGTTTTTGAAAAAAGAAGGCAAAACAGGGAAAAAAATCCAGTCATCTTGCTAGCGTTGCGCACCTGTGCCTTGGCGTTCCACATTAAAAAGGCGTTGCGCATCTGTTGCAGGCTTGCTCTTGAAATTTGGTTTGGCACTGCGCATTGAAAGTGCGCTGCGCAACTATTACAAGAAGCAAAATTGCCTCAAAACACCTCTGAAATTCCTCAAAAACAAATTGATGCATCTTCCAAGTAAGTAGATCACTTCTACTTGCTCAGCAAAGGTATGCTTGGTTGCTTGAATGTGTATGGTTTTCTTTAGATAAAACCCTAGCTAAATGGTTAACACAAACCCTAACTAGTTGCTAAATCATCTCTTGCAATTTATTGAAGGTAATTTGCTCTTCTTTCTCACTCCATTCATATTGAGCTTGTCAAATCCCATTCCCTCTCCCAAAATCATCAAAATTCACTCCCCAAACTCCACTCCCATTCACCAAACCTTAGCCCTAATACACTATTCACTTACCTTAATTTCCAATTCTTACTTTCCTACTATTCCCCATTCCCTTATCAAGCTCTATACCCTCACTCCCTCAAGTATTCACATCTCATACATCTCACTTACCTTATAAAACAAATCTCTTCATACTCATTTTGTTATCACTACAAACCTTCATTTCACATCACCTATCATATCACAAAAAAACCCATGGAGAGAGGCATAGACTATGAGAAGGAGGAGGAAACTCTCAGTGATTCTTCCAAAGAAGCTCATGTGCCAAGAAAGCCACACAAAGGAGGAAGATCATCCGGGAGGATCCCACCACTCTTACAGAATTACTTGCTTTCCCTCTTGTTGTAACTAGCTTTAAACACCAGTCTTGTTATCAATTTTTTGAAATGGTAGAGAGGGTGAAATTTCATCATGAGCTTGCTAGGTTGTTTATTATTCATCTCACCAATGGATAGGTGAACCTTGTCGGTGTCTCTTTCACCTTGACACCTGCCACCATTTCAGCAACAACAGGAATCCCTAATGTAGATAACAGTGGAATAAGGGGCAGTATGTGGGTAGAGAACATTATGAGCCTTACAAAAAGGCTGGATATCACAGGCAAATCAGCAGGGTTTTTCCTTTCAAATACTTGCAGAACACTTATGCTCCTCTCATGAAACTCATCATCAAATATTTCACCTGTGAAGGAAAGTTTTCCCGCCTATATACATATCATATCAGGTTGTTGATGCATTTCACAAGAGTAAGGATGATGAACCTCCCATACTTTATATGCAGGAATATTGAGAAGATGGCTCACTATGTGCAAAGGAAACCTTTTCCTCAACAATTCAACAACATTTACCACTTCTCACTGATTAAAATTATTGTCTTGCATCAGCTAAGCTTGTTGAACATACCATGGGATACCTTTATTGCCCATGAGATTTTCAAAGGCCCTCAGGTGATTCCATCAGTGCCTCAAGAGGAAGGAGGGCCATCAGGATAGCCAGGTGTTCATGAGACTGAAACTACAGGTGTGCCGATGTTTGTCACCTATGAGAGAGGCACCAGGAGGCTTTTTGCTACTGCCAAGCGAGTACTATCTCCACCAGAAGTGGAAGGGGTCTCGTTTTCTTCACCAGACCACAGGCAAATGTTATCTTCACCGGGGGTGAAAGGGGCTTTGCCTTCTTCTCCAGCTATACAGGTTGGCCAACAATCAAAGAGCAAAGAAAAAGGGAAACAAAAGATGCATGAGGAGGTCCTTCCTAAAGGGCAAGACAGAGATTTTATTTTGATTGAGGAAGATGTCACTGATTTGGGCTCTCAAAGCTCAAGACTCAAGGACATGATTATCAAAGAGAAGGAGGCTGAAATATAAGCCTTATCACTTCACCTAGAGAGGGCCAAATGGATCATCAACTTTATTGAGCAGGACAACAAGCAACTAATATATAAGCAAGCTATTATGGAGCTACAAATGATTAGGGAAAATAGGAAAATGGAAAAGAAGAGAAAGATCAAGATGACCTCCCTTCAGCAAGAAATTGAGGATGACCGAGAATCATGGTTGGAGAGGGTGAACATTCACCTTGAGAATATGCTTGAGAAATCCAACAAAGAGAAGAAAATGTTGCACCATATGGCCTATCACTACCTAACCCGGAACAAAATTTGCAAAACAAGAGTAAAGAGGCTAAAGGCCAAGCTAAAAAGAGCTTTGAGGAGCAAGAAAGAGCAAGATAAACTCAAGATCTTGGTTGAAGCATCATTGGCTCATCAAAGCACTTAACAAGGGTCAATCATGCCAAATTTCAAGAAATTTGGAGAAATTTTTGTCAATTTTGGAATTTTTAATGTAAAAAACAGGTTTTTTCAATAGGTGGCGCTGCGCTTTTGTTGGGGACACTTTCTTGCAAAAAAGTTTATATTTTTAGAATCAGCATTGAAAAATATGGAAGCTCAGAAATGGCTGAGAATTTTGGACAAGTTCTAGGTCTCCAAAGGGGCAAAAAACACCCAAAAAGTGCCCTCTCTGCCACTTTTTTGCCACACAGGAAGCAGTCTTGGGAGAATCAATTTTTGGAGGGCAAATGGACTCAAAATTCAAAAATTCAAGTTGTTCCAGAAATCAGACTCTCCAAGCTTTCCAACGAGCTATCCTACACCTAATTTGGACTTCGGGAATCCTTCCAAAATTGGCCTAGAAAAGTGTTGTGCATTGAAATCTTGGCGCTGCACATTAAATGAATTTTGCCAGTTTTCCCTGATTTTCCAGAGTATTCCTAATTTTCTTAGGAGATCACTTTTTCTTCATTTATTGGAAAATATAAGCATGGTAAATGATGAATTCGATGTAATATGGTTGAAAATCACTTCATAGGGTACATACATCAAGTTCCAAGTAGTTTTGAGATGTAATGAATTGGTTTCGTTGGTTTTAGAGGCAAGCTGTTCCAGTGCATATATTCCTATTCTTAGTTTAGATATGGTTGAAACCACCCCTCTTCTCATGGATTCAACCCTGATAGCTAGCTTGAGTATTTTCCTTGCCTATGTCATTTACTTTTTGTTTCATTTGTAATGGTTGGACTTTGGCAGAAGTGTTGGACTTATTGAACATTTTGTATCAGCAGTTTGGCAAGGAATAAAATCAGGTTTTACAGCTATTTTTGTGGGATTCTTGTGACAGTGAGTTTATGTATTGTTTCTTCTTTGTAATGAGTTTTTTTCTGATGTTTTATATGTATCCACATCTCTCTCTCTTCTAAACTAAATTAATCAAGGTTAATAGACAAAATACACTAAGTTACAGTGCTTTGTCTTGGGATTGCATTTAGTTTTCAATGTTTTCCACTATTTGAAGAGGATTCATAGTTTTTTTATTCCCTCCTCAACACCTTAGCTGTCTAAACTACCATCTTAATCCATTGCTAAGTATATAAACGCTTGTCTACCTCGCGCCACAGAATATGACTATATCCCTGAGTTGATTTCCCAGACCCAATCTGCCTTCTCCAGTTGATCCAGCAACCAAAACCTAAAATCAAACCAGAAACCCTAATCTACTATACCTAGCCTAAAATCAGCATTCATTTCAGTCATCTCAAGCCCTAGTTGCCAATATTCTAATTGAGATTGACAAGGAGAGAGCCATCTCCTGACCTCGTAGGGCTAGCTACCAGGTTAAGCGTGGTTTGATGTTACCCTAGACCTGTCTTCCTTCAGCCTGAGGTAGATTTAGGTGCTAACATAGTGGCGACTCCACTAGGGAACGTAGTTTTATGTTCCTCAGCAAAATGTAATCAAGTTCAGATTTGATTGTTGATGGTGAACGATGATCAGACACAGCGAGGCTGAAATCATTCACCCGGCGACTCTAAATCAGTTTCGAGATCAGATCCAAGGACTCCACTAGAAGATGAACCTGACCAGCAGAAACATGAAAGGACAATATGGAAAGATCAAGTATTCAAGTTGGAATTTCATCCAAGACATTATGTTCTTTGTTATAAATTATTTCTTCTCTTTTCCCGAGAATGTCAAGAAGGCTTTGCAAAGTATATTGTATTTGAGAAAATATTCTCGGCCTACATTTGATTCCTTCTCTTTGAAGATTGTGAATACCAAAGATTTGCACACCTTTGAGCTTGATCAAGACCCTTTTCTGAAGCTTGTGATGACCGTCTTCAAACCAAAACTAATTTCTGTACATATTCATATACCTTGTAAAATTCCAGATCGATATAAGCCTCTGATTTTACCTCCTATATTCCATGCTTTCCCTAAAGATTATTACCTATATCTACCAAGATTTGATGGTGAATGTGACAACATCACTACCGAGAGACATGTACTGAATTTTGAGTCTTTTCTTGACCTTTTTGAATTTGATGAAGAAGATGTCAGTATTAGGCTTTTTGCTCTTTCTTTGCAAGGCAACGTCAAGAGTTGGTTCAAAACCTTGCCTGATGTGAGCATCTCAGATTTCCAGTGGTTCGTCAAAGTTTTCCTCGACAAGTGGGTGGTCAGACATAACCCTTTCTTGATTCTAGAAGAGTATAACCAACCGAAAAGACAGCGAGGGGAGATGGTGCAACAGTTTCTGCCAGGTTTAACCAAGTCTATTTATCGATGTCGGTTAATATAAGGCCTCCTCCTGGATCCGCTCTCTTGCACTACCCGGAAGCCTTTGATCTGGAAATCGAGTTTCAGCTAAGGGAAAGAAACCATGCAACACTTGAAGAGATGCAAAACAGTGTAGTAGATGTAGAGGCTAATTTGCTGATCAGAAGGGCAAAGTTGAAGGAAGAAGAGATGAAGAACATAGATCCAAAGGAATCGTCATCTTTAGAGGTAAAGCTCAACATTTTGTTAAGTGCAGTGGAAGAGATGATGCAAAATATCACCACAAGGAATGAGTATGACGTTCAAGACCATGGCTCGTTGATTGAAGAAGAACAAGTGGCTGATCCAAAATATTCTTTTTCTTATCCCAGTTGTCATAGATCTGATAATGATTGTTTTGTAGATCATCTTGGAGAAGAGAGATCTGTTGATATGACATGCATGCTTGAAGATGTATTTTTTACTGACGATTTGCCTAGGTTTGATCAGTATGATGATGATTATGTTCTCCAAACATAAGCTAATCTTGCAGACAAATCAACAGTTAGTTTGTGGGAGGAGGAAGTTCACTTTTAGTAGCTCGAATACAGTGATCAACTGATGCATATCAGCTATGGAAGTGAGGAGGAAAGTGCAGAAAATTTTGAAGTAAGTGAAGGCTCTTTTCCTTTTTGTTTTGCTTCATTTCAGTTCATCAGAGACAACTTTCATGCAATCAGAAGTCAATCGTCGATAAGTTTTGATCTGAACCATTTTGAGGGCAATGAAATCCTTGTTCAAGACTTCTCATATCCAAATTTGTAGCCCCCGAATGCCATTGATTGTCAAGTTGCAGATTAAGGCTTGGAAGCTGGAACATATGATCAAATGATGCAAGATGATTCCGTACCATTTTGTTTTGAATCATTTCAGTTTTTAAAGGGAAATGCATAGTATATCTTCAAATGAGCAGCCTGTAGGAAATCATGTAATCTCATCGGAACCAATAGAAAATGGGTTGCAGCATTCTTCTCAAGTCTTCCATGATCCAATAGCTGATGTGTTGGATGATGTCTACAGTCAAAGTCCTTCTCCATTAGCTACCTATGAGCTTGAAACAAGTATTGATACAAACTTGATTTGGCAACCAGTTTCTTTGTCATTATCAGCAGGAGTCCCATCACAATGCTCAGATCAAAGTTTGCATTCATGGTACGAGGAGAAGAAAAGTAATCCATTGGATGAGCTAAGTCCTAGTGCATATGAATTTCAAGATCCTTATGCAGTTTTTTTGGAGTCAAATAGAGAATCCATATCATTCAACGGATTTGTTTACAAGTTTTCATGGGAGTTTCCTTTCAGTAGTTCTCTCTTGTTGTTCATAAGCAAGCACTTGTGGAGAATTCAAACAACAACCAGAATGCTTACTTGGTTGCATTGGTTGTTTCATTTCACTTGATCAGGTGATGAATGGAACAACTAGAGTAGGTTTTATTGAATAAGCTCCATTTTGAGCATATTTTTCAGTTTGTCAGTTGTGTTTTAGTATTGCGTCAATTTCATTTCAGTTATGAGTCTTGAGTCATGAGTTTTGATGTTTTTGTTGCCAAGATATTAATTCCATATTTCCTAATGGATGAAGGCAATAGTCTGCTTTTTCAAATATTTGAGGTTCTTGGCACCTCCCAGGAGCTACCATCCCCATTGGAGCCAATGTTAGTGTCAGTGTCTTCACACTTCCATCAGTGATCAAATTGCTCTTTTGCACGTATATTAAGTGTCTTATCTGAGCAGCTGCATTGAATTAGGTCATGGATCAACTGATGGTAGTAGTTTCATGTCAATTTCCCTCATGAAATTCACATGCTGACCTGTTCATACAGTTTTTTTTACTCGTTCACTGTCACCCTGTTTCATTTCATTTATAAAAAACAGTTTTAGGGTTTAGTCTCACTAGGTCTTAGGGTTTGTCATCATGGTCATCCTAATTGAATAAAAAGGTCAGAAGGCACATGAGAAGGATAAAAAAGTTCATCAAAATAAATTTACTTCTGTCATGTTCAATAAAAAAAAAATTACCTCAAAACTCTGTTTTTAAGTGAAAACAGAGTAGTTATTTTCCATTATTGTAAAAATTTCATGTAATTTAAATGTTTCTATATGTAATAAGTATTCAATAGCTATTCCTGGTGACCTGGTGACAAATTCAACTCCTGCCATTACACAAAGTCAACTCCTGCCATTACAAAAAGTCAATGTATAAGTCCACCTGCAAAAAGACAAAAATCAGAATGTAAGTGAAACAGAGCATTTTTTTAAAAGCTGGAAAAACATTAGAAAAGTGGGTCTTCATTAGTAAAAAATTAAAAGAGGGGTATAATAGCCAATTCATGTGTTTTAAGTCTTCATTGTTGAAATTGAATGAGCCAAAGGGAGAAAATCGCGTTTTTGAAGAAAGAAGGAGAAAGAAGGCAAAACGGGGGAAAAAAATCCAATCATCTTGCTGGCAGTGCGCACCTGTGCCTTGGCGTTGCGCATTAAAACAACGTTGCACATCTATTGCAGGTTTGCTCTTGAAATTTGGTATGGCGGTGCGCATTGAAAGTGCGTTGCGCACCTGTTCCTTGGTGCTGCGCACCTGTTACAAGAAGCAGAATTGCCTCAAAACACCTCCGAACTTCCTAAAAAACAAATTGATGCTTGTTCCAAGTAAGTAGATCACTTCTCCTTGCTCAGGAAAGGTATGCTCGATGGCTTGAATGTTGATGAGCCCCAAAAATGGATAATTATATGGGCTCATTCAGCCTCCTAATTCGACTTAATCCACCATTATCATTAGTTTATTGCATGTTTTTTATTATATTTATGCTAATAGAGTGAATTGGGTTAGTGATTATGCCAACAAGTCTAATGTGTGCTTTATGCAGTATTTTTGGTCAATTTTGGGACAAAGTCAAAGCCTTAAATGAGCACTTCGCAGCCAAATTCATGGAAGAACAAGGGAGAGGATTTGTAGGAAGGTGTCCCCTTCATTTATGAGCCCTTACCTCGAATTCTTCACCAGAAGCTCAGAGCACAAAGGGCAACCAAGCAAGTCAAGAAGGGCTGCTGTTAGCTGCAAGTTTTGGTAGTCGAGTCCCTAAAGTTTAGGAGGACTGTTCGGGCCCTCAATTTGTATAAACAAGAGGGCTTAGGGCCTCATTTCAGTTAGTCACTTTGTAGGCAGAAGTTAGCTAGTTTGTAGTTCGATTTTAGTCATTTTTCTTAGGCAGTAGGTTAGCTCTGCATTTCAGCACATTTTCAAGCTTTTTCTTGTGGACAGTTTTTGGAATGTAACATTTCTTGAGAAATAAAGATGAATCCAGCTTTGCACCAACGCTAATCTTTCTCAGGCGGCTGTAGCTCTTGGGGTTGGGCCCAACCCAAGTGTCCAGTACCTCCTTTGTTTACTTTTATGTGTTTTTCCTGCATTCTTAGAATAAAATCTGCTATTTAGATTTAAATCTTGTTTTGTTATTTAGGTTGCTTTTGATGATTAAAAAGGCTTTTCATGTTCAGATTGATTTGATAGGTTAATACTAAAGAAGATCTTTAGAAAAATACCATCAAGCACCTCTAATCTCACCTCTCCCTCAGTGGGACCATGAGCTGGGACCAAGGTGTCCTTGCTGCCACCAAAAACATTGTCTTTGCTTCATCATGCAATTATTAGTGTTAGATTCTCATTTGCAGAAGTTGATACCAGTTGTGGTTACATGCTCAGGTTCATGATTGCTTATTTTTCATAGCTATTTCACATGATTTCGTTGCAAATAAACTTTGGTTCATTTTCTTTGTTGTTATTTAGATCAGATTAGGTTAAAATAGTTAGGTCCTTGATTTTCCGAGTCTTTGTTTGTTCAGTTTGAGAAATAACTTGCAGAGCACCTGTATTACCTCTCTATCTACCTTTCGTCCATCAGATAATCTGCTCCAACCCTTAATCCATGATTCCTACCCTTCATTTGCCATACTTTTCCCACCTTGCCCTAATTTCTACATTCTTGTGCATCATCGCTTCCTCCATCCTCGAACAAATCCAATCGCTCCTTAGCCCCATTCACCGGGTCCTAGACCCCTTAACATCATTATCCAACCTCCATTTCCACTTCCCCACCATTTTCCTCCATCAACCCTCCAAAATCCTCTTTTCGGAACATCCTGTAGAAATTACAGAACATCATGTAGAACCCCTGTAGATTTCTTGTAAAAGCTCACGAAAGCGGTTTCTTGATAGCCAAACTCTGTGAAACTCTCTGGAAGAGTGCTAGGGACCCCTTAGGCCGTCTTCTAACCTTCCCAACCTCCTGCAAGCATTTCATCTCGCCAATCCACCTCTGCACAGTCAAAAACCAGTTAAAGCACATGCACAATAATTTTGCCAACTTACTCAAAAATACAAAAAGATGTTTCTTTTCAGATTTCACTTCAGAAGTAGCTTAGTCACATGCATTTTACCTTTCTAAGAGTCAATGGCATTCCTTTCTGTAGCTTTCATCATTTTTCTTGCACCAGTAGGGTTAGTCGGTAAAACTAGGGTTTGCTAGGGTTTGCATTTCCTTTCCGCTTTCAGTTTCTTTCTGCAAGTAGATTAACCCCCTTTGAGTTAGCTTTCATCCATCAATTAAAAAGCTT
Organism: Pinus tabuliformis; assembly: GCA_031772625.1. Lineage (NCBI taxonomy): Eukaryota > Viridiplantae > Streptophyta > Pinopsida > Pinales > Pinaceae > Pinus > Pinus tabuliformis. The sequence continues at coordinate 719,202,178 of CM062809.1, forward strand.
CTTCTAAGAGCTCATAGAAGTTGGCTTAAGCTCCTAGCGGACTTGTGCCAGCTGATCAAGTGACAGTCGCGGCAAGAGCTAGTACTTGTGCATACAGCATCATCGCTTCCAAGTTTGTTACGAACTACCGGGTTGATAAAATTAAAGAAGGGAGTCCCAAGAGTTGCAGCATTATTGCTGCAATACTGGGGCCCACCATCTTTTTGGCGCCATTGCCGGGGAAGCGTCAGAGTATTGGTGATTGCTGCTTTTCTTCTATTTTCTACTACAACCTTCTGCTAAGTAGTTTATTTCATTTCCATTCTGCAATTTCATTTCTGCAAAAGTAGATTAGACATTTCCTGCTTTCATTTCAATTCTGCAAGCGTAGATTAGCATTTCAATTCTGCAATTTCAATTCTGCAAGCGTAGCCTAGCATTTCATTCCTGCAATTTCATTTCAACAAAATAGATTAGTCATTTCCTGCTTTCATTTCAATTCCGCATTTTCATTTCAGCAAGATAGATTTTAGTTAGTTGCAGTTCAATCTATTTCAGTTTTGCAGGTACAAGCAAAAATCAACCAAAAATATTTCCTTTCATGCCTTGTAGGAGTAGAGATAATTCCAAAAAATGATTGCACAACACCCCCATTGCTTCACACAGCCAACCTTCTCTCTTCTTCAATGGTTGTGATTAAAGAACCCTTAGGTGGACAACAAGACATATTTGAAGAACCTCAAGGGAAGAAGAAGAAGAAAACATTCCTCTGGAGAAAATGGCTGCAAACAGAAATGTTGGGAGCAGTACCTTATCCAAAAACGAATTTGCAAATCAGATGGAAGATTTCAAGAGTGAGATGAGGCAGTTTCTTGCCATGCAACTGGATACCTTGTGGATCCAAAGGAAGCAAGAGGAAGCCAAGAGGGCTTTGGCCATATTTTGTCCCAAGTGCACTAGAATGCATCGTAGGAATGAATGTCCATTGCACTCCATAGAAGTGTGTTTTGTTTGTGAAAGAGACCATCCTACGAATCAGTGCCCCTCCTTGCCCGGAATTAAAGCTGCATATCAGAGGGCCAAAGGAGTCACTGAACCACTCTATTATATGAATCAAAGGAGGCCACATGGACCCATACCTTACCAGTAGGGAATGCAAGGGACATCCCAGACCTATTATAACCCCTATCAAGCCACTTCCATGCCTTCTTGGGGTCCCCCTGCTCATCCTTCCTGGTCCACACCCCCTCCTTGGTCGTATCCTCCTCAATATCATGCTCAACCAGCTGCTCATCCATTTCACCCCTACGCTCAGCCACAGCCTCAATGGAATGCACCTCATCAGGGGTGGAGGCCCCAATACAACTCTCCTCCTACTCATTTGCCTCCACCACCTACCCAACCACAACCCCATCCACATCCATCTCAAATATACACCCCCACTCAACTACCCATACCACCATCTCCAAACCCGCACATTGGAATAGCTCAACCCAATTGCAAAGCTGAGGCACAACATGTCCAAATGACTCCTCTTGAGCTCAATGATCTTCACCATAGCTCAGGAAGAGTATTGCAAAATAGAGATTATATTTACAGTTTTGAAGGACCACATCCAGTAAAAGAAGATTCAAGAGAGGAGATCAAGGAACCATGGGCTGCACTTGATGAAGAGAAGGCATCAAAATAAGAGATCGAGAGAGTTTCCTCATGGTTACCATCAAATCTTCCATGTATTCAAGAGAAAGATTAGCAGAGGAAGATGAGAAGGCCATGGTAGAAGGTGACATGAAACATGATCTAGATCAGCAAAAGGACCAAGGATATCAGAACTATATTGATATATGGTTTTAGATAGTCACTAAATTGCAGCAATACTCTCTTCCTCAGCTATGTTTGATCCTTTCAAAGTCAAATCATTTGGTCTCTGAAATCTGGATAGTTGTCCAAGCATGCATTTCAAGCCTCCACATCATTTTGTCTCTAATCTCGATGTGCACATGGCTCCATTGGAAGTATTCTTATACTCGAAAATAATTTTGTTTTTCAAGTAAGGTAGGGTAAAAAAATGAAAATAAGAGGAAAATAAAAATCTAAGGTGAAAACCTCTTCGGAGGCGCCTTAGATTGGCTCATTGATTGAAAACCTCCGTGAGGCGATCAATGGGTTGGAAAGAAGAGAAAATAAAAAGAGAATAAGATCCCTGGGTGAAAACATCCCTTGGAGGCGCCCAGGGTAGGCAATTAGGGTGAAAACATCCATGAGGCGCCCTAGTTGTTTTCAAAAAAAAGAAAGAAAGAAAAAAAAAGGCCTAATCTTTGTGGAATAATTGCACGTTGCAGGGAATACATTGCAGGTAAGGAGGGTCACGTAAAACGAGGATAGGGGTCCGTACCAGGCTACAGGACATCCCTACAGACATTCCTTCCATGGCCACTCACCTTTCCTAAGATTTGATCACATTCAGGTTGAGATTCCACCTTCTACAAGAAGTCTGGGCTTTTTATGGGAAGTTCTGGGCTTTCTACAGGAAGTTCTGCATTTCTACAGGAAACATCCTATAGAACCTTCGGGCGAGCGAAATTTGATTTTGGAAGGGAATCTGAAGCTTGGAATCTGTTCGTTAGGCCTGTAGCCACCCCTCTATTCAACCCATCACTATATGGCACCCTGCTCCATCTCTTTACACCTCTGTCACCCACTTGGTTATGTATTCCTGCACAGTCATACAAAAAACCCTGTTTGCCTCAGATTGACAGCAAGAATTCTTAAGTGAAAAGTCAAGCGATGAAGTCTCACATGCTCTACTTGACCAAGCTCCATCTAGACTCTGCATCAACGAATTCCAAGTTTGCATTATAGCCCAAGCTCATTTTTCTTACCATGCAAAAAACTACAGAATGCTTGGAAGCAAAAATACATAGTGCTGAAATTTGTTTTTTCTTTCACGTGAAAACCATGCATCCATTTACAAAACCGTTTTACGGGGAGTTGTTTAAGGATGATGGCAACATGCCCGAGCAATTTCAGCCAATTCCGGTGCACGGTTTCCAAGAAATCCGCCTCCATCACCGTCAGCCATTTTTGCATTTTATCCATATCCGTGCACCCATTTCAAAACCTGTTTCATAGGGAGATGCATATGGATGATAGTAACCTACCCAAGCAGTTTTAGCTGATTCCGATGCACGGTTTCCGAGAAATTGATCTCTGTAATCTTCAGCGATTTTCCATTTTTCTCAAAATTTGTGCATCCATTGATCGCAATTTTTCTATGAGAAGTGCATAATTATGATAGGAACATGCTCAGAAAGTTTCAGATCGATTTGGTCTATCGTTCGGGAGCAATGGAGAAAACAAGTCTCTGTCTTGTAAAAATTCAACATCAGTAGCTTGAGGGTGCAAGTCTGAACGTGGAAACAAATTCCTACAACTTAGATCCGGACAGAGGATACCTACACAAGATAAATAGCCATGAATTAGCAACCAAGCCATCATGCAACCACAGAAACAAATGCATGCAGCAAAAGGAAGGGCCACAGCACCTCACAGCAACCACATGCGGCTTCCAGGTACGTGACTAAACTCGTTCCTCTGATTGCATGAGTGTAATTTGAAAACTGCGTGAGCAATGAGATGGTTGTGATTAAAAAAATTGGTGGCCAGCTAACTAGCCACCCTCATCCAGTTCAAACAGCGCTCGGTGGGTGAATACGACACGTGTGCTCAGCCATCTCAGGAGGAAATCTGGAAATAGGTAGTGGTGACCGTTTAAACTTCAGCGTGATTGATGGACGTGATTATAGGCAGAGAACAAACAGTTAAACACTACAGTGGGGACCAACAGTCTGCATGGGGCCAACGTGCAGTGGCCAGCTCACCCTCCATCAACGGAAATCTCCATAAAACAGCCAATCGAACTCTCACCACTGTTGTTTCCAGTTTATCATCGTCCTTGCAGCTGCAACAAGCTCCATACCACCTCCATAGCAGCAAACCAAGCTTTCTCGGCCATTTTTTAAAAACCCTCCTGCTTATCGGCGTTCTACAAGAAGAATTTCTACAGGAAGTACGGTACAGCTTTCAAAAGCAGGGAAGCCTGAACTTTTCTTCGTCGAATTTGGAGTTCTGAGAGAGGTAGGCTCGAAAACACTCTTCCATGCATGGGATGTTTCGAAAAGGTGGTGAATTGAACTGTCTTAATTGGGGAATCACAGAAAAATCAGCCTGTGAGTTGGAAATAGCAGTTTGCTTGTGTATTGCACGGAATTTCTCAGTTTTTCTGCATCAAAATTCTTCTCCACGTTTCCGGTCTAAAATTCTCTTATAAGGAAGGCATATGCAGCTGTGAGAGCCAGCGTGTGGATGAAAATTTTAAAATTTTCATATCTGAATGTGTCCTGAGAAGAAAACTTGGTCGTCCTCTGTCTATAGATGCAAAACTCTTCCTCTCATAACCAGATAGCTGAAGAATTTTTAATGTCCCTGAGATCTCAATCAAAGACACAGGCCACAGTGAATTTCAGAGGGTTGACCCTAAATCTTACCCCTAAGCTCATTAGTCGAGTTACTGGTCTGCATTAGGGATACCTTGGAGCAAAGAGGAGAGGGCATTGGGCCAAAAATCCAAGAAAAAATTCTTCCTACCCGACGAACATCCTACAGAAGACAAGAACGGAGCCCACCATTCTCTTTGGCACCATTGGAGCTTGAAAAGAGGTAGGCTCAGGAAACTGCTCTGCATAGGATGTATTTATATAAGGTGGAGGATTAAAAACACAATATTGGGTTAAAAGAAAGGAAAGTGAAGCTTAAAAGACTGCATGTGTTTTTTTCCTTCTTTGGGTTATACACAGTTTCTCCGTTTTCCTGCTCTGCATCCAAAATATGCCTTTTTATTTCTCAAATTCTTTTGAAAAAATGGATGCAACCATAGAAGCCAACCTATGAGAAACAAAATTTGCAAGACTGTCCACTCTCTTAAGCAAAACATTGTGTTATAAATATTCTCTGTTTTGTCAAAGGTATTGATTTTTATCAAAAACCGAGAAGCAAATTCAAGTTGGAAACAGTTCGAAGAAAAAATTGCAAATTGATGTTGTGAAAAAGAAGAACATGAGGAATTCCAAACTCCAGAAAGACAAACCTCAGCCATTTCTCTATTTCCGATTTTGAAAGTTTGTTTCCTCCCTCCTCACCTGAACATTTCCAGCAGTCACCACACATCATGATAGGGAGATTTTTAGAAATATGGCAGGGGAAGATGAGGAGGAAATAGAAAAAGAGGAAAAGACCAAAATGGAGAAAGAAGAACTTGAAACAAAGGAGGAAATCAAAACAGAAGATGAGAAGGAAGATCCAGAACAGAAAAGAAAAAGACTGAAGCAGAGAAGGTAGAAACTAGAGAAGAAAGCCAAAACAGAGTGTGAGGAAGCAACCTAATAGAGGCAGAGAAGACAAAAGAAGAGGAAAAAAGGAGGAAGAGACACACCATGAGATATCAGTGAAATAGACCGAAACAATTTCTACAGGAAGCATGAAAACAGAGCAGCAAAAGGAGAAATCACCTGAGATTTTGGCCAGGGAGGCAGTAGCTGTGCTGGTTGCCTTAAGCACATCTCCAAAACAAAAAGGGAAGCGAAAAAGGGAGCCTTCCATGTACTTTAAGGCAAGAAGGAGCACACAGATCAAAGTAGGCAGACCCCAGCCACAGTCAAAGGAGAAAATTGTCATTAAGGACACAACAGCTAAACAAAAGGAGGAGTCTCATTCAAAGATAACCCTCACCTATGAATGAGGAAGCCAAAAACCTTCACTTGGAGAGAGAGAATTCAAATGATGGACTCAAAGACAGCTCCACAGGAAGCTGAGACGGTTCTACAGGAAGCTGAGAATTCTCTATAGGAAACTCAAGCTAAGCTAAAAGAGACCGAGAAATTGGAGGAAAAGGCAGCCAAACAATCACAGGAAGAAGAAAAGACAAGGAAACATCTGATGAACAGCAAAGAGAGGACAAGCTGTAGGCTGAGGTTGAGGCGCTAACAAAACTGCTACAAGAAAAGGAGCACAGGCAGCGGGAAGGAGTAGAGAGAAAAGCATGGTTTCATGACCGAGAAGAGGACATCACTTCAGAAGCTTGGCATGACAGGGAGGCCACTAGGGCCGTCAAAGATGAAGAGATAGATTAGTTTCTCAGAGGATGAGCAACAATTTCAGTAGGGGGTGATGATGAGCCCCAAAAACGGATAATTATATGAGCTCATTCAGCCTCCTAATTCAACTTAATCCACCATTCTCATTAGTTTATTGCATGCTTTTTATTATATTTATGCTAATAGAGTGAATTGGGTTAGTCATTATGCCAACAAGTCTAATGTGTTCTTTATGTAGTATTTTTGGTCAATTTTGGGACAAAATCAAAGGCTTAAATGAGCACTTCGCAGCCAAATTCATGGAAGAACAAGGGAGAGGATTTGTAGGAAGGTGTCCCCTTCATTTATGAGCCCTTACCTCAAATTATCCACCAGTAGCTCGGAGCATAAGGGGCAGCCAAGCAAGTCAAATAGGACTGCTGTTAACTGCAAGTTTTGGCAGCTGAGTCCCTAAAGTTTAGGAGGACTGTTAGGGCCCTCAATTTGTATAAATAAGAAGGCTTAGGGCCTCATTTTAGTTAGTAACTTTGTAGGCAGAAGTTAGCTAGTTTGTAGTTCGATTTTAGTCATTTTTCTTAGGCAGTAGGTTAGCTCTGCATTTCAGCACATTTTCAAGCTTTTTCTTGTGGAAAGTTTTTGGAATATAACATTTCTTGAGAAATAAAGATGAATCCAGCTTTGCACCAGCGCTAATCTTTCTCAGGAGGCTGTAGCTCTTGGGGTTGGGCCCAACCCAAGTGCCCAGTACCTCCTTTGTTTACTTTTATGTGTTTTCCTGCATTCTTAGAATAAAATCTGCTATTTAGATTTAAATCTTGTTTTGTTGTTTATGTTGCTTTTGATGATTAAAAAGGCTTTTCATGTTCAGATTGATTTGATAGGTTAATACCAGAGAATATCTTCAGAAAAAGGCCATCAAGCACTTCTCGTCTCACCTCTCCCGGGACCATGAGCTGGGACCAAGGTATCCTTGCTGCCACCAAAAACACTGTCTTTGCTTCATCATGCAATTATTAGTGTTAGATTCTCATTTGCAGAAGTTGATACCAGTTGTGGTTACATGCTCAGGTGCTTAGTTTGCATAGCTATTTCACATGATTTCGTTGCAAATAAACTTCTGTTCATTTTCTTTGTTGTTATTTAGATCAGATTAGGTTAAAGTAGCTAGGTCCTTGATTTTCCGAGTCTTTGTTTGTTCAGTTTGAGAAATAACTTGCAGAGCACTTGTATTACCTCTCTATCTATCTTTCCTCCATCAGATAATCTGCTCCAACCCTTAATCCATGATTCCTACCCTTCATTTGCCATACTTTTCCCACCTTGCCCTAATTTCTACATTCTTGTGCATCATCGCTTCCTCCATCCTCGAACAAATCCAATCGCTCCTTAGCCCCATTCACCAGGTCCTAGACCCCTTAACATCATTATCCAACCTCCATTTCCACTTTCCCACCATTTTCCTCCATAAACCCTCCAAAATCCTCTTTTCGGAACATCCTGTAGAAATTACAGAACATCCTGTAGAACCCCTGCAGACTTCCTGTAGAAGCTCACGAAAGCGGTTTCTTGATAGCCAAACTCTGTGAAACTCTCTGGAAGGGTGCTAGGGACCCCTTAGGCCCTCTTCTAACCTTCCCAACCTCCTGCAAGCATTTCATCTCGCCAATCCACCTCTGCACAGTCAAAAACCAGTTAAAGCACATGCACAATAATTCTGCCAACTTACTCAAAAATACAAAAATATGTTTCTTTTCATATTTCACTTTAGAAGTAGCTTAGTCACATGCATTTTACCTTTCTAAGATTCAATGGCATTCCTTTCTGTAGCTTTCATCATTTTTCTTGCACCAGTAGGGTTAGTCAGTAAAACTAGGGTTTGCTAGGGTTTGCATTTCCTTTCCACTTTCAGTTTCTTTCTGCAAGTATATTAGCCCCATTTGAGTTAGCTTTCATCCATCAATTAAAAAACTTCTTCTCAGAGCTCATATAATTTGGCTTAAGCTCCTAGCGGACTTGTGCCAGCTGATCAAGTGACAGTCGCGGCAAGAGCTAGTACTTGTGCATACAGCACTGTCGCTTCCAAGTTTGTTACGAGCTACCAGCTTGATAAAATTAAAGAAGGGAGTCCCAGGAGTTGCAACATTATTGCTACAATATTGGGGCCCACCAAATGTGTATGGTTTTCTTTAGAGCAAACCCTAGCTAGTTGCTAAATCATCTCTTGCAAGTTATTGAAGGTCATTTTCTCTTCTTTCTCACTCCATTCATATTGAGCTTGTCAAATCCCATTCCTTCTCCCTAAATCATCAAAATTCACTCCCAAAACTCCACTCCCATTCACCAAACCCTAGCCCTAATACACTATTCACTTACCTTAATTCCCAATTCTTACTTTCCTACTATTCCCCATTCCCTTATCAAACTCTATACCCTAACTCCCTCAAGTATTCACATCTCATACATCTCACTTACCTTATAAAACAAATCTCTTCATACTCATCTTGTCACTACAAACCTTCATTTCACATCACCTATCATATCACCAAAAAACCCATGGAGAGAGACATAGACTATGAGAGGGAGGAGGAAACTCTCAGTGATTCTTCCAGAGAAGCTCATGTGCCAAGAAAGCCACACAAAGGGGGAAAGATCATCTGGGAGGAGCCCACCACTCTTACAGAATTACTTACTTGCCCTCTTACTATAACTAGCTTTAAGCACCAGTCTTGTTATTAGTTTTGTGAGATGGTAGAGAGGGTGAAATATCATCATGAGCTTGCTAGGTTGTATGTTATTCATCTCCACAATGGCCAGGTGAACCTCGCTGGTGTCTCTTTCACCTTGACACCTACCACCATTTCAGCAGCAACAGGCATCCCTAATGTAGGTGAACAATGGAATAAGGGGATGCATGTGGGCAGAGAACATTATGAGCCTTACATAAAGGCTGTATATCATAGGTAAATCAGCAAGGTTTTTCCTTTCAAATACTTGCAGAAAACTTATGCTCCTCTCATGAAACTCATCATCAAGTATTTCACCTGTGAATGAAGGTTTTCCCTCCTATAAACATATCATATCAAGTTGTTGATGCATTTCACAAGAGTAAGGATGATGAACCTCCCATACTTTATATGCAGGAATATTGAGAAGATGGCTCACTATGTGCAAAGGAAACCTTTTCCTCAACAATTCAATAACATTTACCACTTCTCACTGATTAAAATTGTTGTCTTGCATCAGCTAAGCTTGTTGAACATACCATGGGATACCTTTATTGCCCATGAGATTTTCAAAGGCCTTCAGGTGATTCCATCAGTGCCTCAAGAGGAAGGAGGGCCATCAGAACAACCAAGTGTTCATGAGACTAAAACTACAGGTGTTCTGGTGTTTGTCACCTGTGAGAGAAACACCAAGAGGCTTTTTGCTACTACCAAGCGAGTACTATCTCCACCAGAGGTGGAAGGGGTCTCGTTTTCTTCACCAGACCACAGGAAAATGTTATCTTCACCGGGGGTGAAAGGGGCTTTGCCTTCTTCTCCAGCTATACAGGTTGGCCAGCAATCAAAGAGCAAAGACAAAGGGAAACAAAAGATGCATGAGGAGGTCCTTCCTGAAGGGCAAGACAGAGATTTTATTTTGATTGAGGAAGATGTCACTGATTTGGGCTCTCAAAGCTCAAAACTCAAGGACATGATTATCAAAGAGAAGGAGGTTGAAATGCTAAGTAAGAAAACAAGCAACTAACAAATAAGCAAGCTATTATGGAGCTACAAATGATCAGGGAAAACAGGCAAATGGCAAAGAAGAGAAAGATCAAAATGACCTCCCTTGAGCAAGAAATTGAGGATGACCGAGAATCATGGTTGGAGAGGGTGAAAATTCACCTTCAAAAGATGCTTGAGAAAGCCAACAAAGAGAAGAAAATGTTGCACCATATGGCCTATCACTACCTAACCTAGAACAAAATTTGCAAAACAAGGGTAAAGAGGCTAAAGGCCAAGCTAAAAAGAGCTTTGAGGAGCAAGAAAGAGAAAGATAAACTCAAGATCTTGGCTGAAGCATCATTGGCTCATCAAAGCACTTAACAAGGGTCAATCATGCCAAATTTCAAGAAATTTGGAGAAATTTTTGTCAATTTTGAAATTTTTAATGTAAAAAACAGGCTTTTTCAATAGGTGGCGCTGCGCTTTTTTTGGGGACACTTTCTTGCAAAAAAGTTTATATTCTTGGGATAAGCATGGAAAATATGGAAGCTCAGAAATTTCTGAGAATTTTGGACAAGTTTTAGGTCTCCAAAAAGGCAAAAAACACCCAAAAAGTGCCCTCTCTGCCACTTTTTTGCCACACATGAAGCAGTCTTGGGAGAATGAATTTTTGGAGAGGAAAATGGACTCCAAATTCAAAAATTCAAGTTGTTCCAGAATGTAGACTTGCCAAGCTTTCCAACGAGCTATCCTACACCTGATTTGGACTCCAGGAAGCCTTCAAAAATTGGCCTTGAAAAAGCATTGCGCATTGAAATCTTGGCGCTGAGCATTAAATGACTTTTGCTAGTTTTGCCTGATTTTCCAGATTATTCCTAGTTTTCTTGTGAGATCACTTTTTCTTCATTTCTTGGTAAATGTAAGATGGTAAATGATGAATTCGATGTAATATGGTTGGAAATCACTTCAGAGGGTAGATACATCAAGTTCCAAGTAGTTTTGAGTTGTAATGAATTGGTTTCCTTAGCTTTAGAGGCAAGTTGTTCCACTGCCTATATTCCTATTCTTAGTTTAGATATGGTTGAAACCACCCCTTTTCTCATGCATTAGACCCTGATAGCTAGTTTGAGTAGTTTCCTTGCCTATATCATGTACCTTTTGATTCATTTGTAAAGGTTGGACTTTGGCAGAAGTGTTGGATTTATTGAACATTTTGTATCAGTTGTTTGGCAAGGAATAAAACCAGGTTTTACAACTATTTTTGTGGGATTCTTGTGACAGTGAGTTTATGTATTGTTTCTTCTTTGTAATGAATTTTTTCTGATGTTTTATATGTATCCACATCTCTCTCTCTCTTCTAAACTAAATGAATCAAGGTGAATAGACAAAATACACTAAGTTACAGTGCTTTGTCTTGGGATTGCATTTAGTTTTCAATGTTTTCAATTGTTTGAAGAGGATTCATAGTTTTTTTATGCCCTCCTCAACTCCTCAGTTGTCTAAACTACCATCTTAATCCATTGCTAAGTACATAAACGCTTGTCTACCTCGCCTCACAGAATATGATTGTATCCTTTAGTTGATTTCCCAGACCCAATCTGCCTTCTCCAGTTGATCCAGCAACCAAAACCTAAAATCAAACCAGAAACCCTAATCTACTATACCTAGCCTAAAATCAGCGTTCATTTCAGTGATCTCAAGCCCTAGTTTCCAATATTCTAATTGAGATTGACAAGGAGAGAGCCCTCTCCCAACCCGATAGGGCTAGCTACCAAGTTAAGCGTGGTTTGATGTTACCCTAGACTTGCCTTCCTTCAGCCTGAAGTAGATTTAGGCGCTAACAAAACCAATACCAATTAAAATTTGGTTGTCACACAAGAACCAACCAAGCATGTTGCAATTCAATGTATGACAAGGAATACTTTGCAAAAAGAAATGAAATTGTCAAATGCAAAGTTTAAGGACAATTGATATAAGCCAAGCTCATTCAAAAGCAAATCATGATTAAACAATGCAGTAGATTGCATGAGGACATGCAATAACGTCAGTTGGGGGGTATGTAGAGTCTCCAAAAGGTATTCAAAATATCATCCACTTTCACCTTTATCGTCATCATTTCACTCATATGTCACAACTCCATAGCCATATAATATTTCATTAGCTTCCATTTCCATAATTATATGAGTTCCATTTGTGTTTTCCAAAAGTTAATGATTTCTAGTATTATAAGTGAATTAAATGGTTAAAACTTAGAAAAATGACATATACTTGCTAATACTTAAAAGTGGCTTGAGTTTCATGAGATGTGTAGGTCATTTGGAAGCTTCCAAGGCACCCTTATGTTGCCTCCAATGCTCAAATTCGAATTCCCTTCAAGATATGGAAGAAGATTTAGATAAATGTCAAAGATAATATGTGTCTCATCATTACCTATTTGAGTTGTAACTCTATGATATTTTCTAGGGATCTAGGGAGAAAATAATGGACCTCCATTAATGAGGTAGCTTCTTATGCTCATGTATAAATAGGAGAGTCTTCTCCTTTCAAAGACATGTAAAGTTGGGGAAATGCTCGTGCTTTGAATTTAGAATTTGGATTTTGCACCATGCTCATGAGTGATGTTCACTTAGATTTGGTTATTCTTGTATTCAGAGCTTCTCAACTTTCCATCCCTCGTGCTTTTGGATTTGCCACCTATAATGTGTGAAAATTAATATTTTTCATAGATTAATATTTATTGTTTTTCATAGATTAAGATTTATTGTTTTTCTTAGATCAAGATTTTTTTCATGGATTAAGATTTATTTTCTTTCATATATAGAGGTTAAGAATGATTTTTTTTGCTTTCATTTCATGTCATGTGGTTTTGATTATTCATTTCATAGGATCCTGATTTGATAATGCACACATGATCCCTTAGAGTAGATTTCATTTCATGCAATTTCATTTCTGAAAGAGTGTTGTGCTTTTCAATTCATGCAAGCGTGATAGATTAAGATTTCAATTCCACGCATTGTACTATAATTTCTTTTGAATTGATTGTTGAATTAAAATAGGTGAATTTGGTTTGTCGTTATTTGGTTTCGTAGTTAGGTTGATCTAAATTGAAAGTTAATTTCTAGCATATACAATGCATGCACACTTTGCAAGTTTTACGAAAGCCCTGGGTCGACAATTAAATGATAGGTAATTAATTTTCCTCAACATTGTGCAAATATCTCATCATAGTCTACTCCTTCCTTTTTAGAGAAGCCTCGAGCTACAAATATGGCCTTGAACTTTTCAGCACTCCCATCAGTTCCATGTTTAATCCTGTAAAGCCATTTTGAAGTGACCACTAACTTGTCCTTAGGTCTAGGAACCACATCCCAAACATCATTCTTCATGATCGACTCATACTCCTCGTTCATCGCATCCTTACAAAATTGGTGTTTCACAGCTTCTTTGAATGTACAAGGCTCAGATTGTACAATGGTATTCATGGCAACTAAGTACCGTTGGTACCTATTCAACTTCTTGTTTTCACAAAATGTCCTGTATATCAAGAAACCGGTGCAAATATCTCATCATAGTCTACTCCTTCCTTTTGAGAGAAGCCTCAAGCTACAAGTCTGGCCTTAAACTTTTTAGCACTCCCATCGGTTCCATGTTTGATCTTGTAAAGCCATTTTGAAGTGACCACTGACTTGTCCTTGGGTCTAGGAACCACATCCCACACATCATTCTTCATGATCGACTCATACTCCTCGTTCATCACATCCTTCCAAACTTGGTGTTTCACGGCTTCTTCGAATGTACAAGGCTCATATTGTACAATGGTACTCATGGAAACTAAGTACCCTTGGTACCTATTCAGCTTCTTGCTTTCACAAAATGTCACATATATCGAGAAACCGATGCAAACATCTCATCATAGTCTACTCCTTCCTTTTGAGAGAAGCCTCAAGCTACAAATCTAGCCTTGAACTTTTTAGCACTCCCATCAGTTCCATGTTTGATCTTGTAAATCCATTTTGAAGTGACCACTGACTTTTCCTTGGGTTTAGGAACCACATCCCAAACATCATTCTTCATGATCGACTCATACTCCTCATTCATTGCATCCTTCCAAACTTGGTGTTTCACGACTTCTTCGAGTGTACAAGGCTCAAATTGTACAATGGTACTCATGGCAGCTAAGTACCCTTGGTACCTATTTAGCTTCTTGCTTTCACAAAATGTCCCCCTCAGTGCAATATGTTTCTCAGCATCTTCAAGAGTATCTTTGAGCCACAAAGGTCTTTTTCTTGAAGTAGAGGGCTCACTAGGAGGTGGATCAATGGGATCCATCGGACCTTCCACATCGGGCATCAGTTCATCAAACGAAGGTTCATCCTGTTTTTCTGCATCAGCGTCATCATTGTCCTCCCTAGGGATAGGAAGATCTTAGACTTTCCTAAGAGCGGAATCTTCATCGAAAGTGACTTCATGACTTAAGTCCACTTTCCTTTGACTAGGCACATAGATTCTATATGCCTTCGAAGTTTCATTGTAGCCCACAAACATTCCTTTCTTCCTAGATGTATCTAGTTTGTTTCTTTTCTCTTTCGACACATGAAAATATACAGGACAACCCAAAATTCTAAAATGAAAAACATCAAGTTTCTTATCGGTGAAAACTTATTTCGGTGTATTGTAAACTTCTTTCGGTGTTGGCAACTTCTCCCCATAAGAACTTCGGAAGACCTTGGTCATGAAGCATGGCACGAGTGGCTTCTATGATAGTACGATTCTTCCTTTCGGAAACACCATTTTGTTCAAGAGTATATGCAATAGTGGTCTCCCTCTTAATGTCAACTTCTCTACAATATTCTTTGAATTCATTTGACTCATATTTGGTCCCATTATCAGTCCTCAATATTTTGATCTTCTTCCCTGTTTGATTCTTGACCAAGGCTTTAAAAAGCGGAACCATTTGAACACTTCATCCTTCTTATTTAAGAAATAGATCCATATTTTGCGAGCGAAGTCATCCACAAAAATAGCATAGTACAAATATCCACCCAAAGATGTCACATGCAACATACATGATAGATCAAAATGGACCAATTGAATAATATTGGTGGTTTGAGTTTCCCTTGAGGGGAATGGTCCCCTTGTATTTTTTACAACTTCACAACCTTGACAAACACCTTCATGATCTAAGTTGAATTTGGGCATACCTGTGACCATCTTCCTTACATCAGGTAAGGCTTTGAAATGAAGGTGAGAAAATCTTCGGTGCCATAATTCTGATTGAAGAGAAGTATCACAAGTCATCGCTCCCAACGGACTTCCTCCAACTTGATAGATACCTTCAACCCTGAATCCATGAGTGAATGCATCTCCTGGGTTCCTTTGCCAAACACGAACCTTCCCATCAATAAATGTCACCTAAAAACCTTTATCTTCCATCGCAGAAATAGAGACCAAGTTCTTTTTTAGATCAGGTATATATAACACTTCTTGTAAATGAAGAGTTTGAACTTGATTTAATTGAAGAGTAACAGTCTCAATTCCTTTCTTGGAATAAGTGGCATTACCCCAAATATAATCTCCATATTCATCTTCTTTTAGAGAGAGCTTCTTTGTACCCAGTGAAGTGCCTTAAGGCACCACTATCAATCAACCAATGATCCAATGTATCCGGAGGAGAGGCAGTGGAGAAGGCAGAAATAAGATAAAATTATTTTTTCTTTACAACATTAACTTCTTCATACGCATAGTTTCTCGACTTCTTGGGAGGACGACCATTTCCATTTCGAGCAACAGGAGCATTCCTCTTTCCTTTGTTATTGAACCTGTTATTCCTTTGATAGTCATTTCCCTTGAACTTGTTGTTATTGTTGTCATCATCTCTTAGAGTCTCCTTCTTGTGAGGACACTCTCTAGCGAAGTGGCCAAACCTGTTACAATTGAAGCATCTTCCTTTTCTTCCTTCTTTGAATCCTGACTTGAACCCTTGACCTTGATTTCTTGGACCAACATTGCTCTTCCTCTTAGAATGAGCAGAGAAGGCAGTAGGATTGTTTCCATTTGAGGGTTTGTCTCTTTCCATCGTCCTTATTTCTTCTTGAGTGCATTTAGCCAATAATTCATCAAATCTCGGAATCTTGTCATTGTTGAGGATGGTAGTGTTGAACACATCCCATTCTCTTGTAAGGCCTCCTAGTGCAATAAGAGTGAGCTCCATGTCACCAATGAATTCTCCAATAGATAGGGGATCATCCTTGATCTTGGTAATCCTCATGAAGTAGGATTGGATGGATTCTCCTCTATCCATCTTAATGTCTTTCAAGTTTCAACTTGTTCTTGAGAATTAGAGAACTTGATTTGCATTATTTACTTTGAACTTCCCAACCAGCTTGTGATACATCTCCTTAGATATTTCCAAATTAGAAATATAGGCAACCAAAGGTTTGTGAATAGAATCAACAATAATTTTCTTAGCTTTAACCTCACCTTTCTTGTACTTTGTTTGTGCAGCTACAGATGCATTTGAACGAGGGTCCACTACGCTTCTTTTGACATAGTCCATAGCATCATTTTCTTCCAAATGTCAAATTTAGAGACATATTCCATGCATGATAGTTGGATTTGTCCTTGAACTTATTCTCGAATTTGAAGTAGGATGTAGTCGTCATTGGGACTAGATCCAAGTCCTTATCCAACAACTTCCCTTAGTGATTGCTTTTCCTCACTCTTGTCTGGGCTTTGCCTTCACCTAACCTCTGTTACCATGTTAATTTTAGATAACAATGGTATGTTCTATGCTTTAGCACAATTTACTTCAATGTTCCTTTAGCAGCCCAATGACGATTTCCAATTATATTCAATAGCAATCACATTAACTTAAATACATTGATAGTAAATGCAGATAGAACATAAAAACATGTGCAAAAGACAAGCCAAGACAAGAGGACACAAGATGTGGCAGATGCTAGGGAAAAACTTCAATGTGGGGAAACCCTTTGATCAAATCTTCTTATTATTCTTCAATAGTTTAACAAAGAGAGAGTATAAATATCAAATTAACTTGCCCAAAACAATCCTGCCAAATCAACAATCAACTGCAGCCCTATGTCAACAGTGGTCAAAGCAACTCCAAAATGTCCTCCAAGCAACTTGGTCAATCGTAGATAAATTCGACCTTCTAAGAGGGTCAAAGTCAGTGCAAAACAGATCGGTCAAACCAGTGAAAGGAGAAAGAAAGCCCTGCTGTAAATTTTGCAGTCAAATATGAAGTCAAAGTTGAAGTCAACTCAGTCAACTTATCCCAAATTCCTCGAAAACTATGCCAATAAATGTGGTCTCTAAAAATTGTATTTATACCCACAAGAACGAAGTCAACGCTAGTCAAAAGAACCATGGTCAATGATGGTAAAAGTTGTTATGTTTTCCTAAAATTTTCGGCTAGCAAACAAACCCAGAAATTTGCCTTCCTTTTAGACATGTGAAGTAGAGAAGGTTGCCTCCAAACTGTACAAACCAATAAAAAGAGGAGAGAGAAAGAGATATGTGATGAGATGAGTGATGTCCAAATGAGAGAGAGGTCACTCTTGTTTATACACTTCGTTGAGGGTGAAGAGACACATATATTAGGATTCATGAGCCTACATTTGACTGAAGTCGACCTTGACAATTTGTGCATGAGAGAGAATAAATTCAAAATTCCATTTCTGCTTGTCATAATGAGATAATCTTTATATCAAAATTGGACCTCTCGAAAAGAGGAATCCAATGCAATAATCATCTCCATCATCTGAGATGTCCTAAGGTGGAATTTGTCCCTAGTTGCCAATTTTAACATACCTTGACTAAAAATAGGAGAAAATTCTTGTTTAAAAGTTCAAAAAATACATTTTACTAATATAGGGGAAAAAAATAGAGATTTTTGAAATGAAAAATATATTTTTTCTACAAAGCAACTTCAATCAACCAAATTGAATCAAGTATTTATCTCAGACTATGAAACACAAATTGTGAATGTAAAAGCCTCAATACATTCAAATTCAATGATCTACAAAAGGATACAATGCCCTGATGAAGATATAAAGTTTTAAATAAATCGGAAAAAAAAAAACTAAACTTGAAATTAACAAGAAATTCAAAAATGAGTTATTAAAGAAAGATGAAAATAATTATCAATTAAGGAATCAAAACTTGCTTGTACAAAACAAATATAAAAGCGTGAGAAGAAAACACTACAAAAAAAGTATTAATAAATCAACATTAACTAATACA
The DNA here is from genome assembly GCA_031772625.1 of Pinus tabuliformis. NCBI lineage: Eukaryota > Viridiplantae > Streptophyta > Pinopsida > Pinales > Pinaceae > Pinus > Pinus tabuliformis. Next base: position 719,220,278 of record CM062809.1, read on the forward strand.
TAAACAATATATTTTCTAGTGGACTCGCGGAATTCAACAAAGGTAACATCCATAATTGATATTAGAATCAATACAAATCTAATTGAAAGCCAAAATCAAAACAACTTTTATATTGGACCATTATTAACCATTAAACTACTAGAAGTGACAAAGAATGAATGTTTTAGAACCAATAGACAAGATATGATAATGCATTATTGTCATCATAATCATAAGAATCATTGCATTGTTGAATGAACCAATGACAAAAATCAAAATGAATATAATGAAAACCTCCATACATCGAGAACACAATGTTGAAGCAAAGTGGGGAAAAATCAACTATTAACAAGAAAACATGACCAAAAGTTTCTTTCAAAAAAACCATCAACAAAAAAACTCGATAAAAATTGATATAAGATTTATTAATCCATATGTAATGCAAAAATATTGTTTACAATTACAAAGATATTATTCTTGGGTGTCCACATGAACATAGCATCAGGTGAAAGTAATACAAGAATAGAAAAGGTGTAAACTTCTCTAAAGTATTATTTAAAGATAAAAGAATTTTTTTAAGTGAGACAATGTAACAAACACAAAGTACGTATAAAACTACATTATAATAATAATAATCATTAATGAACTAATAAAGATGTAACCTTCCCCATAAGATTATTAGAAGATTATCTTTGAAAGTAACAACATAACAAAAATAATGTATAAAACTCAATAATAATGATAAATCACAAAAGGTCATAACACTTCATTGCATGATCCATCAATGTGTATATACACCAACGTAGATGGTTGTGAATATATATATATATATATATATATATATATATATATATATATATATATATATATATATATATATATATAATTTCATCTCTTTTGCCATTTTTATGTTGGATATCTTCCACGGAATGAACAAGTTTATTATATCAAAGGACTCAAATATCAAGGAGATGGCAAACTTGCAAATTTGAAAGCCATTCTCCGTCAACATTAAGACCACTCCCAAAAGCTCTTCTCACATGCAACATTTTATTTACAATATAAAGAACTTCAGTAGAAACCCTGAATCAATCTTCTCAAAGGAGTGAGTTGTCTACATCCATCTAAGCTAACATTCCAAGCTATCAAGGATCTATTTTTCTTCTAGGCTTGACCTTGTCATTTTCTTAACGATCTTGCATTCAAATATCATATGTCAATGATCTATTTATCTTCTATGCTTGATATTGTAGTTGTTTAATGATCTTGTATTCAAATACAATATTTCAATGATCTATTTCTCTTCTAGGCTTGATCCTCTATTTGTTTAATGTTCTTGCATTCAAATATCATATGCTAACCAAGAGGTTAGTTCATCTTGTCGTTGCCATTGTTGGTCGACATTTGGCTAGTTCAATGCCAACAAGTCATGGTTCCAATCTCCATGTACAAGGCATATATTGATAAGTTTACTAGGGATGTTTGTGTTGGAATTTGACAACTAATTGTGTAAATATGTGTAAAAATTGTATTTACTACCAAATTGGTTTTATACCGAAACATAGTTATGTAACGGACAAGACTCTTATAAAATGATGAATCCCCGAACTATTGTAATCGAAAAGAATCATTTTTAATTTAATAGAAAATCCAATTCCTTGCCTCGTGGATGTTTCCTTGACACCCTATCAAGGTTTTACCACGTAAAACATCGTGTTTTTACTTGTGCCTTTTCATTCAGTTTCATTTACATATTTCTTGTTTAATTAACTACTTGGCCAACAATTGGTATCAGAGCATGAGTTGAATTGAATTTAGTTGAAAATTTGGGAGCCCTCGATAAGACTGAAAATGCCAGAAGCCATTTTCGCAGTCCCGGAAAAGCCATAACCGTCAGGGCTTGGAATAGTGAGCCCATGCCCATGCCCATGCCCACCGCTTGACAGAGTAGATTATATAAAATTATTGGAGCCCACATCGAGCCCGTGTGTGTTGAAGCCCACCGCCAGAGAAAGAGTTGTGTTGTTGTTGTTGAGGAAGAGCGTTGTTGGTTGCTCGCTGCCAGAGAGAAAGGCACTATGTGTTGGAGCCCATTACCGTAGGGAAAGAATCAAGCTGCAAAAAAGAGCCACCGCTGCCGCCAATGAGGAAGTCGTTTTTTTTCCTGAAGGGTCGTCGGTCGATTGTTGAAGTCTGACGCCGATGTCTGCCCGTAGTGAAGAAAGGTCGATCGCTGAAGTCTGACGCCGAAGGGAAGAGCCCGTCTTTCTGCCCGTCGTGAAGAAAGAACTTTGTAGTCTATGTGGGAAGTCTGCCGAAGAAAATAAAATAAAAATTGAGAGCTGCAGAGGCAACAACCAAGCCCGTCGTGCAGATTGCTAGCAAAGAGCCACTATTTGAAGTCTGAAATTTTTTAAAGAAAATGTTCGGGTAGCATCAGAATTCAAAGAGCCCCTGTCAAAGTAGAAAACAACAGAGAGAAGCAAAAAGCCCCCTGCTTGAAGCAGAGCTGCTGTTTAAAACGAAATCCGAGTAATTTTTTTTATAGCAGAAACAAAGATATATTTTTTTTGGAGTAGGGAAGTATCTGAACTGAGGATGAGCAGGGTTTATTAAAAAAAAAGGAAGAAGGAATTTTTTTCTCTGAAATTATGAACTAAAAAGGATACAGAAAAAGTTGAATAGGGTTTGAAGTTGTTTATGGAAGTTTTGGAAATTTATTAAAGGGGAACATAATCACTTTTTTTTAAGAAATCAAAGGAAGATAAATTCAAAGAAACCCTAGTTGAAACACTGAAACCCTAGGAAGGAAGAAATTGCCAAGATGACGAATGCAAAGTTCGAGGTGGAGAAAATCACCGACAAGAACAACTTTGCTCTATGGAAACTGAAAGTTAGGGATTTGCTGGTGCAACAAGGGTTGCACAAAGCATTAGACGGGGCAAATAAGAAACCTGTTAGCATGATAGATTCGGACTCGGAGGACTTGGATGCCCAAGCTCTCAATGACATCAATTTATGCCTGGCACATGAAGTTATCTTCAACATTTTTGAAGAGAGCACAACGACAGGTTTATGGGAAAAACTGGAAAAACTATATATGACAAAATCGTTAACCAATAGAATTTATTTGAAAAGAAAATTGTACAGTCTGCGGATGAAGGAGGGTACAAATGTTGCAGAACATTTAAATAATACACTTATATGCTAACTATCAGATATGGAAGTTAAAATTCAAGAAGAAGACAAAGCTATAACCTTGTTGTGTTCTCTTCCCGAGTCGTGGGACCACTTCGTAACTTCAATCAGTTTGAGCACTGCTGATTCTTTGAAATTTGAATCAGAGGTGGGAGCTCTCTTGTTTGAAGAAGTACGAAGGAAATCCAGTACTGAAACAGCTACACCAAAAGCCATGATAGCCAGAGGACGGTCAAAGGAAAGAGGAGAAAAAACAAGGGGGTCTTATAGATCAAAATCAAAGGAAAAGAAGTGTAAGGCAAAATGTTGGCACTGCAATAAAAATGGACACCTTAAGAAAGATTGTTGGAAACGAAAAGACTCTGATAACCCGAAGAAGGAAGCAAATTAGGTTGATTCAAGTATGATATAAGAAGTTTTATCTGCTGAGAATTATGTATGATATATGAAACTTTACCTGTATGTAATGTCTCTCAGGATTTTGAAAGTTGGTTGTTAGACTCTGGTGCTTCTCATCACATGTGTCCACACAGAAATTGGTTTACTTCATATGAAGATGTAAATGGTAGTTTTGTGTTTATGGCTAATAATGAATCATGTCAGACTATTGGGATGGGAAATTTCAGGATTAAAATGTATGATAACACGGTTAGAACATTAACTAGTGTTAGACATGTACCTGAATTGAAGAAAATTTTGATTTCTTTGGGAGTGTTGGATTCGGATGGTTATAATTTTACAGGTCAGAATGGAGTGATGAAAGTCTCTAAAGACGCCCTAGTTGTTATGAAAGCAGAAAAGGACGGAAATCTTTACAGACTCAAAGGAAATACTCAAGTCAGTGAAGCAGCGATTTTGTCAAAGAAAGAAGAAGAAGGTACTCACCTATGGCATCAGCAATTGGATCACATGAGTGAGAAAGGTCTTCAGGTACTGATGAAACGTAAATTACTTCCTGTTTTGGAATCCTTGAAGTTGGATTTCTGTAAACATTGTCTGTATGGAAAACAGTGTTAACTGAGGTTTAAAACTGGAAGTTATAATAGTAGAGAAATGTTCGACTATATGTTAAGGGAAATGTTCCCCTAGGGCTTTTGGGTTGAAACCCTAGCAGATTGAAAGTTGTCTATACAGAGAAACACACATTCACACAGCCATTATAAGCAAATTCTATGATAAGGGGCGTACCTGAGGTCCTACGTTTGAGAAGTTCCTTTAGGGTCCAAACCCTTCTTGGATTTCCTTTTGCTCCTTTGACCTGCAAAACAACCAATTCAAGAGAGTACAGCAGTATATGGGCTAAATCTTATAAAGAAACCATCTTCATATTATAAATAAAGGTAGTTAGTTATGAAATTTAAACAACCATTCACATATGAATTCTAACATGAATATCATAAACATGAAGAAGATTTATATCAGGAACCAAGACATGTGTTTCTTTTATTATAGACAAATAAAGTACAGAAAAGGAATAATTTCACCTGAGTCGTCCTTTTGCAGGCTCCAAGCAAAGCCTTCTTCCAGATTCGTCCAATCTCAAGCCTTTAACAAACTCCTTCCATGACTTACTCCATGATATCACAAGTAGTGGATGAACATCAACACACAAGGAAACAATGGTTTCCTATACAAATGGGGGAAGTGCAGGAGGCAGAAGGATCTTCAGACCTGATCAGGGAAATCTCAGCATAATAACCTTTCTCTCTCTTCTCTCTTTCCTTAGGCCTTCCCATTGAAGCCTTTTTATACTTCTCCCAAAGTAGTTTTTTAGTTGGGAGTTGGTTGGGAACAGTTGGGCCATGGGCACTAACAGGTGATCAGCAAGTAAAACCCGCGATCTCCGCCCGAAATTAAGGAGTTTTATATTTTTTTAAGTGTTTTAATACATATACGTGGGTTGGGTATATGCCAACCCATGTATACACATGTTTAACTCGGGGCAATGTCGCGTATACGGGATAAAACACTGTTTTTTAAATTTTGGACCAGGTCTGAAAGGAGGGGTTGCCCTAGGCCATGAGTGCAGCGTCACAAACCATAAGAGTGAGATTTGGAGCTATAACAGATGCCCCCTAATATATGAGGTCAGAAGGGGTACATGATGGCCGAAATGTATTAAGCAAGTACATGGAAAGGAAATCTGTCAAAAACCGAGAAGGACTTCACCAGAGTTCAGCCTGCCAAGCCACAAAAGGAGATCAGAAAGAAACACTGTCTGAGGCGGGCATACCCATGCTCAGAAAAAGTAAAGCATGTCTGCATATCAAGTACAAGCAGATCCACTAAGTATACAAGTATAAATGACTGGAAAATACATAATGGATCATCTAATCATGATCGAACAAGTACATGTCTGAATATCACATATAAGACTGTCAATGATGCTGAAAGATGCAACGGATCACTGATATCAAAGACTGATCCCAAAAGGTACCAACTGAACATGATGGAATAGGATGGTACTACACTGCAAACTCAGGTGCCAGCATATAGAATGTCGCCATGACTGACTGCAACATATAAGGTGGAGTGGTATCAACTAGCAGCAACAGGAGCAATTGTCAAGTGAACCAATGAATGCTGATACAACCTGAGGTCTTCACCAACCGCCATGGTACATTTCTACACCATGGGAATAAATGATCTGAAGTCGACCATGTGAGAAATTGTTTGATTACCGGTCATTGATGTATATCGTTAACAAACGCGAGACTACTCACCGATAATGATAATGAGCGTCAAGGTACCCAATACAATCTAACAAGTGTGAATATATGAGCTGGAGTCGAACACCTGTAAGAATATATTGATCAGGAGACAATGATGGTTTCCCACTATCGATAGCAAAGGATCTGCCACTAATGACTGCAAACCCCAAGGTACTGCCAAATGGACTCTAGATCTTTGCCCCAGAGCAATGAGTCGGAGTCGATAGGGAAAGATCCGCTAGAAGGAAGGCATTAAGGCATCCTTCATCAATCTAGCGCGAGTGTAACCCGTAGGCCAATAATGTGGAAGGAATCGGATGAAAGAGATGTAGTAACCCAACCGAATTATGTTTCCGGCGTACATAAGATGTGGCTAGTGCACGATAGAAACCCTCTGAACCAACCAATAATGGAAGTTGACACAGAGGTGAGGTATCCACCAATAGGGTCAAATGGAAACCAAGGTAATGCGCGAATCCCAATGTGTGATAATGTACGCTGATGTCGAACACAAGGGAAACCACTCAGTCAAAGACCCATGATACTGATCGATGCTGAGCACAAGGTGACCTATCAATAATGAAAATAGGGCCGGGGTGCAGCTCTAGGCCTGTCCTCAGAGCAAGATGTCATCGTCGATAAGGACAAGACCCGCCAGCAAGAAGTCGATGGAGACCTTCTCAAACCGGCACGAGTAAAGGACCAATATAGCTGATTTGATGATAGACATGACACTGACAACCAGGGATGGCCGAATGAAAAATGAGTCAAGAGACACCGCAGAGAGGCTGACTCAGGCTAACTTCCCTTGAACAAAAGCACGACTCAATGTGACTATGTGGTAGCATATGATAACTCTGTATAAGTTCGTCATTCAGGAGGCACGAACGAACCCTCCATATGATTGGAAGAGATAACCAATCGGGGGAGAACTGACTCAATAACAAGGTTAAGGCATACCTAAGTCAAACTAAATCCCGCCCAAACGGAGGAGACTTTGCTTTGAGTGCTTTGTTCAAGGGCAACACGACTGACTCTAGCTGCCAACAATAAATAGAAATATTGTTCCGTTCCCGCTCTTTTTTTGGAATATTTAATTTTTTTGTCTTTTTCTGTTAAGCTTGAAAAATAATAAAAGAATGCTATGGTATAGTGGAAAGAACGAGTGTCGGTGAAACAGATGATCTAGTTCCTGGGAATGGAACGTTCCTATGCTCAATGCAGGGAGGTGAAAACTGGTCAGTGACACTCAAAGGTGCGTTCCTTCCACGAGTCAAGGTGTGTCAAGTTGCAGAAGTCAAAGGTATGCAAGGTTGATTTTGCAGTCGTCATGGTCAAAAGTTGGCTTAAACACGAGTCCAAGTGAAGCCGGCTCTAGGCCAAAAGGTGCAAGTGGTCAACATGCAATGCAGTAGTACAACTCAACACAAAGGATCCTCTAGGGTATAAGGCCAGAACGAAGTGAAGAAGCTAAGAGGAATGAGTCTTCAACGCATAAGTCATGGTGGGAGTACAGAGGACTCCCGAGCCTACTCAAATCGGAGCAGTATGGGCAACAAATGTCAATGAGGTGCTAACTATGATGCCCATGTAAAGGATGGCTTTACCATCGTGTCATGATTTAAAGAATCGGCGAGTGAAGATGGCTTACGAACCATAACACGATGGGGTCGACCCTATGGCATATGTATCGACAAATGGAGGCTAGTATGTAGAATGCAACGGAAAAATGGTGTCCCTAACCTATATGCCAGTGAGAAAATGATACCTGCCATGACGGGTCAGCAGTCATGGAACCGTCTCGAAATTGTTGAAAAAATGTCCAAAATGTCCTGAAAATCAAACCATTCTCGACATTCCAAACTCCCAAGTTAAAAGTCACATGACGCCAAACAAAATAAAATTTTGAAAAAAAATTGCATTTTCAAAACCTATAAAAGAGCTTTTGGACTCACCATTTTCACCATTTGAGTTTGAGAGCAAAGAATTGGAGCAAAAGGAGCAAACTTTCCATATGCCAAATTCAACCGTTCAGATTCTTCAAAAACCTCCAGGTAACTCTTATACTTAGCAATTGATTGTGACTAGTTTTAGGATTTTTAATTAATGTTTTACCGTTGAATATTTTGCCAAAAATTTCACCGCGGTGTATACGCGGGTTGGTAATATGAAACCCGCATACACGCGGGTTGGTAATATGAAACCCGCGTACATGTGGGCCCTATACGTGACTGTGTGCACAGGGACCCGTGTATACTCCGCGAACATTTTTAAACAAAAAACTAATGGTTGAAAATCATTTTTTCCTCAGGGTGTCGGTCACTTGGCGAGAAAGAGAGCATGACGCAGTGGATAATGAAGTCATGAACGATCCTGATGCTTTGGATGCCCTACGGGGATGTTGTTTGCTTAAATTCTTCAAAATGCCGAATATGAAAGCAAACACACGTCTGCTTGAGATGCTCATTGATTATTGGAATATCAAGGAGGATGCCTTTATGATTGACCAGATGCCACTCAGGATAGAAGTGGAAGATATCTATTTCATCACGGGCCTTTCTCGAAGGGGAGAGGTAGTACATTCCCGGGGCAGGACACGGAGCAGTCTCTCGATCGAGGACTACATACAGATATATTGCCCAAGACATCCCAAGAAGGTTGGGAGTCAGATTTCCATCACACATGTGGCGAGTTTATCACTGAGGATAATCATGTTCACCATAGCTCGAGTGAACGGATCAGCCTCTCTACATCAGGCATCACAGCTAACCATGAGCGTGGCAGTTGACTGTCTCACCACTGTATTTGACTGGTGTACTCCTCTTCTGGCCAACATGAAGAGCCAGCTCACTTCTATCAAGAGGGGACAGACCAAAAACTTTGGATATGGGACTATCCTGTGTTCTTTCTTTTTTGAGAAGGTCCCAGCACTCTGCCCTAGGGTAGCAGTTTCCATCAGCACCCCACAAGATCCACGCATGGTCCGGTGGGCTGACCTGATGAAACGTCTAGGGGGTGGGGAGGTCCCACGGACTACATTTGACGATGACTTCTTTACCTGGTGAGATCAGCAGATCATCGCCATAGATGACTACCCCTATGCTGGGTTGTATTTCTGAGGAGATCCTAATCTAGCATTACCACCGACTACAGCATGGGGCAACATTGGTAAGTATTTTTTGATTATATGATTTTTTTTTTATTTTTCAAATATAACGATGAATTTTGAAAAATATTTTTGATGGGATTCAAATGAATAATATGATGATCATGTTCCAGATATTGGGCCTGTACGACCAGATGGATTCCCGCGGCATGGACGGCGCGGCCGAGGAGCCGAAGAGGCGGTTGTTGATGAAGAACGACTTCTACATAATGTCCAGCGACACTTGGCGAGACTAAGTCACCGAGTACCGATGGCTGTCGTAGAGGACCTTTCTGAGAATATGCAGCGTCATGTGGTTGGCATGCCACGTGACTGGGATCGCACTTTTCAGCGTGTGGCCAATGCGATAGTTACCTACTTAGCTGCTCATCCTGAGTCGGGGCATTAGATATGCCGAACATGATTATGGGAATTTGAGTCCCAATTTTGTATATTTTTGGACAAACATATGTACACTCGAGATGCTTTATGATATATATATATATATATATATATATATATATATATATATATATATATATATATATATATATATAGTTCGACTTTTCGATGCTTGATTTTATTGTGATGAATGATTGATGTGCCAGTCTAATGCTTGATTAGCGATAGAATCAGCTAACCAATTATGAGATCTTGGAATGTGCAAATAATTAATATAAATGATCTTTGCAACAACCTCACCCTTAAATACTGGCGATATAAACATGGATCTCTTACCCAATAAATGTTGTTTAATTGTGACACTATCAATTGAGAATCAAGATAAACTACCAACGAGTCAATCTCGTGAGAAATTGCCTCGGATAGTAAATTAATAACAGCAGTATACTCAGCCATATTGTTTGAAGCAGGACCAATGCATATTCCCCTTGATACCATCAACTGACCAGTTGGATAATAGAGTACCCAAGCTGCGGAAGCAAGATTCTGAGTGTGCCGACTAGCACCATCGGCGAACCCAAAATGGACCAAGTCATCCATCAACACCGGTCACAGCAGACCAAAAAGTGTTGATATCAAAAAAACTCTCGATGATATATGTACAAATATACATAATGTACAAAGAAGCCATTGCCTAACTCATACTTAAACAAAGTACTTCTTTAGGTAGAGCCCGTTTCGGGGCTCCGCCAGCTTGTTTCCCTCAAAATCGATTAACTCATACGACTCTTTTTCTAAAACTCGTTTAATAATGAAAGGACCGTATCAAATAGGCTTAAACTTGCCTGCCCCCAAGGTGTCTTTAGGTGATAGACCAAGATAAGGTCACCTTCATAAAAGACTCGAGGACAGGCAGCTTTATCATACTGCGTTTTAACCCTTTTCTTATGAGCCTCATTCATCATGGCGGCATCTCAACGCTGCTTATCGAGATGTTCCAAGTGAAGGAGGCGCTCTTCAAGACTTGAAGTCTCTGGAAGGAGCTCAACATCTAACTTAAGAGATGGAATTTCAAATTCAACTGGAAAGATAGATTCCATCCCATAAACCAACTAAAAAGGTGTAAAACCAGTGGCAGTCTTTACGGAGGTTTGGTATGCCCAAAGAGCCGGATACAACATAAGATGCCAATTGGACCGATTTTTGTCGATTGTCCGTTGGAGGATCGTCTTAAGAGTTTTATTGACTGCCTCGACCTGTCCATTGGCCTGAGGATAATAAGGAGACGAATGCTCCTGCCGGAAACCCAATTTGAGAGCCAATTCAGACATCAGTTGATTCTGGAAATGACTGCCATGATCAGTGACAATCTCTCTCGGGATACCGAATCTTGAGATAATCTGATTAAAAAGGAACAATGTTGTCGTGTCACTATCATTTTTATAAGTGGGCATGGCCTCAGCCCACTTCGTAAAGTAGTCTACAGCCACGATAATGTACCTGTGATTCGCCGTTGAAGGTGGATTACAAGTTGTAAAATCAATACCCCACTTAGTAAAGGGATCGAAGGTGATAACGGGAAAAAGAGGCGCTAGATGTGCATGCATCTTCCGAGTATAAATTTGACAGGGGTGACAGCGTTTGACCGCTTCCACACAGTCTTTAAAGAGTGAAGGCCAAAAATAGTCGGCACGTAAGATGCGCTGGGCTGTAGCAAGCCCTGATAGATGACCACCACAAGCTCCACTGTGGCAGTCATTTAGCACTGACTCTGCTTCCTCTAAGGTTAAACAGCGCCGAAGGATTGAATCAACCCCTCAACGGTATAATGTATCACCAATGATAACATAATTTTTAGCCAGGTGACGTAATTTTCGACGTTCATCCTTGGAGAAAGTAGAGGGAAACTTCGAAGTCTGGAGATAGACAATGATATCTCCATACCAAGGGTCGAGTGAAGAGATGAGGAATAAATGTTCGTTGGGAAAACTTTCCTCATAAACAGTATCCTCTCCACAAGGCAGCTCAGAAATTAGCTTAGCGAAAACCATGGATTTCTTAGACTTGGCAGACAAGAACTCGAGATCAAATTCTTGCAATATGACTATCCATCGATTATATTTGCCCCCAATCACTCGCCTACTGAGGACAAATTGAAATGGATTGACCGCCGCTAAGACAAAAGTTTTGCGTAGCAGTATACAATGATGGAGCCGTTGGACAGCTGCCAAAGCCAACTTCTCAACTAGAGAATAGCGAAGTTCAGGACCTATTAAGCCTTGGTTCAAATAATAAATCACATGCTCGGTGAGAGCATCGTCCTTCTGAACGAGAACCATACCAATGGTTGATTCTGCTGCAGGGAGATATAAAAGGAAGTCCCTATCATAATTTGGTGGACTCAAAAGCGGGCAGAGACTAGTGCCTTTTTCAAAGCATCGAACAATCGCTGCGCAAAGTCGTCCCACGCAAATGGCACTCCTTTCCATAGCAAAACGCATGAACCGTTTAGTGATCTCGGCATAGTTCACTATAAACCGTCTTAAGAAATTAGCCCTCCCTTGAAGACTTTGAAGTTGTCGAATTGAGGACGGGGGTGTTACAGGGAAAAGTGTCTATTTAGAACTGCTCTATCCCACTAAGGTGTGACAGTTGCCTTAGAAACAAACAGAGAAAAACTACTTTTGTATTTCCTTTATGAACTATAGATAGAGATGACTAGAAAGAACCAACCTGTGTCTTGCGCTAATCCTTTGATCCAATCCCTCTCTTCTTTGACAGTCTCCAGCTACCTGCTCCCTTACTTGCCCAGCTTCACAAAGTACCTGTAAGATCACAGAAGAAGAACACTATACAAAGACATGGATCTATATTCATAAACAACTTAGGATCAGATTTAAGTTAACCATACAAATGTAACAAGCATCAATGATACAAAAGCATGGAGGAAAAACTCAAATAGTTTTTATTGATAAACAAGAAAAGATCCAGGAGGAGTTACAACCGGTGGTTCCTGACCCAGCATCAACCTCCCAGCAAAGAAGCCCCTCTTCACCTCCAACAAAGCATAGATCACCCAATACTCTGATGTTTGTCTCAAAAACCAACAACAATTCCTTACAATATGCAAAATTCCAGCCTCCAACCTCTGGATCTCTGGGATGAGAGATCTATATATAGATATTTGCAGAGGTGTGAGTCAGCTCTGGGTTTTTTATTAGTGTCTTCTCTCTGATAGTTCTTGATGCCACTTGGAGATCTCATTGATCTCTTACTCATCCTTGGGCGATTCTGAGAGGCAAGTGTCCCAGGAGAAGTTTCTGGAAGATTCCATGATCATCCACCTCGCAAACTGTCTCTGCCACTTGTCTTTTCTCGTCCATCGCACCCCATAGAAGGGCTTTTTGAAATGCAACGCACTTCCCGTGTGTACAAGGTGCAATGCATCGCACTCTGGCCATGGAGCAAGTGCAATGATCTAGTTTTGACCAGTTCTGAGTAGTTTTTCATGGAGAACTTCTGGGAGAAGCTGTAATATGTTGACCTTGTTCCTTTAGGGGTTAGAATAACACTTTTAGGGACTTAGGAGCCCTTGTTTTATGGACATTTCATGCTTGGGGTTGTAGGGCCCAAAAATGTCTATAACAGTTGCCCCCTAAAGCATGAGGTCGTTAATCTTCTGATGTTGGGTGAAATGCTTTATTATGAGGATCCGAAGTTCTTTCAATGTTGGGAGGAGACCTGTAATAAGATACAATACAATACATTATCTTCATAATATTTTCATGATCTAGCTGAGGCGGGCATTCCCATGCTCAGCTTTATAAATTCATTTTCATGTACATAGGATAGACAACCGTCTGAGTGTAGACTGATGATTCTGATAGAGCCATCATCCTTTTGGTAGGATGATTATCTGTACTGCAATGTTGTACATTTAATGTCTTTATTTCCCTGAATATATATCGCAGCCCGGATGGATGAAACTAGATCCTGGGTCTTCAATCTCGTCCGATCTTCACTCGAAGTACAGGTCGATCCATGTGAGAAATGTTTTGAAGTCGAACATGGAAAGACATCGCTTGATTACCAGTCAATGATGTAAACTATTAACAAGCGCGAGAGGAATCACCGATAATGATAATGATCCTCAAGGTACTGCAGTACAATTCACATGGTGTGAATAAAGGACTTGGCGTCGAACACCACGCAAAATCTTTCGGTCGAAGGTCATTGATGTAAACCTATCGCCGAAAGTGAGAAACTTGCCATTGAGGCATGCAAGCTTCAAAGTACTGAATGGGGTGTTCCTAGACCAACTTCTTGGATAATGAGCTGATGTCGACAAGAAGTGATCCGTCAAAGGAGGGCCTTAATGAATCCCACATCAATGACACAGAACGGAGCAAATGATTTTGATGGAGGTGAAAACAATCTGATGATATAATGTTCAGGGTGGCGGTCATGAAAGAATGGAGTATAATGTATGGTAGTGGGTGAGACACAGGTGACTTTTCTGGATGACTTCTCTTGAACATATCGGCGACACTGATGTGATGGATTGGTAGCATTAACCCCAATGTGGATGGTATGGCGTGACCATGGCGATGTGACCGGTGAATGAAACAACCCAACCCGACTCGGACACGGAGTGGAAGTGTCATGTTCAAGATTGACTTGCTACCAATAAAGATTCTTTGAGTTTTCTTCCCAATTTTTCCCCAGTCATTGCTGACCAGTACCTCTTTATTTTTGTTAAGCTTGAGGAGGATAACATATGCTTGTTCTATAATTTGCCCTTCAGGCAAACCCATCGCTATGTTTTAACGAGCCTAGCGATAGTGAAACTCGTTCTCGTCTAAAGACAAGTTTGTCGCTATTAATCTTTTTAACGAGTTTAACGACAAAGATAACTCGGTCCTTTTCAATTTTAGAGAGTCTGAAAAGGAACGTAAAGGTAACTCCAAAATTCCTTTTTCGTCATCTAATCCCTTAAGTCCGAAAAAGTATAAAACAATACAGAAGGGATGAAATTTCGATAGTTTTAACGAGCCGAACAAAACAAGCGCTCGAGAACTTCTGGGAGAAGGTGTAATCTGTTGACCTTGTTCCTTTAGGGGTTAGAACAACACTTTTAGGGACTTAGGAGCCCTTGGTTTATGGACATTTCATGCTTGGGGTTGTAGGGCCCAAAAATGTCTATAACAGGGGGAGGCAACTGAACTATTGCCTCAACCTTGAAGGGATCAACCCGAATCCCTTCATTTGACATAATGAACCCTAACAACCGAACGGACGTAACTGTGAAAACGCACTTGTTGGGATTCAACAGGATTTTATAAAAATGACATCGCTCGAAAACCATTCGAAGATGACTCGGGTGATCAGTTCTCTTTCGAGAACGAGCAGTGAGATCGTCCAAGTATGCTTCGATGACAGGTTTGATGTCGTGGAAAGCATATGACATGGCCCGTTGAAAAGTGGCTCCAACATTTTTAAGACCAAAAGGCATCTTTCTATATGCAAAGGTACCCCAGGGACATATAAAGGCTATCTTATGTTGATCTTCAGGACGAATAAAAATTTGATTATGACCAGAAAAACCATCCATGAAGGAAAAAATCTCATTACCAGCACACTCGTTGATAATCTGATCAATGAATGGCGTGGGGTAATTATCTTTCGGACAAGCCTTGTTTAGGTCCCTAAAATCAATGCATACTTGGATTGTTCCTTGCTTTTTATCCACAGGGACTGGATTAGAAACCCAATCAGTAAGAGGAACAGGGTATATGAAACCCGCCTTTAGCAACTTCTCAACTTCAGCTTTGATAGTTGCTGCTTTCCTAGGATTAACCGGCCGAAGCCTTTGACGAACCGGTTTGGCGTTTTCATACGTCTTGATCTCATGTTGAACTATAGATGGGTCAATGCCAGGCATTTCTTCATAAGACCAAGCAAATACATCTCGAAATTCCTTAAAAAGGTCGGTGTAAATTTGAATCTCTTCAAGGGAACATTCGATTTCGATGAAGAGGTTCTCGATCACGTTAGGGTCCCTAGAGATGTTTATAGGTATCGTTTTTGAAATCACCAACATATTACCTTCGGCACAAACGTGTGCTGGAGCCAAAGGATTTGACACCGTACAAACATCACTAGTAAAGAGCTCGGAGAATCTAGATTCTACTTCCTACAATGGAGGAAGAAAGTATGAACGATGGTGTAAGCCTTCCCAAGGTCGATCTATACCCATCATTGCTTCGAGGATTGCTTCTTCAGAAGGTAAAACCGAATCTAAGCAGTCCAAGGCAGAGGTAGAATTAAGGCTCCAAGCCGGGGCCACATCACCATCTAACTCCTCTTCGGAAAAAAGGAGTAGAGTGGTCGTCTGCAGAGTTGACGATAGACTGATATCTAAGCTCAGCTGCAGATATACGGAATGCCATTCCATTTACTTGTCCTTCAACTAAGATGGTCATAGGTGAAGGCAAGGTCCAAGGGTATGAAAAATAACGAGTTCAGAAGAACTCTTCTCGAGGAGACTGCTTAGATGATGAAACGACATTGATTCTAGCGATAGGAGAGGGAAGATCAAAAGTACCCATCAATGAGGAATACATCTCAGTAGGCGGACGAGGGTTATCCACTAAAGGAACAGTAGAGTCAGAGATTGCTTGAGGATCGACTGGACAATAATCCAATTGATCAACCTTAACGATTTTCCCCTCATGAGGAAAGCAAATGACACAAAACAGAGTCGAAACAACGGCGTCCATTTCGTATACCCAGTTCCTTCCTAAGAGGAGATTGTAGTCTAGGTTAGCATCTATAACTTCTACTTCAATATTGACGACCTTCACCCCAACACATATAGGAAAGGCTGGGATAATCCCATGCGGCTTATGAGAATGACCATCAAATGCAGTCAAGACGGTAGGTGAAGGAACAGCCGAAGGCAATCGAATAGCCTTCCAGCATGACATCGACATGACGCACGTGGAAGCTCCTTCATCGATAACGGTACGAAAAATGTTAATTTTTCGGTATCTAGACTTTATTTGGAAAGCCATATGATGAGGGAGTCGCTTTTTGACATTTAACATGTCAAAAGTGAGAACTAAAGAGTTAGTTGGATCGATTGCCCCAATCGCGGAAAGTAAAGCACTCGTTGAGCCAGACACGACCGGAGAACCTCTAAAGCAGACATGGCGCATGGACTCTGAGCCAGATCCTCAACAATGGAGTAATTCTGGGCGGCCCTAGCATTAGGATTAATAGTCGTGCGTTTAGCGGAACCTTTCGGTATCCGTGGTATAGTCTCGACAAGGGGTCGCTCAATATGAAGGTCAGTGTTTCCGGGAGCAGTCTTGTCCTTGGAAGTTTCGATTTCACCGTAATCACGTGACCGAGTAGCCACATGGACGTTAGAACCCATCATGAATACATTTGATGATTTTTCCCCTTCTTGGTTGGCCCCTGCGGAGATTCCAGGGTTTGAACTCGCGCCAACAAGAAGTTGCTGCCCTTGGGGAAAAGGGTTGGTTAACACAGCCTGAGAACTAGAAGTCCCTTGCTGCCCTAACAAGTGCTGAGCGTCTTCAATCTTGGGGCAAAGGTGAGTTAAATGGTCTCCACTGCACAACTTGCATGGAAACTTGACTTTCTTTCTAGACTCATTTCTACCACCACCAACATTATTGCCGGATTTATTTGCGTCAGCCTTCCCATCCTGGTTCTTTTTCTTACCTCGTCCTTTCTTTTTCCCATTGGAATTTTGATTTCCTTTGGGGTTATCAGATTGGACGGCATTAATCGAAGAGGTTTGGGAAGCCAGAGGGTTAGACGATGTGACTTGGTTGTTAGAAGCAGTTTGTAAAGACAACTGTTGCAATTGGTTCAACAAGTTCATCGCATTTGTGTCTACCGACCCAATGATACCATCTACATGGGGACCTGGCTTCGACTTGGCTATGTCAACCTTAGACCCAGGAGCATCTGGCAAGTATTTTTGTAGGATCCTAGACTAAGAGTAGATCAATTCTAATTTTTGGGCCCTAAAAATGGCTTGCTCCTCAGAATAGACTCCAGACATGGAGACATCCTTAGAGATCTCGGGTTGTAAAGATTTCAAAAACCATTCGAGACGGTACTCCGGAGGGATTTCGGCTTTAATGAGCCTCTTTCTCCGTCTCCATTCCTGAATATGGTCAGAAATGTGGGTTGCCTTATCCTAACGAAAAGTGGCCAGAAGTTCAGTTCTGGCATCATAACGGACAGGCAACTGGAAATGATTTAAGAAAATATTAGCTAAGTCAGCGAAAGATGTAAAGTTTCCCCCTAGAAACTCTATATACCATTTCGCCGCATTACCAGTGAAGGTGCGTTGAAAAAGTCTCAACCTAATCGAGTCATCAATAAGGGAGTTCGATGAGCACCACAAATGGAATGTGGTTACATGGTCGCCTGGGTCTTCACCGCTCTTCCCTTCGAATTTTGGAATGTCCGAAGGGAGTTTGGTTGGGACCGGAGGCCAGGCCGGATTGTATTTGATTGGATCGTTTGTTAACTTAGTGAGATCTGGCAAGTTCAAAGTTGCTAGAAATGGAAGCCTAGGAGGACCTTGGGGATTCTACCTAGACTAGGCAGAGCTCCCAAAGTTCTGAAAAGATTGGCCTGGATTTTGGAAGGCACCAGGCTGCCTGAAGTAACCAACAGAACCGGCTGAACCAAAAGGCAAGCCTTATGATCCAGCAAAATTCGGAGTTTGACCAACTCCGACCGCAAAGCCTCCATAACCAGCAAAGCTTCCTCCTAAAGGATTATAAGGAGATGATAACCCCTGATACGGATTCCAAGCCGAAGCTAAGGGAGAAATACTTTGAAATGAACTAACTGTGGAGTACAGCCTATTCCCTTGTTGGCCAAAAAATGGATTCCCAGTTCCCGTGCCACTAACCTCAGGGTTAGTCCAACCTTGGAAAGGATTGCTACTTTGTCCTATAGAAGAAAAAGGCATGGATCCTATTGTCGGGTTGGAATGTGGTATATGACCACTTCCGAAAGGAAAACCCTGGAATGAAGCCGATCCACCCATCATGGACGTGGCAGCACTAAACGGAACTGATGGAATACCCTGTGAATGGGTGCCAAATGGGAAGAATCCAGAACTAAAAGCATTGGTTTGGGAATTTCCACTCGTGGATGGAAGGGAGGTAGACCCAACTAAAGATGTGCTAGCAAAATATCCAAACAAAGAAGCAGAGGAGATGGAAATCGTTCCTCCCCCCTGTACCGATGTTGGAGTCTGCATAGTTGTAGCACTTGTAGTAGAAGCCATGCTTCCAGTAGTGGTCATCGATGGTAAGGGTGTAATGTGACTTGGACTTGACGGTCTATGCATCGGAGTCCCAACGTATTGTAATACTTCCGGATGGCTAGATGGTAGGGGAGAATTCGGAGCCGCTAACGACTCTGAGAGTTCTTCTACCTCTATGTTATTCTCTGTCTGAAAGAGAACTCGAGAAAGAACTGGAGTGTTCCTCTCTTGTTCTGCGGAAGTGCCAGGGCTTGCTTGAACACTAATGCCCCCGAGAGGAGGATCAATCCCCGATGTGTCAACTGCCGTGGGACAAAACCCACCAGCAATATTACCTCTGCGCCTTCTAGGAGAAGGCTCTAAACTTGGTGGTGAAAGACCATGAAGTCTTCGAGACCGTCTAGGTGATCGGTCAGCCACTTTGACTTTTTTGTTAAGATCTAACTAAAGACTCAAAAAATTGAAAGCTAGGCCAACTAAGAGCACAGAGCACACACTATAAAGTCCCTAAAGATATCATCCAGTCAAACAACTTCCAAGTATTTCCGCTCCGAGTGATTAGGACCGGACACCAAAATACAAGAAAGTGAATTAAGGGGCCTTCCGAAGATAGTCTGAAATGATGAGGGCCCAGTCCTATCAGCGAAGGTAACAGAGGAAGTTACGCTGATCTCCTAACAACAGCCTACATCGGTGCAAGCCCCCAAGCTTCGCAAGGGTGCCCTTCAGTAGTACCGTTGAGAGTGATGCAACGTCGACCTCAGGTGCCACGGGATTCCCCTCCGCAGCCACCTGTGTAGATCCCTAGGAGTAGCAACTATGGATACCAACTCATCGCAGAAGCCAGGCGGAACAGTCGTGAGGTAAGTTTGGACAAGTAGGAGAGGGGGTATCTCTTTTCCCTGTCTTCACAGACCCTCATGCTTAACTCCCAGATCCAGAGCTTTCCTGGTCTTCCTAACGCTATTGGATTTTCACTCACTATTCAGACTCCTATGTTTGACAGTTTAAATGGCCTTGGAGAGTTAACTCTCCACTTGCCTAATCCAAGGCCCTAAAATCCTAAAACTTTTTGGTGTATCTAACTTGATAAAAAAGAGTTTTAGTGAATTTTAATTAGTGTTTGATTTTAAAATAGGTTGTTCTTTAAGTCACAGGATAAACGGAAGTGAAATTAGTGGTGTTTTGACGCAAAAGAAATTAATAAAAACCAAACTACATGCAAATGCACTTGTTTTCGTTTTTCGATGAAAAGAAATCTCTACAGGGTTCAGAGGAACTTCAAATAAAACAAATTTTTCTTTTCTTTTCGTTAATTCACGCTTCACACTCACAAAAGTTAACAAAGCTATGGATGCCTAAAAAGATATGCAAATCTATCCTAATGCAACAAGTATATGCTGATGCAAGACTCAAAACTACTCTAAAATCAAGAAATGAAAGTTGCTTGCTTATCAATTTTTATTTTGCCACTTAAAATGTTTAGATGGAATATGAGATGCTACCATTCATTTCGTCTAAACACTAAAAACAAGTTTCAAGACAAACAAAAACGCACTTTCATTGACTAAAAGGAAACCAAATCAATCAAAGTTCAAGAAAGCAAAACCAAGTTTTTCAAAAAGTTTTCTTCAAAAGCAACAACAAAGATGTCTTTTCAAAAATGCTCTCAACAAGACTGAAACTTTGTTATTGAAGAATAAGCAACAAACACTTTTGCAAGTTGACACCACAAAATGGATGAAAACTCAACAAAAAGAAATGTGTTTAAAGATGCCCTTAACAATCAAAAGCAACAATGAAAGCTTTGGCAACAAAGACCAAAAGATCAAAAAGACAAATTTTCAAGAAAGTATCAATCAACAACTTTCATGAAACAAAAAATTGGATGGTCACAAAAAGCGGTTTTGTCAAGCAAACAAAAAGTCACCAAAAGCAAGATTTAACACAAAGATTGAGATCAATCTTCCTGCCCTGATGAATTAGAGCAGCCAATATTCCCAGTAAGAAATCTTGCGTGCTTAAGCAAAAAACGATGACGCTTGCAACAACAAAAACAAGACCAACACTTCTTACAATCAGAGAGAATTTGGAACAAGATGCTTGTTGTAAAACTAACAACTGATACTGGAAAGTGATTGTTTAAGACTGAATCAAACCATCAGACAGACCTTCAGAGACAAAAAGATTTAAAAATCTTGAAAATTGCAAGATATGCGCGACTGTACTGATGTACAGATTGCATGTATACACCACTGTGCTTAAGGAAACCTGCGTATACGCAGGTTCACTTAAGGAAACATGCATATATACACTTCTGTAATCAAGAAAAACAGCGTATATAAAATATTTCAAGAAAAATAAAAAAACAGTCTGAAGAAACTGGCAAAAGTTAGAATTCAAGAACAGACCACACAGCGACAGTAAGCAAACAGGAAACGGAGCCTTGATTGGCTTGAAAACACCCAAACTAGGAACAACAACAATGTTGTCCCTAGTGGAGTCGCCAATTCTGTTAAGGGAAATGTTCCCCTAGGGCTTTTGGGTTGAAACCCTAGCAAACTAAAAGTTGTCTATACAGAGAAACACACATTCACACGACCATTATGCAAATATAAGCAAATTCTATGATAAGGGGCGTACCTGAGGTCCTACGTTTGAGAAGGTCCTTTAGGGTCCAAACCCTTCTTGGAGTTCCTTTTGCTCCTTTGACCTGCAAAACAACCAATTCAAGAGAGTACAGCAGTATATGGACTAAATCTTATAAAGAAACCATCTTCATATTATAAAGAAAGGTAGTTAGTTATGAAATTTAAACAACCATTCACATATGAATTCTAACATGAATATCATAAACATGAAGAAGATTTATATCAGGAACCAAGACATGTGTTTCTTTTATTATAGACAAATAAAGTACAGAAAATGAATAATTTCACCTGAGTCGTCCTTTCGCAGGCTCCAAGCAAAGCCTTCTTCCGGATTCGTCCAGTCTCAAGCATTTAACAAACTCCTTCCATGACTTACTCCATAATATCACAAGTAGTGGATGGACATCAACACACAAGGAAACAAGGGTTTCCTGTACAAATGGGGGAAGTGCAAGAGGCACAAGGATCTTCAGACCTGGTCAGGGAAATCTCAGCATAATAACCTTTCTTTCTCTTCTCTCATTCCTTAGGCCTTCCCATTGAAGCCTTTTTATACTTCTCCCAAAGTAGTTTTTTAGTTGGGAGTTGGTTGGGAACAGTTGGGCCACGGGCACTAACAGGTGATCAGAAGGTAAAACTCGCGATCTCCGCCCGAAATTAAGGAGTTTTATATTTTTTTAAGTGTTTTGATACATATATGCGGGTTGGGTATATGCCTACCCGCGTATACGCGCGTTTAACTCGGGGCAATGTCGCGTATAAGGGATAAAACATTGTTTTTTAAATTTTGGACCAGGTCTGGAAGGAGGGGTTGCCCTAGGCCATGAGTGCAGCATCACAAACCATAAGAGTGATATTTGGAGCTATAACACTGTATTCATTATAATCTGTGGGGACCATCTCCTATTATGTCATATGGAGGTGTTTTATATTTTTTAATGTTTATTGATGATTTCTCCCATAATGTTTGGGTCTTTATGTTGAAAAAGAAAGTTGAAGTATTCAATGTCTTTAAACAATTTAAAGCAATGGTAGAAAAAAGAACAGGAAAATCAATTAAATGTTTAAGCACTAACAAGGGTGGTGAATTTACTTATCTAGAAATTGAACAATACTGTAAGGACGAAGGAATTGTTAGACACAAAAATGTTGTTTATACTCCTCAGCAAAATGGTGTTGCTGAATGTATGAATCAGACTCTTATGGAAAGAGCCAGAAGCATGATTAGCAATGCTAACCTACAAAAGGAGTTGCGGACGGAAGCAATATCCACTGCTTGTTATTTAGTTAATAGATCACCTTCAGTAGCAATTAATTGTAAAATTCCTGAAGAAGTTTGGTCAAGTCATTCATGTGATTATTCACATTTAAGGATATTTGGTTGTGATGCCTATGCTCTTATTCTTAAAAATCAGCGTTCAAAATTAGATCCAAAATCGAAATGTTATGTCTTTGTTGGGTATGACTATGCGGTGAAAGGATACAGGTTGTGGGATCCTACGTCACGAAAGATAATCATTAGTAGAGATGTAACATTTGATGAATCTTCTCTTTTAAAATCAAATGTTAAAAGAATTGAACAGGAACAGATATCGCCAAATCAACAAATTCAGTTTGAGGCTACACCTTTTCTTGAAAGTCGAAAGGGAGGAGAGACTTCTAGAGGAAAAGGTGTTGAAGATACAAAGGAAGTTGTTGAAGTTTTTGAACTAGTTCAGCAACCAATCACTCTAAGAAGGTCTACAAGGGAAAGAAAAACTCCCAAAAAGTATGAAGATTCTGCTTCATCTTTTGCTTTGATTACTGAAGATGGGGAACCTTCTTGTTATCAGGGAGCAGTAGATGATACGAATAGTGAAAAATAGAAAATGACTATGGAAAAAGAAATGGATTCCTTAGCCAAGAACAATACATGAGATCTTGTAGAACTTCTTGAAGGGGGAAGTGTTGTTGGATGCAAATGGGTCTTCAAATTGAAATGGAAAGTTGATGGAAATATTGAAAGGTATAGGGCGACACTGGTAGCAAAAGGGTATTCTCAAGTTGAAGGTATTGACTTTCATGAGATTTTTTCACCAGTTGTAAAACTTGTTTCTATTCGTACTATGTTGGCACTAACTGCGTTACTTAACCATGAGTTAGAACAGTTAGATGTTAGAACAAATTTTCTACATGGTGATTTGAATGAAGAGATATATATGGAACAACCAGAAGGTTTTGTACAAGGTCGCAACAGAAGATTAGTTTGCAAGCTCAGCAAATCATTGTATGGCCTGAGGCAATTTCCCAACCAATGGTACAAGAAGTTTGACTCCTTCATGGTAAGCCAAAACTTTATTAGAAGTGAGTATGATCATTGTGTATATTTCAAGAGTTTCAGTTGCATATTCATTATCTTAGTTTTGTATGTTGACGATATGCTTATTGCAAGCAAAAGCATGGAAGAGATCAACAGGTTAAAGCTCATCTCTCTAGGATGTTTGATATGAAAGACCTTGGAGTAGCAAAACATATTTTGGGCATGGAGATACATAGAGACAGAAAAAATGGTAAGCTTTGGTTATCACAACAGAAGTATGTGGAAAAAGTACTTGAAAAGTTCTGTATGAACAATGTGAAACTTGTTAATGTTCCATTAGCTTCTCATTTTTAGATTTCTTCGATTTTGAGTCCTAGAACTAATGAAGAAAAACAGTATATGTCTCATGTACAATATGCAAATGTTGTAGGCAACTTAATGTATGCGATGGTATCTACAAGACCTGACATTTCACATGCAGTTGGAGTTGTCAGCAGGTTCATGGTAAATCCAGGTGAAGAACATTGGCGAACAGTGAAATGGGTGCTTCGATATCTAAGAGGCACAAGTGACCATTGCATCATCTTTAATGGTAGTGAAGGATCAGTTTACGGATATGTAGATGTTGATTATGCAAGTGATTTGGAAAAAATGAGATCTACTACAGGTTATGTCTTTACTCTTGCAGGTGGAGCAATTAGTTGGATGTCAAAGCATCAAGAAACAGTTGCGTTGTCTACTACCGAAGCAGAATATAAAGTTGCTTCAGGTGCCAGTAAAGAAGCAATCTGGTTAAAAGATCTACGGGATGAGATTGGAAGGACGTAGGAGAAAGTGAATGTAATCTGTGATAGTCAGAGTGCTATTCACTTGGATACAAATCCAGCTTATCACAGCAAGACCAAGCACATTGATGTAAGGTATCATTTTCTAAGACATGTGATCGATGGCAGAAAAGTAGCTCTCAAGAAGGTCCATACACGGGAGAATTGTGCAGACATATTCACGAAGCCAGTTATAGTAGAGAAGCTGCAATGGTGTTTAGCATCTCTTGGCTTGCAGAAGAGATGATGAATGGGCATGGGCAAGGGATTAGGAAAATTGTTGTCAAGCTGGAGTTTGTTGGAATTTAACAACTAATTGTGTAAATATGTGTAAAAATTGTATTTACTGCCAAGTTGGTTTTATACCGAAACAGTTATGTAACGGAGAAGGTTCTTATAAAATGATGAATGCTCGAACTATTGTAATTGAGGAGTCATTGTTCATTTAATAGAAAATCCAATCCCTTGTCCCGTGGATGTTTCCTTGACACCCTGTCAAGGTTTTACCACATAAAAAATCATTTTTTTACTTGTGCCTTTGCATTCAGTTTCATTTAGTTTCATTTGTATATTTCTTGGTTAATTAACTACTTGACCAATAGTTTGGTCGACACTTCGCTAGTTCCATGCCAACAAGTCATGGTTCCAATCTCCATGTACAAGGCATATATCTATAAGTTTACTAGGAATGTCATCCAAAATTAAGAGGAAGCATCCCTTGGATTTCATTGTAAACAAAAGCATGTCTATTTGTAACACTAGTAATAAATTTTAAATTTATATTCACTCATGAACAAGTTACCATCCATCTCACATAGTTTAATTGGTTATCGGTAATAAGCTTTGGTAGTGAATTGAAATTGTAAACAAAAGCATGTCTATTTGTAACACTCATAATAAATTTTTTATTTATATTCACTCACGAACAAGTTGGCATCCATCTCACATAGTTTAATTGTTTATCGGTAATAAGCTTTTACAAATGATAAATTTTAAATTTATATTCACTCATGAACAAGTTGGCATCCATCTCACATAGTTTAATTGTTTATCGGTAATAAGCTTTTACAAATAATAAATTTTAAATTTATATTCACTCATGAACAAGTTGGCATCCATCTCACATAGTTTAATTGTTTATTGGTAATAAGCTTTGTTAGTGAATTGAGAGTAAGTTGAGGTTTCACATAATCTTTATCATGAAATAGATTTTTGATGTGGATAGAAATTTGTACACATGCAATATCCTTAAATTTTGATTTGTGTCATGCAATATCCTTAAATTTTGATTTGTGTTATTCATGTGCTGCACATGAATTATTTATAGTGGACAGTAACTTAGTGCGGTGTCAAGTTACTCACATCCATTATTTATAGTGGACAGTAACTTAGTGCGGTGTCAAGTTACTCACATCCAATAGGAGATAGCTTTTATAGCTCAGAAGCACATGAGATATATAATTTAAATAAGACATGAAGCACATCAAAATAAATTATTTAAGGTAGGGAGTAACTTAGTGGCACATGAGATATATAATTTAAATAAGACATGAAGCACATCAAAATAAATTATTTAAGGTAGGGAGTAACTTAGTGCGGTGTCAAGTTACTCACATCCAATAGGAGATAGCTTTTATAGCTCAGAAGCACATGAGATAGATAATTTAAATGAGATCGATAATTTAAATGAGACATGAAGCATATCAAAATACCTATAGGTCAATTATATATATCAATGCTTCATGTGAGTATTTTAATACGCAAAAGACTGAATATCATATTTTTAAGGCCTATAGGTCAATTATATATATCAATGCTTCATGTGAGTATTTTAATACGCAAAAGACTGAATATCATATTTTTAAGGCCTATAGGTCAATTATATATATCAATGCTTCATGTGAGTATTTTAATACGCAAAAGACTGAATATCATATTATATATATCAATGCTTCATGTGAGTATTTTAATACGCAAAAGACTGAATATCATATTTTTAAGGTGGTGATTAAAAATAAAGCATGCTGTGAATAAGATGTACTTTGATTCCTTACCTAAAATAAATAGGTCAATTCTATATACCAATGCTTCATGTGAGTATTTTAATACTCAGAATGAATATCATATTTTTAAGGTGGTGATTAAAAATAAAGTATCACTTTGTCACTCTGTATTTTCTTGTTTCGATAATGTATTAGCAAGGTATTAACATTTGGGTAACAAAAGAAGGCAAATTTTTTAGGACACTCATTAAAAAGCAAAACATGAATCATTTGATGTAGACAAGAATGAGATAATGATGACTGATGTGACTGTCAACTTTTAAATTTGATTTGGGGTTATGGATGACATTGTCAATATTAAATTTGATTTGGGGTTTTGGATGACATTGTCTATATGGCTACTTATATAACATAGACCCTCATTAAGAATTATTGGAAATATTTACCTCCTGTACATCTTAATCTGCACGCTGATTAAAACAGACGAAACAAACCTGTTTAGAAAAGTAGAATCCATGAGCGAGGTAATAATGACTGATGTGAGTGTCAACTTTTAAGTTTAGAAAAGGAGAATCCAAGAGCGAGGTAATAATGACTGATCTGAGTGTCAACTTTTAAACTTGATTGGTGTTACGAACGACAGTGTGTAGCATAGACCCTCATTGGAGATATGAGCTTTATTGTACATCATCTGCAAACTGTTAACAACACACACAAAACAAACCACTAAGAGTTTACAAAAGTAGAATCCAGTGTATCATGTATTTCTAGTATCAGATGTTTAGTAGTAAAAATATATATACACTGAGGTTTGACAGGAGGAAGATTCTGTCGCGGAACATCAGAGTGTCCATAACTGTTAACAATTAAACCCCCAGTGATGGATCCAAGGCATGTTAGTGTATCAACATTTGAATGAATGTATTAAAGAACGGGAATGTATCATATCAGATTGCGTCGAAAATGAAACAGTTGACATTGTCAATCATAAAAGACAGCACTAATCATAACAGAGGATGGCTCCTCTATTGACCATTGTTTTAACTCGACAAGAAAGGTGATGACATTAGAACAAACATGCCTGCACGGAGTGCAAATGCTTTTTTACTTGATGTGCAAGATAGAACATCAGAATTTAGGCCAAACATTGCTCCACAAATAATTTGATCCTCACGGAAAAACTTCTAACAAAACTGTTTACTAGCAATCAAAGATTTATTTGCAGAGTTTTTTTCCATCCAGGATAGGTAAATTTTTACAAAGGAAACATCCACTTGAACCAATTTCAAATGGGATGTGAAAGAATCGTTGCCCCTTCAAACACTAAAATGTCTTGTTATCCAAAGATGGTGAACCCTAGAAATTTCATGCTGCAGAAGTTTCTGCGAAGAACATAGATCATATCTCACTAGTGAAGTACAATGAAAAACGACAAACATGACAAACATTGTTCAAGCACATCATTTTGATGATCGTTTATAATGATAGAGAATCAAGTGCGTGCTCATTTGAAATAGAAAAACAGTTATCTATTCAAAATGAATGTATTGCCCAAGAACAAGAATGTAGTAGAGAAATTATTGCTCAAGAACAAGTTCTAATATTATACCATATTACTGCAATAACCTTTTGAGCGCACTTTGGCAGATTTATTTTGTAGTTCTGCTTCGTGATGTGTGAGGACTGCAACTAAAGCCTGAAATTGTGAGATGAATTAGCAGAAGTATATACTATAATCCTGTTAGCTATAAGTATCAACAACTAAAAATACTTCAAATTTGAAATTCACATAACTGTAGATATCAACAGTAAAAGTTAAAACTGTGGTAGCATGATAGAGAAATAGAAAACATAATATTTATTTGAACTGCGATACCCATGAAGCGAATGAACTTGGTGACAAAATACTGACTGTACTGATTCCTTAGTTGACTAAAAGAGACTCGAATCAAATCAAATTACTGTAATATGCAAGGTAAACTACTTTTACATAGGAAATACTTAAATTTATTTGAAACTCGTACGCTTTTTAAAATATGCAATATTGGCAACTCTACACCAGCCATTAGTTTTACTAGCATTTAATGTAACAACAGTTGCCACGCCTCCCAGACAGGAATGACTTCAGAAAAGACGCATTAATACAACCCTTTCACTGTACAGACTCCAGAGATACAATGTTTGCATTTTAGATAGAAAATTTTTAGTTCTTCAGAAAGGGTGCAATTTAAGAGTCCACTTTATTTCAACATGCATTGGAAAACTAAACAAAAAATATGCGATCTTTCATATATATCTGTGTCATTGCTTCTCTCAACTGAATTACATGCACAGTTTCTAAACATGTTTGCAAGCATAGTTAGACAAAGTGAACATTTTCTAGGAAACTGAACTACAACGTACTTTCATAAACAACTCTACCTCAACAATCTTTGGTGGTACAAGCAATTGAAAAACTATATATTAATAAATAAGAAAAAACTTACAGCTTTGGCAATTAAATACAAGATCAAATTCTCTGCCAGTAGATATCCATATATGGACCAATGTAAAAAAGATGTAGCACTTTGTTGAAGCTAGGATGCAAACCTATAGAAAAAACTACAGTCATGGTGACGTCCGGAGTCACTATAGGGTAGTTGAATCTAATGACTGGTTTGATTTTCCCTGTCAACAACCATCGAGAAACATGTACTCTTAACATAAACAACATCAAAATCGTTTCAGAACCTTCTAAGAAAAGCTTTCTCTCTCTTCAATATCTGCCATGCCTCTTTTAGAAGCGGAGAAAGATTTTCCCCTGCTTCAAAGTCTGCTCATTACCATCAACGATAAAGTCAAAATCCTTTATACAATTTGTGTTAACATCGTTCATAAGCTTGTCAACTAGATCTTTCAGCAAACCCACCAAGAAATCTGTACTGCTTACATACACAACATCAAAATCATTTCAGAACCTTCTCAATAAAAGATTTTTCTCTTTTCATATCTGGAATGTTTCTTTTAGGAGCTTATAAATCTCTTACTCCGCTTTGATGTCTGCTCGTTACCATCATTGATGAAGTCAAAATCCATCATAGAATTCTCATTAACATCCTTTACAAGCTTGTCAACTAGATTTTTCAGCAATAATGCCTTTGATAAATTTTGTGGAGGTTGAGACATTATCATTTGCAATTTTGTGTTGCATTCCTCAAAAATTTTGACACACTTCCTACCATCGGAATCATCATCTTCAATTTCAGCACTATTCTTCTTTGTATTTTTATCATTGGCATTTACAACACTATCTTCTTCAACACCATTGTTAAATACCACTATATTAGACACATTGCTTAGCCAATCG
This sequence comes from Pinus tabuliformis, assembly GCA_031772625.1. Classification (NCBI taxonomy): domain Eukaryota; kingdom Viridiplantae; phylum Streptophyta; class Pinopsida; order Pinales; family Pinaceae; genus Pinus; species Pinus tabuliformis. Next base: position 719,250,155 of record CM062809.1, read on the forward strand.
AAGTTAATATCTTGTCTAGTTAAATTAATCATTTCCTTGGGGTCCTGCATATCCCCCCACAACGTGCTAACTTTGATAACATGCTTACAAAAGTTGCCTCTAATTGCCCATGGGCAATTACATGAACTAAAAGTCTGCCCTAAAAACAACACAAGGTATGCATTCGACGATGACTGACTCTGAACCCAGAATGCATTTTCAATGTGCTCATCCCGAACACAATGGTCTTCAGGAATTCTTTTTGCTTTGTCTACAGATGTTTCATACATGTGCTCCAACCTATAGTTATTTACAAGACTAGAATTTTTCAGACAAGCCATGTTCCAGTAACATACTTCCACCCTTTTTAGTAATGTGAAGATCAACCAATCCATTCTCTGTAGAGACTTCTTTCTACGATCACAAAGATATTTTCTTTTCAGAAAACAATGATAGGATTCGATGGAACAGTTTGTTTCTTGGTTGGCATGACAGAAATTTATGTAAAATTTTGCCCACGTATCTGCAACAATTATCAAATTTATCAAAATTTAGCTCAGACAACAAATGATTGATAAATCAATGCACTACAAATCCCAGACTAGATGCTTACGAAAATTTTCGCCCACCATCCAATTTGTTGAAAAATACTCCAAGAAGCGCTCCTCTGCTGCAAAATCAATATAGAATGCATTCATAGCTCGTGATATCGCATCTGGGTCACAACAAGAATTCATGATTTCACCCAACATTATAAACATCTTTCGAGCATTCTTCCCACAAGTGGCCAACTTGTTCACATTCTTCAACCATGCTCTCCTAAAGTGCCATACGCAGAGCAAAACTCGAGATCCAGTTATAGCACTACAACAAACAAGACACGTTTTATGAACTATAAACAACAATGAATTGAGCAGGACATCAATTATAAAGAATACCTTAATGCATCAATTATAACGAATACCTTAATGCATCAATGTCAACCAAAGCATCATCTGTCATGAAGGCATTTATTGTCCATGTAGATTGAACTTGTCGACCTCTCTCCATGAGAGCTGGCAAACACCGTAAGATGTCTGACAATCTATTCTGTGATGAGACAACCCATGCAACAGGAAGAGCATTCTGTTGTGTGTCAAACACGAGCAAGGTGTACAATTGATACTGCATTAACAAATTTCTATGTGAATAGTTAAGACAAACAAAATTTCTATGTGAATAGTTAAGACAAAAAATAAAATTCGTTAACACCACTGATTATACATATGCACCTTATTCAATTCCCTAGTCAGTTGCCATGAATACTCACCCCATATCTGTTTGTCCTGAATGTTGAGTCCATGGCAATAAAACTATTGTGTGAGAATTCAACCATCTTGCGCAACATCCACTCTGTCTGAATGCCAATAATAAATTGCATGTCTTCGGCATCTGGCCTTTGGAAGAAAAAGAATGACTCGTGCTCATGTTGGTACCATAAGTTAACACTTGTTGAGTCATTTTTGTGTAGTTGAAACTTAGCTTTGGCCAAACGATTACAAATGTTGATGATATCCCTCTGCAACAAATGTCCATCCTGATTAATTTTTAGTCCAACATCATATCTGCCCTCTGCCACCTCCAAAATATGTTGCTCATAAACCACTTTGATTGGCAATCCCAAATTATACATCGCCTCCACTGATAACACCATTTCTCTTGGAAGTCGTGGTGCATTCCTAGCACTCAGATCACCAGACTTATCCAATTTCCCATGACATGGCCAGCCATTCTTATCCTCGTGGACATACGCATTGTATGTAATTATGGCAACCCCTGGTCTGGCAACCATTTCTTTCACGATGAAACGGCACCCACATCCTCTCTTTTGAATATTTTTCCGCCGCTTTCTTATAGGAGGATCCGGTTTGGTCCTTTTATCTTCCGGTCCATAAGAACAATGATAGCTGAATAGTTCCAATTGTCTACGCATCAGATTTAACTAATTCATATAAATCAACACAGGTTTCAACAAATCCAAGACAATGTTACTTACACAGAATAAACATTTGATCTTGAACCCCTTACACTGGAATTATCAAGGACCTCATATGATCTTGCCTGATGCCGAATAAACTTACAAGGTGCATCAGGGTTCATTTCTTCCCCCTTGATGAAGTCTAGTACTCTGGAATATGGAATGAGCGCAACACGGTCAAGAGAATTATCCATTCTAAGAATTTCACTCCAGATCAAATCAGTCTGAGAAAACACTTTCTTCCCACTTAAGTCTTGTACTTGTTGATCCAAAATAAAACACCACTTTGACCTCCGCCCCATTGTGCTTGGTATTCTACATAAGAAGCCAACGAACACTTAATCACCTAAGTAACAATCAGATATGGGCATACATAAATGAATATGTGCCATACAATATAACAAAATGGATATTTGTCTAAGACATCTCGGTAAGGAACCTAGAAATATTATAAACAAACTATCGTTACAATAATAATATAATTGTGATAATTAAACATATAAAAATAAAAATTAATTTTAAAAAATGGCATAATTAGTTTTATCCATTGTGCTTTTGAAATTAGAACAGCATTGTATATTTTGTTTTTCCAACGTTTCGAACAGTATCTCCGCACATCATCAAGGAAAGAAAGAATAGTACATTGGTAAACCCAAATATTTTTCCTATAATAAACCAACAAAAAACATGAATACATCTTATCGTGGTTTTCGTGAGACACGATATTGATTAATACAATGAATACAAGGATAAGGAGAGAAATATAAGCATAAAAAACAAAACCAATGATGTACGGTTAAAAGACAGCAGAAATTGATAATGACAGTGATGTAATATAACTGGCAACAATTAACAATCAATTCATTAATGGCAGCAATAAGATGACAATTAAGGTCCCTGTAGATTCTTGCTGTTAATCTCTAATTTTTGTGCAGTAATCTAATATACCAGTCCTCAATGAATTCTCTCGTACTCTTATTCTTAAACTAAAACAGGACTTTGTCGTCTGCCTCTATTACATCATTTGACTTGAACAGCGTAATGACCATATGGTAAGGCACAGAAGCCATGCATGACTAACCAACAGAGCAGATGATATTAGAGGGAAGAGATGTTATGAATTAAACTAGTCAAAATCTTATAAGGATGGACCCAAATTAAAAATCATAGTGTCTCTAAAGCTCCTAGCAGCATCAACAAGTCCATTGATTTTTCAAGGCAAAAAGCATGCTTCTCTATTGCCCCTGATCCATCATAGTTCACACAGGATAAGAACAACAAAAAGGACTTGGTTAGAGCTGGCCTTGAGTTTCCTTTAACAAAGCTGCTCAGTATTACCCACTTTTCAAAATATAGTGTTATCCCTTCCAAGAACCCTTTGAAATAAGATAAGGAACTGTTCTGTAGTATATAAAGAATGACTGTCAAATTAACAAAGTAAATCTCATAACGTGGAAAGAGGAATTATTTCTGTCCACAATTAGAGACAGTGATTGATTAGTTGGATGAAGTTTTCAGATGTATAAAGACATACATGCTAAATTAAACATATAAGCTTCAAAGAATTTCATGTTAGCTTAATTTGTCGGCCACCAGAGATTATGATATCTTTCCCAGATGTCAACTTCGGTTGGCTACTACATTTTATCCTTCTCTACATTTAGTGTTCTAAGTGTTTCTAAAAATTTCCATGTAAAACTCATATCCTTATACATAAGCTTTGAGATCAAACAAAAAATGGCAAATTATTTTTCTTCAGAATGAATAAATTTACGATAATAGCTTTGCACAGGAGCTCATCCTTTTATTTCCTAAGATGAAAGGGCTTTCCTTATCACGTTCTGCATCTGCATATCCCTTTTATCTTGCAACTAAATATCTGAAGCATAGACAGACTGCTACATCTGCAGGTACCTTAACAGATTTCACTAACAGAAGTCTGAGCTCAGCTCATCTGCAATGGACCCTGAAAATTGTAGTGTACATTTCGCACTAGCTTCTCCCAATACACCCATCCCTTGTTTGCTAGCAGCATGTGTAATGTATCAAAGGCACTTCCATATACCTAACACACGTGGATGAGAATGAGGCCTCTCACTTTCTGTGACAGATTACATGTGCTGGTTAGCCTTCCTTGTGTTGACCGTTGCCTAGGTCTAGAGATATGAGTGCAGTTTTCCTTTTTCAATGTCTAGCACCTAAAGGAGGTCCTTGACCCCTTGGTCTAGATCATCATTTGTCTTTGGTAGGATTTCTTGGGTTTTTCAATTTGACATTTTCTTCCTAGCTGGATCAACCTTGGAAGGCATGCTTAGATGTGAATCATTTGATCCCTTGATTAGTTAGAGATGCCTTCAAGAGGTCTCCAAAGCTCTGAAATCTGTTTGAAAGCAGACACAATAGCTTGTTCAAATCTGATCTCCCACTTACTTGGAAGAGATGACTCTCTCCCACATATCGGCCTCATTTGGACATCACACAACACACATTCTTCTTCTCTCTTCAATTGTTTGGTTCATATAGGTTAAGGGAAGCTCTATTCTTCTTCACATGTGCGAGGGTTAGGAGGCATCTTTGACTTTTGACAATTGGGCATTTGGTTTGGCTTGGTTTTCTTGGGTTTTGGATCTGATTAAGGAGGGCGAATTCAGTGAGGAAGGACGAAATTCTGAAGCAGCTTGACCACTTTTGACCAGTGTTGACTTTTCTGCAGTTGAAGTTTGACCATCGTTGACCAAGGGAAAAGGAGACATTTGACTTCGATTTTCTTGGAGAAGGTCTGTCCCATCAGGCCTCATTTTTGGGCTCTAAAACCAAGTCATTTTGAGGAATTTGACTGCTGTTGACCGCAGAACAGAGCTGTGCTTTATCTCTCTCCATTGACCAAGTTGGACCAAAGTTTTTGGAGCTGTTTTGACTGATCCTTGACCAGCAAAAGAGACCACATTGACTGGGCCTTGACCGAATTAAATTGAAGCAGATTTGACTGATGTTGACTTGACTGGTTAGGGCGGTCAACTGCTGTTGACTTTTTACAGATTCAACAGTTGACCAGATTTGACTCTTCCTCATCATCTTGATATTGATATATTGATTTGACATAAGATTGATTGAATATTGTATATTGGTTTTGGATATTGGCTAGTCAAAGTTTGACTTTTACTCTTGGATGATGTACTCTCTCAGCTGAACATTAGAAGACAATCTAAGAGAAGAAGATTTGCAAAGGGTTTTCCCTCTTGTGGGGTTTTTCCCTGGTCATTGACCAAATATTGTGTCTCTTGTCTCTTAGTTGTCTTTCATCGTGCATTTGAATAATTGTACTATCTGCTATTGCTCTACTATCATTGGTTAAATAGAAGAAGTGGAAATTGTTTGGATATTGTTGAAGTAATAGTTGCAGCATAGAACAATTGATGAAAAATTAACATGGTATATCAGAGCCAAGTTGAAGACAAGCCCAAGAGACATAGAGCAAGAGCATCCATCTTCTAAGCAACTGATCGAAAGGGGAAAATATTTTGGTGAACAATTTGAGTCATATAATGGAATTCAAAAATCAACTCAAGGAATCTGAGTTGCATAAGGGAGAAACTGTGCAATCATTTTTCAAAAGAATCACTGAGATCAGGAACCAACTTCGGACTACTCAAGAAATCATACCTGGCAGGGAATTGGTGTCGACTGCCCTTAGTGGCCTTCCTTCATCATGGAATATGTTCATTATTTATAGCAACAACAGGGAAAGGATCCCTTCTTTTGATGATCTACTTGCTCTATGCAATCAAGAGGAAAGATTTATGATATCTAGAGAAGAATTCAAAGGCCAAATGAAGGAGAGCCCACTGCCTTCGCTGCTCAAGGGAAGAAGAAGAACGTGAAGAAAGGAAAGGGAAAGCTATCTAAATCAAGAAGATCTCCTCAATCCAATCAAGATTCCAAGGATTCAAGAAGGCGAGATAGGGATGTTAAATGTTACAATTGTCATCGAAAGGATCACTATGCTTGAGATTGTCCCAAAAAGAGAGATGCTCCAAGAATAAATTCTTCAAGGTCCTTCAAAAATAACCATGGCTTCAACAACAACAAGTCATATGAAAGAAGAGATGATAGAAGAAGTGGAAGAAGAAATGAAAGAAGAAGAGACTCTCCCGATGATCGTGAAGATAGCTATCGTCTACCAAAGAGGCCAAAGAACTCCAAGTATGAAAGTAATGCTACTAATCAATCTGAATATATTCTTATTTCTGCATTATCTAGTTCATCTCCTCCGGATTCTTGGGATAGTTCGCTAGTTGATAGTGGGGCCTCTCATCACTTCTTTAGATATAAGAAGGTTCTCTGGTAGAGAGGGAGACCAATTTGACCATTAAACTTGGTGACAATACCATTCATCCCGTAAAGGGTTTTGGTTCTGTCAAATTTCATTTGGACTTTGAGGAATCTGTTTTTCTTCATGATGTGATGTATGTCCCGGGATTGAAGAAGAACTTGGTGTTGATAACTGCCTTGGAGGATAAAGGAAGGAGGGTTGCATTCATCAAAGGAAAAGTACTCACTTGGCCTGTTGGATCCTTTATGAGAAATGCCTTCACATTGGGATCTAGGTCTGAAGGACTCTATAAAGTCACTGGAAGACCCCTTCTCATCAAAACGAGTTGTGGCACCGAAGGCTGGCCCATCTACATTATGATGCTCTTCCAAAATTGAAGAAGTTGGTCTCTGGGATCCCCGATATTCAAGCTCAACATGATGGAGTATGCCCTGGGTGTGCTAGTGGAAAGAAGACAAGGGGGCCATTCCCCTCTAGAAAAAACAAGACGAAAGACATCCTTCATCTCATTCATTCTGATATATGTGGTCCAATGCTTGTGCATTCACTTAGGGGTCACTTTATTACATCACCTTCATCGATGATTTCTCAAGGAAGACATGGATATACTATTTGGAGCACAAGGATGAGGCATTCAAAATAGTCAAGGAGTTCAAGGCTTTGGTTGAAAATCATACAAGACGAAAATAAAGATCTTCAAGTTCGACAACAGTGGAGAATACATCTCAAATGAATTTATAGACTTTTGCAAGAAGGAAGGAATTAAGAAGGAGACCATTGTGACCTACACTCCCAAACAAAATGAAGTGACTGAGAAAAAGAATAGGTCCATTGTAGAAGCTGCCCGAGCATGCTCCATGATCAAAAGTTGTCCAAGTTCCTTTGGACTGAAGCAACAAACACAATGGTATATGTTCAAAACATGTTGCCTCATCAAGCTTTGGACAACAAGACTCCCAAGGAAGTATTCACAAGTGTCGAGCCCGATATTGGTTATCTCCGGATTTTTCACTACCTCGTATACTTCCATGTGCCGAAGGACAAAAGAAACATGTTGCTCGCGGAACTTTCAGGGAAAGCAAGAAGCCATGCAGGTACCAAGCATATGTTGTAGCTATGAGCAATATGATTCAAGTTGAGCCTCATACCTTTAAAGAAGTCGTGAAAGAACAAGTTTGGAAGGATTCCATGGCCAAAGAATACGAGTCAACCATGAAGAACAATGTATGGGATGTTGTGCCAAGACCAAAAGGAAAACCAGTGGTGACTTCGAAATGGCTTTATAAGATCAAGCATGGGGTTGATGAAAGCATTGAAAAATACAGGGGAAAGGTCATAGCCCATGGATTCTCCCAAAAGGAGGGAGAAGATTACGATGATATATTTGCTCCGATGGCCCGATATACAACCATTCATTCGATAGTAGCCCTTGTTGCAAGTCAGGGATGGACTCTTCATCAAATGGATGTGAAGACTGCTTTCTTACATGGTTTGCTACAAGGAGTGTATGTTGAACAACCTCCAGGATTTGAAGTTCATAATAGGAAGACCCATGTATGTCGATTGAAGAAAGCTCTCTATGGATTGAAGCAAGCCCCTCATGCTTGGTATGTTGGTATTGACAGTTACTTGATGAAGCTGGGATTCACAAGGAGTAATGTTGATCCAAACTTGTACTTCAAAATGATCCAAGGTATGCCTCTCATTTTGGTATTATATGTTGATGAATTATTCATGACAGGTGCAGACCCTCTCATTCTAGAATGTAAGAGGAAGTTTGCTTCCGAGTTCGAGATGAAAGACCTTGGTTTGATGCACTATTTCCTAGGACTAGAAGTATGGCAAAAGTCAGGCGAGATTTTCCTTTCACAAGGAAAATATGTTGTAAAATTGTTAGAAAGATTTGGCATGGTTGAGTGCAAATCCTTGCCTACTCCTATGGAAATGAATTTCAAGAAGTTGTGTGCAGAGGCTGCTGGACTGGACCTGGCTAACCCCTTAGAGTATAGACAACTGATTGGTGCTTTGATGTTCCTCGTGAACACTCGCCCCGACATATGCTTTGCAGTTAACACTTTGAGCCAGTTAATGACCAAGACACACCATGTACATTGGGTTGTTTCCAAGCATGTATTGAGATATCTACGTGGGACTATTAACCTTGGACTGAGATATATCGCTAGAGATGTTAGACTACATGGATATACAGATGCAGATTGGGCTGGTAGTGCTGTCAATAGGAAGAGTGCTTCCAGATGTTGTTTTAGTCTGGGATCTGCGATGATATCATGGATGAGTAGAAAGCAGAAGTCCATAGCCCTTAGCACTGCTGAGGTCGAGTATATTGTAGCCAACCTGGTGAGTTGTGAAGCAGTTTGATTGGGGAAGCTCTTTGGAGAGTTATTTGAGCAGGTTTTGGACACGACAGTCATCTATTGCGACAACAAGAGTGGGATTTGTTTGTCAAAGAATTATGTGTTTCACGACAAGTCAGAGCATATCGAGACTAGATATCATTACATCCGTGACATGGTGCCAAAAGGGAAGTTCTTGGTCTTCAGAGAGCAACTTGGACTGGATGGGATGACCCTTTCGAATAAGGGTCTAGTCTTATCAAGAACACTGAGCAATGCTCTTCCCTCTAGTTGAGTTCACAGGGTGAGTAATGGAGCTATAGGGCTACTAGGGATGAGAGACCTCTGACCGATAGGATGTTGTGACCCGGGATCTCCCCTAGTCTGAGTATGCCCCAGTTAGCGTCCTGCCCACTCTGTGGAATAACCTCTCCCATTTGGTCCATGGGTGGAGAGACTTGGGATAGAGCGTGATCCCTACCCCTTGCAGTAGGTGAATCTGGCCCAAGTTGGTGGATGCAAGTGTTCTACCATTTGACTCTTTAGGGTTAAGATGGATGATTAGGGACAATAGGGTAGAGTGTGATCCTTACCTCCGGTAAGTTGATCTCACTTACTATCAAGGAATTTGGGATAGAGTGTGATCCCTACACGTTGGGGTAGGTTGATCTCGCCCATTGTCTTTAGTTTCGGGTTATAGCTATGGCTTCCTAATGATGATGATGATGATGATTCTGGGTGGTAGCAGAGTCTCCCCGATGGTGATAGAGTTAGGGTGGTAGCTGGAGCTCCCCTGCAGCATTTCTTCTTCTTTAGATTCGAGAATGTTCAACATGAGATGAGCATAGACAAGCAAAGATGGTACATGATGGCATGATGATTGATGGTCAGATATTCGCAGGTGGAATTCTCCCTAGTTGAGAGAGAGTGTTAAATTGTGCAACTAGGGCCAAATTCTACTTTGGACCAATGTTCTCCGAACCAAACTAGTGATCGAACCGAAAAACATTGTGGACCGGGAACTGTTAGCTCTGCTACATACCTTTGATTCCTAAAGGTCGGAAGTGAGCTTGGTCCTTGGTCATGCCCAAAAGAGACTCGCAATGGTCATTTTCTCCTTCCCTTGCACCACTCATTCTCCCTTCATAAGTCCTAAAAACGATTAACTCCTTTATCGGGTCCGGGTTTAATCGCTATCGCAAGTCGCATCTGTGTGTTTAAAAGCTGCGCCCCTCGACTTTCCCCGATGCAATATTGCGATGCGATCTGATCGCAAGTCGCATCCATGTGTATCAAGGCTTCGCCCCTCAGCTTCTGTCGATGCCATCTGATCGCAATCGCACATTGCCATACGTAAAGGCCCAAAATTACCAAAAACCCGATCCGACGACATACGTCGCGCCCGATAAAGCGACTCGCCCGATCACTCCTCCGTCGTCCGATCAGTCCTGCCAAGATCCAACGGCCCGTGCTCATTCCACTCCCGCTTCTTCCGATATTCCCCACCAAGCCATCTCCACCGTCTATCCTCCCGATCCGATGGCCAACCTTTCTCCCTCATCCAGCTCATCCATCCGCCACGCAGTCCACGTCCCTTGACCGTTCCGTGCACCTGAAGGACAAAAGTAATCTGCTCACCAGTACCAGGTGCATTTCCTCCTCAACAACTGCATTTAACAGACAGTATGGCCAAGAAGGAAAAGGACAGAGCTCGAGCAACTACCTGCATTTAACAGTCATGGAATTTTATCTTATACGACACTCCAGCCACCTGAGAGGACAGCAGAGCGCCTGAGAAGATCAATTTCATCCACTACAACAAGCAAATGCACTAGAGACTCCATCAGGCAGTTAAAGTGGTTGGTGGTCAATTATGACCCCTCCATACTTGGAATGGCCGAGTGCCTTTGTAATGAAACTCTATATATACCCGGAAACAAGATGTAATCAAGGATGATGGTTGATGTTCTGATGTAAGGTTCAACTTCTCGAGACTATAACTATTTTGATACCTGCAGCATCTCGTCTTCATTTTCAACTAATACAAGCTTCTTTTGTTGTTAATTGCTCACTTTTCATGTATCTTCTTTTCCAAGTTGTGCCTAATATGTTGTATTTTTGAGCTCTTGATGTTTAGCATTAGAGAAGTTGTCATCCTATCTCTGTGTTAAAGTCTTGTATGTATCAGTGAATGAGCTATTCAGGTTTCTTTTAACTTAGTGCCAGAGAGTTGTCATCATGTCTGTGCATTAGGGAATAGATTTGCAGACTTCTTTACTGGTTGCAGTCGGCCATCACAGAGTCCTGTGCATCTGCTGGTGTGGTCAGTATTCTCCATATTCACCAAATCCCTAAACTGTGAGTAATTGGTGGTCTAAAGCCTTGTAGTCTGGGGGTGTTCACACATGTCTGGGGTTAAGCAAGGTAGAAGTGGTTATCTGGCTTGAACAAGCATCATCTCTTCCATTCATCCATTTGCAACATTAAGTTGAATTTTTATGTTCCTGAGCATCTCCGAGCTACAACCTAGGAGAGTTCCTTGGGGTGATAACATTAATTGGCGCCGTTGCCGGGGAGAGGAGATTGAAGCTCAGCTTCCCTAGGAGAACGACACAGTGCCAGCTTTGATGATAAACAAACTCTGGACACATTTCTGGTTGTAATCATCTATCTGGTGACTCTACTGGAGGACCAACCAGGTGGCGACTCCACATTACAATTCTGGCTCAGTTTGTGAGGCATACTCGGAGAAATCCTAAAAAATCACCAGCTAACCCAGTGCCTAACCCTGAGAAGATTGTCAAGCAGAGGAAAACATCACAGAAAGGAGCATCAGGATCAGGTAAGCCCAAAAAATCTTATGTATCTCTACAAGAGAGGATTATAGCTGAGAATATACAATTTGAAGATATAGAGCCTAGCATTGCTAATGAGGAAATACCCTCAGAGATTCATAAAGCTCCTTGTTCCATAAGTTTCCCCTTTGGATCCCAGTCCAAAGAAAACCTCCCTTTCAATCCATCAGTTTCCTTCTGCCCTGTCATTCATTTCTCAGCGTTTTGTCATCCAAACGACCAGTACTCTTCCACCTACCCCAGTCATGGCAAGCCCACAAGCACCCACAAAGATGGAGAGAATCATAGCTACTAGCCATGGACCCTTGGTTCTGCCTATTCCTTTGAATGCCATGCCTGCGGGGACTATCAGAAATACATGCCTAAGTTCATTGGTACAGAGGGAGTAACAGCTGAAGAACACCTTGAGTCTTTTTATTGTTATGCTGATAACCTAGACATCAGTGAAGATGATGTGTGGATGAGGGTTTTTGTCCAAAGCCTAGATGGGGAGGCTAGGAAATGGTTCAGAGAATTAACCCCTAGGTCTATAGCAGACATTGAGGCCTTAGATGATGTGTTCCTAAAGCATTGGGGGGATAAGAAAGATCTGCTCTATTATCATACTGAATTTGGGAACTTGCAGAGGGAAAATGGTGAACTGTTGTCTGATTTCAATAAGAGATTCAACCGCATGTACAGCAGAATACCAGTTGAAGTGAAACCCACCCCTACTTCTGCTAAGCTTACTTATGCCAATGCCTTCGATTCTCGTTTCTGTTTACTACTCAGGGAAAGAAGATGTGCTTCTTTGGCTGATATGCAAGATGCAGCCCTGGAAGTAGAATCAAACATCATGGCTGCAAAAAGGCTCGAAGGTAATGTGGATAGAAGAAGACAGAAGGGTGAGCCCTCATCATCCTCAGACCCTAAGATCGATAAAATGGCCAGGATGTTAGAGTCATTAGCCTCTGAAGTTTCCAAATTAAGGGTTAAGCAGCATTCAAGGAAAGGACAAGCTCCCAATACCTTTGCTCTTTCAAATCCAAACCCATATAAAGGAGCAAAGGAGTAATTGCAGATTTTGCAAAGAAACAAAGATGCAAACGAAGACCAAAGGATGAAGACCCTTTTCCAGAATATAGTCATGGAAGAAAAGCAATTTGAAGAAGATGATGAGTTCCATGGTATGGATGACAAGGGCAGTGCTCCTTTTTAAACCAAAGCTGCCAATGAGAAGTCATTATTCAAAGGCCCTGCTCATAATTTTGTTGTCCCTGCAGAAAAACAAACTTATAAGCAAAAGCAACCAGCAGCAGATCCCATCATCTTCAAAGATCTAGCCATAGAGGTAAGAGGCCTTAAATGTTCCCCTTCTTTCAGTTTTCAATCAGAAATTCAAAAGCCAAGAATACCCATGCCTCTGATTGAACAAGTGAAGAAAGAGTCCTTCAAGAAATCTATCCTTGAAGATCCTGAGCCTAAAGCCAGCCACGCTTCCAATGGCTATGCAAATCTGCAAATTGACCAACCAGTTGTTATCCCCAGCCCAGTGATCAAAAACGGTGAGATCAGTTCCCCATCATCTTATGTTCCTCTATCTGTTCAAGAGACAATCCCTCATAGTTGCCTCCTAGGCACTGAGGCCAGCCATAACTCAATGCCCAAGGTTGGCACTGATAATCTCAGTCTTGATATTCCGAAGCCTGCCCAGGTGGCCTCCACACAGCTTGAAGGGGCAGTTTGCCAGATCACAGAGGAAGAAGGTGCACAGTTTTGGGACACCTCCTTGGATGGGGCTGGTTCTAAGCAAGCTACGGAAGCAGGTGAAGTCTTTGTGTCCCACACACAAGAATACATTGGTCCACCATTTATATTAATTTTGCAGGCCACAAATGACACAGTGAAGTACGCAACAGCCATTGTTATTCAACAGGTGTACAAAAGCTTCCGCGAAGAACATCCAAGGATGAGAACATACAAAGAGGGGGTGAAATATAAGCCATCTCTACCTGATAAGGTCAAATGCCCCAAAATTTTCGAGGTAGACGATCAAATTAACCCGATTTTGCAAGTCTTTGATGAATCGGCTAACATGTATATTGACCAAGAGAAGGGGAAACAATTTTGGTGGCCTAGTAAATGGGCAGTTTTTGAAAATTTAAGTTGTTTAAGGTTTTCAGGCCTTAATGTTGTAAATCTGTTCTTTTACAGGTTTTAGTGTAGATTTAATTAGACTCCATGCCCAATGGAATACTTGGCAATGTTTTTAATCTCGTTCTGATGTAGAAGGCAGTGGTCTACGGTTCTTAAGACCTCACAGGGAGGATCTCATCCCCAGAAGGAGCCAGTGTTAGCTCTGCTACATATCTTTGATTCCTAAAGGTCGGAAGTGAGCTTAGTCCTTGGTCATGCCCAAAAGAGACTCACAATGGTCATTTTCTCCTTCCCTTGCACCGCTCATTCTCCCTTCATCAGTCCTAAAAACGATTAACTCCTTTATCGAGTCCATGTTTAATCGCTATCGCAAGTTGTATCTGTGTGTATAAAAGTTGCGCCCCTCGGATTTCCCCGATGCGATCTGATCGCAAGTCGCATCCATGTGTATCAAGGTTGCACCCCTCGGCTTCTGCCGATGCAATATTGTGATGCGATCTGATCGCAATCGCACATCGCCATACGTAAAGGCCCAAAATTACCAAAAACCCGATCCGACGACTTACGTCGCGCCCGATAAAGCGACTTGCCCGATCACTCCTCCGCTGTCCGATCAGTCCCGCCAAGATCCAATGGCCCGCGCTCATTCCACTCCCGCTTCTTCCGATATTCCCCACCAAGCCATCTCCACCGTCTATCCTCTTGATCCGACAGCCGACCTTTCTCCCTCATCCAGCCCGTCCATCCGCCACGCAGTCCACATCCCTTGACCGTTCCATGCACCTGAAGGACGAAAGTAATCGGCTCACCAGTACCAGGTGCATTTCCTCCTCAACAACCGCATTTAACAAACAGTATGGCCGAGAAGGAAAAGGACAGAGCTCGAGCAACTACCTGTATTTAACAGTCATGGAATTTCATCTTATATGACACTCCAGCCACCTGAGAGGACAGCAGAGCACCTGAGAAGATCAGTTTCATCCACTACAACAAGCAAATGCACCAGAGACTCCATCAGGCAGTTAAAGCAGTTGGCGGTCAATTATGACCCCTCCATACTTAGAATCGCCGAATGCCTTTGTAATGAAACTCTATATATATCCGGAAACAAGATGTAATGAAGGATGATGGTTGATGTTCTGATGTAAGCTTCAACTTCTCGAGACTATAACTATTTTGATACCTGCAGCGTCTCGTCTTCATTTTCAGCTAATACAAGCTTCTTTTGCTGTTAATTGCTCACTTTTCATGTATCTTCTTTTCCAAGTTGTGCCTGATATGCTGTATTTCTGAGCTCTTGATGTTTAGCATTAGAGAAGTTGTCATCCTATCTTTGTGTTAAAGTCTTGTATGTATCAGTGAATGAGTTACTCAGGTTTCTTTTCACTTAGTGCCAGAGAGCTGTCATCCTGTCTGTGCATTAGGGAATATGTTTGCATACTTCTTTACTAGTTGCAGCCGGCCATCACATAGTGTTGTGCATCTGCTGGTGTGGTCAGTATTCTCCATATTCACCCAATCCCTAAACTGTGAGTAATTGGTGGTCTAAAGCCTTGTAGTCTGGGGGTGTTCATGCATGTTTGGGGTTAAGCAAGGTAAAAGTGGTTATCTGGCTTGAACAAGCATCATCTCTTCCATTCATCCATTTGCAATATTAAGTTGAATTTTTATGTTCCCGAGCATCTCCGAGCTACAACCTAGGAGAGTTTCTTGGGGTGATAACAGGAACCAGTTAGAACCGGACCACAACCACTAAAAAACCGAAGGAAAAAAAAAAAGGTTTACCAAAAACACATAAAAAGTTCATATTTTAAAGAAAAACATATATATTCATGTGCATCCATATGAATCCAAACCATTTATACTCAAATATACAAAAGTTCTCATTTATATAGCAAGTAATAGTGGATATAACCAAAACAACACTTATTGCAAAACATCATTGAACCAAAAAACATCAAGCAACGGGCTCTAAAAGGCCTTTATAGTCCAAAATAACATGATAGTATGATACTATAGTCTACAATACTACAACTACAGCCTACAAGTGCTAATTGTCAATGTCATCATCAGAATCATCATCCTGATCATCCTCCTCATCCTCATTTGAAGAATGAGTAGCATCCAAGTCTGCAATCATTGCCTATATTGGGATCTTCATCCTCAATATAACCCTCTAAGTATTATAATAAGATAGAAAAAGCGTAGCATGTCAAGTCAAGATTTTGTTTTAGTGATGGGTAAATTTTTAATTTTTTAGTAGAGTCATGATAGAGGAGTTTGACAACCATTGCCACTGACATGAAAGTACATAGAGGGAATGGTGCTCTTTATTAAATACTTATTCCTTACCCTCATACATGACAAAATCCAATGGAAATGTTACTATCCCTGCAATCCTGATATCCTAAAAAATTGTTAATTCTACTAGATTTTGAGTGAAATTTAAAATTCTACTTTCTCCGTATGAAATCCAATGAGATTGGAACCACTCTCAAACATCCTGAGTCATTTCATGGTAATGTTAAAAAATTAAGTAAAATGATGGAAATGTGTTAAATGTGGCAACCAGCGCCAAACTCCATGTGGGTCATCTTATTAATGGAAGCTGATATTTTTCTTGGATCCCTTTCATCGAGAGGTGTAGGATTGATCTAAAGATCATCCGATTCCAATAAGTATTCATGGAGATATGGATTTATTTGTGTTATGGGACAATTCGTCAAGGTCGTCCAACAACCAAATAAACCCCACTTGTGCTCAACGTTTTAGTATAAATAAAGGTGGCCTTCAAGTCATTTCAACGCACTTGGGATCTCTTCCTCTCTACTTGTCTTTGGGTTTTAGTAGGAGGAGAGATCCTAAGGGATAACGCTGCCCTAATCCAGAGAGTAGAAGCCGGAACTGCCGGGAAAAGCTAGAACTGCCAGAATTGCCGGAACTGTCAGGAAAAGCCAGAACTGTCGGGAATAGCTGGAACTATCGAAACCACTGGGAATTGCCGGAATTGCCAAAACTGCCGAGAATAGCCGGAACTGCCGGGAAAAGCCGGAACTGCTGGCACTGTCGAGAATAGTCGGAACTGTCGAAACCGCTGGAACTGCCAGAACTGCCGGGAATAGCCGAAATTGCCGAAACTGCTGGGAACTGCCAGAATATGTAGGAAAGCTGACGTAGAGGGCAGAAGCCGAAACTGCCGAGAACAGTTGGAATTGTCGGAACTGCCGGAACTGCTGGTAACAGTCGGAATTGCCGGAATTTCCGGAACTGCCGGAACAGCCGGAACTGCCAAGAATTGCCGAACAGCCAGAGCATCTGTCTCCGAAGGAGAGCAGCATGCAAGGGACAACTAACTAACATTGGGACAATCATATGGTACTTAGCAGCAAATACACCAAGCATGCAATGTTACAGCTAGCATGCAAGGGACAACTAGCATGCAACAGCAAGCATGCAAAGGACAACAAGCATGTTAGGGACAACAAGCAAGCTAGGGACAACAAGAAAGCAAGATGCAGCCAGCACATAGGTCAGTATGGCAACATGGTGCAGCAATGGCACATAATGCAGTACAGTGATGGGTATAGTCATGATTAATGAAGCATGATGAGATGCAGCATAGTGATGATGGGTGCAGCACGGTGAGGTGCAACATGATGACGAAATGCAGCACAACGATAGGTGAAGGAGTCACCTTGGAGAATCATTTGAAGCCGCATGTCTTCAACTGATCTCATGTATCATCTTCTTAGGGATGATCTATGCTCTTATCTAGATAAGTCAAAGTGTTGACTTCTGTTGTAAATGTACTATCTCTCTCTCTCTGTTGAACTATTGAAGAACATATAAGAAGAATTGATCAAGGGTTTCCCCACACTGGGGTTTGTCCCTGGCTAGCGCCACATCTTGTGTCCTCTTGTCTTGGCTTGTCTTCTACAATTATGTTTATGTTTTATCTGCAGTTTACTTTAATGTTGATGTGATTGCTAATCTAGAAAAGATATTGAGCTTACTGTGAAAATTGAAATAAATTGCTCTAAGCATAGAACATACCTAAAATTTAACATGGTATAAGAGCGGAGGTGAAGACAATGCCCAAGCAAGAGTGAAAGAGCAATCACCAAAGACAGTTGGGAAAGGACAAAACGATTAATGGATTCCTCATCCCTCTTCAAATTCACCAAGGGTGGAGTCGAAGCAAAGAATATTATCAGAATGGCGTAGCAGAAGTTTCTAATGGCCTACTTAAAGATCACTTCAATGGAAAGCCCGGATCTAAGGGTGGAAGGAAAGGCAGATGCCTTGGTTGTAATAAGTTCGGCCATTATGCGAAGGAGTATCTGAGGTAGGGACACATCACTTGATGATGATAACAATAATTCCAGGGATATCTTCAATGATCAGAGGAATGACAGATAATGCACGTCATCAAGGAAACGACCGACTCTTCAGAGAAAGCAAGGGACCCCAGGTATGAAGAACCAAATGTTGTTTCTGATAAGATAAAGAAGTGTTATCTTGTATTGGCCCTCTCCTTCAGATTCTTTGGGAATCTGGCTTATTGATCATAGTGCTTCAAGGCACCCCATCGGATAGAAGGGTGCTCTCTCGAATTTCGTAGAGATGGAAACAACTGTGGGATTATACTTGAAGTCGATGCCACCTATCCCGGAAAGGGTGTAGGGAATGTTACCCCTCAATTGAATGAGGGTAACTCTATTCATTTACAAGAATCTCTTTTATGTACCTAATCGCAAGAAAACCCTGGTGTCCATCTCAGAAATGGAAGTCAAAGGTTTCAGGGTGGCATTCATCGATGGAAAGATACGTGTTAAAAAATAGAATTTTCAAACATGCTTTTTCTCATGGGTTCAAGGTTGGCAATTTGTATCAAGTTGCAGGATGGTCCATTGGGGATCATGTCAATTGACATATCACATCTATAACACCGGAGGTCTACCTATGGGGCCCTACCTGATGTGAGTCAGATGGTGATAGGGATGCCTGAATTCAAGAAGAGCATGAAGGTACATGTCTGAGATGTACCGAAGGAAAATCTTATAAGGGGACCATTCCCCTCATACAGCAAGTCCACAGGTTTGGAACAACCCGAGGAGTTTGAGATTCATGATTGGGAATCTCATGTATATAGGTGGAAGAAAGCCTTCTATGGCTTGAAGCAAAACACCCCAGGCGTAGTATGAGAGGATTGATAGCTGTCTGATGAAGCTGAGATTCACTAGGAGTGAAACTGATCCAAACCATTACCCGAAGGTTGTGGATGATAGACCTATCATACCGGCACCTTATGAGGACGACCTATTTCTGACAGGTGCACACCCTCTCATTTGCAGAAGTAAGAGGGAGTTTGATTCCGGATGTGGAATGATAAACTGCAAGCCTGTGACTACCTCGAGGATCTTAACTTTCAAAAGTTATATGGTAGTGATGTCGAACCAAATTTGGGAAATGCCTCTGAGTTTCATAAACTCATTTGCGTTGATGTTCTTGGTGAACTTCCATCCGGACATATATTTTGCAGTTAGCATGGTGAGCTCATACTTGGTTGAGCCTCACTGGATTGGTGCCAAGAATCTTATGAGATATCTTCAGGGCACAATCTCTCATGGATTGGGATACACTGCTGGAAACATGAAACTACATGATTATTTGAATGTTGACTGGGCAGGCAGTGTGGAGGATCGTTAGAGCACTTCTCAGTGCCGGTTCTCTTTGGATTCTGATTCAATATCATGGATGATCAAGAAGAAGAAGTCGGTTGCTATAAGCACCGCCGAGACCGAATACATAGCTACGAGTATGATCTCGTGTGAAGTTGCATGGTTGCAGAAGCTCTTAAGTGAGCTGTTTATACACATGATGAATACCACTGTGATTCTCTGTGACAATCAGAGGGGGGATTTGATTATTGAGGAATCTCGTATTCGATGATTGCTCCAGCAGATAGACATCAGATCTTGCCTTATCTAGGATATAGTAAGTCGATGAGCGAGGAGGCTCCATCGCATTGAGACTGATGTACAAGTCGCAAACATTTTGTCAAAGCCCTGGGGAAAGGTCAAATCTGTGACTTTCCCGAACGACTTGGAGTCGTTGAGAGACCTTCTTGTAAGGGTCCTACATGTTGAATGCATTGAGCTCTGGGAGATTTGGAGGGCTTGGGGTACTTACTGGAGCAACATACGACCACGGGGCCACTCACCCTCCCCTAGTGGTGCACTATGTACAAGATGACAGGTTCAACCTTCCCCTGTGATACCCCGTGGCGACTATGGAACAGGATGATTAGTTCTCCTATGGGTCGGGATGATTAGTTCTCCCATGGCAACTGTGGAACAGGATGATTAGTTCTCTTGTGGGTCGGGATGATTAGTTCTCCCATGGCGACTGTGGAACAAGATGATTAGTTCTCCTGTGCGCTAGGATGATTAGTTCTCACGTGGCAACTGTGGAACAGTATGATTAGTTCTCCTGTGGGCCGGGATGATTAGTTCTCCCGTGGCAACTGTGGAACAGGATGATTAGTTCTCCCGTGGCAACTGTGGAACAGGATGATTAGTTCACCTGTGGGTCGGGATGATTAGTTCTCCCGTGGCAACTGTGAAACAGGATGATTAGTTCTCCTGTGGGTCGAGATGATTAGTTCTCCCATGGCAACTTTAGGGCAGGATGATTCGTTCTCCTGTGGACAAGATGATTAGTTCTCCCGTCGAGGCATCCTACCCATGCAATCTGGGACTCATGGTAAGTACCTCTCCTCTGATCAATGAGTAGGGAAATGGGGTTAGGGACCATAGTAGTACTATTGATGGACGCATCGATGTATCTACTGTACTCCCTATGCTAGGATGACCTCCATTGATCTAGGATCAATGAAACTGATCTGGGATCAGTATGAGTGGTTTGAAACACTCTCTTGTGATATTGATCTGGGATCAATAAAACTGACTTCGGGCCATTAAGAGTGATGTGACACACTCTCTTCAGATGAAACTGACTTCGGGTCAGTAGAGAATGGTATGAGACATTCTCGATTAATTCTTCTTCATAGTTCAGCAGAGCAGAGCAAAGCTAAGGAGAGCTCAGCAGAGCAGAGCAGTGTAGGGCAATGATGGCAGAGATAGTACAGTCGGACATATGGATCAGCCGATGGAGTTCTCCCTAGTTGAGAGGGAGTGTTAAAATTGGCAACTAGGGCCAAACTCCATGTGGGTCATCTAATTAATGGAAACTAATATTTTTCTTGGATCCCTCTCATCAAGAGGTGTAGGATTGATCTAAAGATCATCCGATTCCAATGATTATTCATGGAGATATGGATTTATTTGTGTTATGGGACAATTCATCAAGGTCGTCCAGCAACCAAATAAACCCCACTTGTGCTCAATGTTTTAGTATAAATAGAGGTGGCCTTCAAGTCATTTCAACACACTTGGGATCTCTTCCTCTCTACTTGTCTTTGGGTTTTAGGAGGAGGAGAGATCCTAAGGGATAACGCTGCCCTAATCCAGAGGGTAGAAGGCAAAACTGTCGGGAAAAGCTGAAACTGCTGAGAACTGCCGGAATTGTCGGAACTGCCGGGAATACCCGGAATTGCCGAAACTGCCGGGAAAAGCCGGAACTGCAGGGAACTGTCGGAACTATCAGAACTGTCGGGAATAGTTGGAATTGCAGAAACTGCCAGGAACTGCCGGAACAGGCAAGAAAGCTAACGCAGAGGGCAGAAGCCAGAACTGTTGAGAACAGTTGGAATTGTTGGAACTGCCGAAACTGTCGAGAACAGCCGGAATGGTTGGAACTGTCGGAACTGTTGGGAACAGCCGGAACTGCCAGGAACTGCCGAACAGCCAGAGCATCTGTCTCCGAAGGAGAGTAGCATGCAAGGGACAACTAACTAACATTGGGACAGTTGTATGGTTCTTAGCAGCCAGTACACCAAGCATGCAATGTTATAGCTAGCATGCAAATGACAGCTAGCATGCAACAGCAAGCATGCTAGAGACAACAAGCAAGCTAGGGACAACAAGAAAGCAAGATGCAGCCAACACATAGGTCAGTATGGCAACATGGTGCAGCAATGGCACATAATGCAGTACAGTGATGGGTACAGTCATGATTAATGAAGCATCATGAGATGCAGCATAGTAACGATGGGTGCAAGCATGGTGCAGCATGGTGAGGTGCAACATGATGACCAAATGCAGCACAACGATAGGTGAAGGAGTCACCTTGGAGAATCATTTGAAGCCGCATGTCTTCAATTGATCTCATGTATCATCTTCTTAGGGATGATCTATGTTGTTATCTAGATAAGTCAAAGTGTTGACTTCTATTGTAAACATACTATCTCTCTCTCTCTCTGCTGAACTATTGAAGAACATATAAAAAGAATTGATCAAGGGTTTCCCCACATTGGGTTTGTCCCTGGCTAACGCCACATCTTATGTCCTCTTGTCTTGGCTTGTCTTCTGCGATTTATGTTTATGTTCTATCTGCAGTTCACTGTAATGCTGATGTGATTGCTAATCTAGAAAAGATATTGAGCTTACTGTGAAAATTGAAATAAATTGCTCTAAGCATAGAACATACGTAAAATTTAACAAAATGAAATGCATAGCAATAATAGGACCATAGGCTTGAATATTAGGTTGGCCTAGGGGAGAATTAGATGTGGGCCAACCGATTGAAAAATCAAAAATAAAAAAAGGACAAAAAAATTACATTGTCTTGGGAAGGGACAAACAAAACAAAACCGGTCCTGAACCAGCCAGTTCGGTGGAATAGTCTAGTTCAGTACCGAACCGGCCAATTCCGGTTCAGAATCCCATTTCAGACCGGTTTTGGGCCGAAAACAGCCAAACTGGCCAGTTCCACCGGCTCCAGTCTAGTTCTGATAACATTTCTTTGGACAACTCATTTGATGGAGATAATCATTGCATTGAATTCCTCTTTTCCAGAGGACCAAAATTGACTTTTGAAG
Source organism: Pinus tabuliformis (assembly GCA_031772625.1). Lineage (NCBI taxonomy): Eukaryota > Viridiplantae > Streptophyta > Pinopsida > Pinales > Pinaceae > Pinus > Pinus tabuliformis. The sequence continues at coordinate 719,272,830 of CM062809.1, forward strand.
CACTCAATTCGGATAAGGAAAAGTGGATTTTTTAGGTCAAGCCCACAAATACGAAATTATCAACGTCAGCCTCTAGTCAAACGACACATCTCATGGACAAAATGACACCCCTCAAGTTGCATATAAATATAAGTACCCTCTTGCCTCATTTGGACATCACACAACACACATTCTTCTTCTCTCTTCAATTGTTTGGTTCGTACAAGTTAAAGGCGGCTCTATTCTTCTTCACATGTGCGAGGGTTTGGAGGCATCTTTGACCTCTCTCTTTGGCATTCTTTGACTTTTGATGATTGGGATCCTCTATGGGTTGGTGTGGAATGTGAACAACCACCGGAGTCTGAGAGACCACTTGGAATATGAAACCAAGGGTCACACCATGTACTATAAATGTGTATCATGTCAATAATATATGCAATCGAATGCTTATCTTTCTATTTCGCTATTTACATTCCATGTGAGTTTAACATGGTATCAGAGCAGGTACGTTCATAATCTGCTCAATCTTTTGTGAGCCATTTGTTTTTGTGCCCTATGTAAACCTGCGCATCTCTGTGTCTCTAGCTATTTGTGTAAGGTTTCAAGGTTTTCTCACGTGTATTTTTCCCACATTGGTGTTACGCTATAATGTCGTGAAAATTGATGCAGAGACTAGAATTTTAAATGTCAGATCGTTGAATTTTATGCATTTCGATGGTAAATTTATGGGATTCATTCAGCAACATAGGATTGGACGGTGGATACCTGTTTTCCGATTTTGAGATGGACAGTTTGGAAGGGTATTTTTAATTAGAACGTTGTAGAATCTGCGTTGTTTTATGCATTTGGTTAGCAACTAAGGCGTAGAGGTTAACGTTCTAGTGAGCTTCCAAGAAACGCTCTTCAAAACCCTAACGCTCTTTCTTCAGTGTCATTCTTTCCTGCATTGCATTTATTTACCTATCACAGTTCTGGTGTCGACTTGAATAGTCTCCTGGTAGTCATTTCTTTGTCAGTGAGTCGAACCTTATCTTAGCAACCTCCAAAACGCCTCTCAACTGTCCTATGGCTAATTCTTAAACGGGTGGTGTTTGGATAATGATAGAAACGGTAATAAGTACAGAATCCCAATAATCTACACACAACATCACCTCCACTCAATGATTCCCTCTAGTCTCTGATATACATTTCCCATTTTGGGTCATCTTGCTCGATAGGTTGGCTTCCTTCAACAAAAAAAAGCACAAGCAGTTCCAAGCATCCATGCCATTCTCGTATCTGTGGATCGCTCAATTTAAGGCGAAATATCTCGGACGAGACTCCCATCTCTCTGAATCTCCTTGCAAATAGACTCTTATCAGTCAAAATATCACACTCACCTTCATTGTTGATGATACTTTTGACTTTAAAAAAATGCGGATAAAGGCATTACGATCTTCCACCAAGCCATGTCCATTCTTCTTTCCTGCCTCTGCAAAATAAAGGTCTGGGCCTTAGGGTTTTTGTGCCTTCAATCAACCTTTTCTATCCTAAGTTCCAGCGTGACTATATGTTGCAGCATCTATGACAGTTTACCGCTTGTCTAGAGTTAGAAAGCCTTCTTCCCTTGCATGGGACTTGCAGCATGATTCCGGTGCGATGGAAATTTGCAGACAGTTAAGCGTTCCAGCGACAATTGTGTGGGAACTGAAAATGAAATAATCAGTCATTTGCTTCAATTCCTGTGTTTATGGAGAAGTCTACTTTCTGGCTCTCGGACCGTTGGTTAAGAATCCATTCAGTGGCTTTTAGAGTAGAAGCAAGAGACTGAGTTGCCATCGCTTGAGGGAAACCCATATTCAAAAGTTGATCCATTTAATCAATGCCTTGGATCCAACGCAATGTTGCACGAAGCGGGGACGAAACGGGGACGTTTTTTGGAAGCGGGGACGCAGAAGCGTCATTTTCCAAAAGCTAGGAAGCAAAGCATCTGCTATATATATATATATATATATATATATATATATATATATATTATATATATTTTTTTGTATTTATATTCAAAACAAACATCCCAAATACCAAATTAGTTGTAAAAGACATGAAAACATGCATATTTTTGCATAAATCAAGATAGATATGGCATACACGATTCCATTGTAGTTACTAGTATGTACATCAATGATTAATTATTCGAGCATCAACCATCTATATTCTAGCAATTACAAACATACATCGAATTTTTAAGCATATTATAAAACATAAAACATTTAAGCATATTATAAAACATAAAACATAAAGCATATAATGATTTATCTAGCAAGTGAGCAACTGTCAACATTTTTCATGTCCAAAATTCAAATTAATAATGTTTACAAAATAGGTCACTTGGTCACCGCCAAGCAAAAAGGTTCAAATTCACAAGCCTACAAGTCTAATGATTAATCTATGACAAAAGCAGTAAATTGTGAATATATCTACTAATCTCTCCTCCTTCCACCACGAAGAGAACATGGCAGCGAGCCTCCACGTGGTGGCAATGAAGAAGATGGTGCCTATGGAAGTTGTGGCATTGAAACTGATGAAGAAGAACCCCCTGTTGTTGGTGTTGAACCATGGAACCTAGGAACCAAGGGACCAGATGGGGGTGGCATCTCAACACGATCATCATCATCCTAGAATCGCTCAAAAAATTCATACAAAAAAAAACATGGAGGAAGCTCGCGATCCGTACACTTCGCACTCCGAAGCTTGACGCTTCGTACAGCTGAAGCATCATCCGAAGCGCATTTCGATCACATGCTTCAGAAATTTCCAGGAAGCGTGTTTATCAGCCCGAAATGCATTTTGGTTTTTCCGAAATGCACTTCGGACGGCGCTTCCCCCACGCATCCATACGGATCGCAGATCAAGGTTTTGATCCAAGGGGGGGGGGGACGTTTCCTGCAACACTGATCCAACGTGTTATTGCATAGTCGTGCTCACAAAATTGTAAGATGGATGTTAAAAGCAAGCTCTGCTTCTCTGGTATCCCCGTCCTCCTTGGAAGAAGCGTCGGCAACTGAGGGCTTTGTCGTCCTCTCCACCTCCTAGTATGCAAGTGGTTTGTGGTATGCGTTGAGTTCTTTCCTTGAAAACCATGTTGGTGTTCTTTAAAGTTTTCAATGACATATATTTTGACATATATGGATTATGAACCTGTGTGATCCACAACGGGATGGTCAATAGAAGAGAAATGGTAATGAATGAAGATGACGTGTGTATGCCATGTTTACTTTTCCAATACTAAAGTTTATCTCTCAGATTTGAATTGATGTCAATAAAGAAGCATCGCAATAAGTTGCGTAACATGATCAAGGATACAAGCTCCACCAACGCTATTCTGCTTACAAACATTTCTAGAAAGATACTCTTGAAGCTCTCGGAGGTGTTGGAAGCTTTTGAACAAAATTTTCTGCACCATTGATGTTGCTCGACCCTTTAGCTTTAACAAGGGAATCAATCCTTATATGTCATTAGCCTATCACTTTGAGTTGATATTTTTGAAAAGAAAGGAGGCCGAAACTCAAATTTTTCCAAGGAAAGCTCAAAAAAACTTTGAAGTGGTCCCTCACTTTGAGATGTTGAAGGAATTTGAATTTGACCACACTAGTGAGCTTCTATTGGTGTAAGAGGGTGGAATTTAAAGTGTTAATTGTGAGTTATATTGTCAATGTCATTTTAAAATCTTTCCTCGCAACAAATTTTGATCTGGTGATATATAGGAGGCGTTATTTTGTCCCCCTCAGCTCGGTAGCTAAAAGCTCTTTGTCGATTTCAAACCAAGGCCTTTTACTGGCACTTATTAAGACCTTTCATAGTCTTTTCTAGTACTTGGAGTCTTCTCTTATTTTTAATGCGCTGAGAATACAAGTGGGCATTTCCAAGCCCATTCAATTCCATAGTGTTGGGTTTCTTCATGACAGTTCACCTTCAGCTATTCCAGATAATGCTCCTCCACATTGACAACCAAAAGTTGTTAAATGCCAACATTGTGACTGAGTTGGCCATATGAAAGATCATTGTTTTGATCTTCATCCGTGCAATCATTGTGGTCAGTGTACTCATTCTTCACACAGATACTTCAAAAACAAGCCTCCTGCAAGAACAAATATTCATCTTGGATGGATTGCTTTTTGGCAATGGGCTTCACTCATACAACAGGATTTGTTCTCGAATATTGAAAAGTCTTGCAGTTGAGTTTTCGCCATCTTCTCACCTTATATCTAACAAGGGGGAAACGATGGTCATATACAAGCTTCAAAGCCACATCAAGCGAGCATGAGCCACAACCTGCCATACCAGATTCAGAGTTATAGCCAGAGACAAAGATACCCCTGAGCATGCCTTCGGTTGGTGATCAACCTTAAACCATCTATGTGGGGTTGAGACCTCCCTTTTTAGGTTAAGCTTCTCCCTCTTCAAAGAATTGGGGACACTTCCTCTAGCAGAAGACTTCAGCTTCTTGCCAGTTTTGGAAGAGTTCCAAGAATTGCATTAAGCATTCCAGAGTTGGTGGTCATCCTTAAACCATCACAGATTGAGACCTCCCTTTTTAGGTGAGGTTCTCCCTTTTCAGGTGGGGTGAGACCTCCCTTTCAAGGTTGAAGGTTTCCCTCTTCAAAACATGAGCACTTCCTCTAGCAGAAGACCTCAGCTTCATGCCAGATTTGGAAGAGTTTCGGGTACTCCACTAAGCGTTCCAGTGTTGGTGGCCATCCTTAAACCACCCCCCTTATACCAACATTTCAAAGAGCACATTCAGCCTAGTGCTGCCATGCATTTTTGCACATTTGTATTACAGCTCTCTTCTTGGACTCATACATACCCCTTCGGATTAAGGGGGGAACGTTGGACCCCTAATCTTCTATGGGTTGGTGCGGAATGTGAACAGCCACCGAAGTCCAAGAGACCACTTGGAAGATGAATCCAAGAGTCACACCATGTACTATAAATGTATATCATGTCAATAATAAATGCAATCGAATGCTTATTTTTCTATTTCGCTATTTACATTCCATGTGAGTTTAACAGGTTTGGCTTGGTTTTCTTGGGTTCTGGATCTGATTAAGGAGGCCGAATTCAATGAGGAAGGAAGGACAAAATTCTGAAGCAGCTAGACCACTTTTGACCAGTGTTGACTTTTCTGCAGTTGAAGTTTGACCAGCGTTGACCAAGGTCAAAAGGAGACATATTACTTCGATTTTCTTGGAGAAAGTCTGTCCCATCAGGCCTCATTTTTGGGCTCTAAAACTGAGGCATTTTGAGGAGTTTGACTGCTGTTGACCGCAGAACAGAGCTGTACTTTTTCTCTCTCCATTGACCAAGTTGGACCAAAGTTTTTGGCGCTGTTTTGACTGATCCTTGACCAGCAAAAGAGGCTGCATTGACTGGACTTTGACTGAATTAAATTGAAGCAGATTTGACCATGATTTGACTGCTGTTGACTTCACTGGTTAGGGCATTCAACTGCTGTTGACTTTTTTCAGATTCAACAGTTGACAAGAGTTGACTCTTCCTCATCATATTGACATTGGTATATTGATTTGACATAAGATTGATTGAATATTGTATATTGGTTTTGGATATTGGCTAGTCAAAGTTAAACTTTGACGCTTGGATGATGTCCTCTTTACTGAAGATTTGAAGACAATCTAATAGAAGAAGATTTGCAAAGGTTTTCCCCTTTGAGGGGTTTTTCCTTGGTCATTTTGACCAAATATTGTGTCTCTGGTCTCTTGACTGTCTTTCATTGCGTATTTGAATACTTGTTCAGACAATCTAATAGAAGAAGATTTGCAAAGGTTTTCCCCTTTGAGGGGTTTTTCCTTGGTCATTGACCAAATATTGTGTCTCTGGTCTCTTGACTGTCTTTCATTGTGTATTTGAATACTTGTTCTATCTACTATTGTTCTATTGTCATCGGTTAAATATTGGTTAAAGAGAAGAAGTGGAAATTGTTAAATTGGATGCTATTGGATATATCGGATATTGATGAAGTAATAGTTGCAACATAGAACAACAATTGATGAAAAATTAACACTCATTATATTAGAAGCTGCTTGTGGTAAAGCTTTTGTGGGGGAAGGCAAGCCTAAAGCTTATAGACTTCATGTTTCAAACAAGAATGCGATCAGCGATGGGGCTACAAACATACCCCACCAAAGACTAAAACTAGAACCATTCGCCTTACTGAAGGTAAACCTAATACTTTAACCTATAAGATTGCGTTACGGTGCTACTACCACTAAAAAGACACTCATAAACCGACCCATAAATTGAGAAAATAGAGAAACCAAAAACCATCATCATGAAAGTGAAAGCCAAGCTCAAAATTTACCAAGATTCCTTTTTAATCGTAACTCTTCTGAGACTAAGTGTCTTCTCAGAAAAGGAAGAAGCAATGCAACATGCATTGGGCAAACGGTTCAATCGGCTGAGCTAACACTTATGACAATAGAAAAGCACAGGTGAGCGTGCACATGAATAGGAAAGCATATGTTTATTTTGTTAAAGCGGCATTCCAGAGTGAAAAATAAAAATCGCTCCTCTACCATATATTGCATTCAATTTTGGCCATACAGAAAATTCCTCTGCAATTTCTGAGTAAATTCAGCCGTGACATGCTTGCATTAACGCCAACTAAAACGCACTCACGATGTACACCTCGAGAAGGCAATATCACGAAAATCTATGACAGCAATAAATTATAATTAAGAAAAAAAAATTGCAAACTTTAAACTCGAATTTCTTTCCTAACACCTCGAACAACTAAAACCACTTTTCTGTTCAGACTTCAAATGCGAGAAATATTCACAAGACTTCAAGATATACAATTAGAAATCAAACTTTATATACTTCTCTTCACTGCTCTTTACTCAAAATGAATGGCAAACATCGAGTTCTGCCCTATAAAGCAAGGGCAAAGTAATCTCTGATAATTTCCATGCTATCACATCGAATGCAAGCAAAATCTGAACACAATTTTTCTACTAACACCTCAAAAGGAAATAAACATTTAACTAAAATTACTTATATGATAAATGCACACCAATTCAAGGAACAAAGTATGTGATAAGGCTCTAATTCTAAGCAACAACTACACTCCTGGCTCCAGAGATTATATATAATTTAAACAGGATTATTTAGCCCTAAAAAATAAGAAAAACAACCATCAAACAGCTTGCTTTAGCAAAACAAGACAAAAAATTCAAAAACCCATTAAAATCCTACTTGCCATAACAGTACAAAAAAGCTCAAACCAGAATTAGCTTGAACTTTTTTTCAGATTCCTCATACCTAACCCACAGTGCGGGCGCCTCCTCCTCCCACCTTGAACCCTATTTCTTTTCCCAACCCTACAAAATTCTCGTCACCGCCCCCTCCCCGAGGCCGAAGCCACGGTCGAGGTAAAACAGGCAAAACAGAGAAAATGTGCTCAGGTCGAATACAACTGTCACGCCAAAACATGTAATGGATCATCCTGTCCCCGCCCAATTATGTAAAAGGTTATGATGTGCATGCAGTGATCCAGCTGTGCCAGGTTCGATTCTCAAAGTATTCCGTATGTATGATCGATTTCCCCGAGAAAAATTAAAAACAAATAAAAAATCAAAACATTCCCCGTGAAAATGTTGAACTTTCAAAGAAAAAATTAAAACAAAGGAGAAGGTACAGAAGAAGAAATTACGTAATGAGATTTGAACTCGAGCTCTTTTACTTTGAGAGCATGGAAGTTCTTAAAATCGTACCCAAGTCAAACATAGTAGATGAATTTTAGGAGTCTTTAGTGTATGGATGGGTATTAAATTCTGTGTGGTATTTTGTTGCTGTGAAGGAATTAAAGTATGGTTATTCGAATTTATTTTATTTTTTAAATACATAAATTTCATAATTTTGAGAAAGAGACGGGTAAATGTTTTTAAAATGTAAAAGAATATTTTCATTTTTAATAAAAGATAAAATAAAAAATATATTTTTGGTTGTATAATGAGGCGTTTTTAATGTCTTGACTGTAAAGGTTAGTTGTTTTTTCTTCGGGGACAACCAATGGTATTTCTCATGGAAGTCTTTTCTAATGGAACAAGGTGTTGGTAACTGTTACAAGAAAATTATTGGTAAATTTTGTAAATTATTGCATGTACAAAATGGAAATGGTTAAATTGGTGTTTGGGAATTGTTACAAGAAAATTATTAGTCAATTATTGTATTTACAAAATGGTTAAATTGGTGTTGGGTATTATTACAATAAAATATTATTATTTTATTTTGAAGATAGTCAAATTTATAAAGATTATATAAAATTAGCATACATCTATTCTATCTCTGCATCTAATAAGAGTGATCAAATCTATTGAGGTGTAAATATAGCCGTTACTTGAAATTATGTTTCTACATTGCTCTCTATTTAAGCCTTTGCCATAGTCTGCCTCTTCATCTGGTCATGATGATGAACTACACTCGTTGGTTTGAAATGCGTTGGCCAAAAAATTCTCTCATGTGATTTCTACAAAAGCTTTGTTTAATTCATTATGAATCACATAAGCTTTAAAGAAAATATTAGTAAATTATTGTTTTAGATGTTGTGAATGGTCCATTTTTAATGTTTTTGTGGGTTACATTTTATAAATGGATTAAAAAATACTATTTCTGGGTTAAATTTTGTATAAGGTTAGGGATTACATCTTGTAAATGAATTAATTTTTCATATTTTTTATTCAATTTTTTTTGTTAATTTTTATTTTTTGAGCAAATTTTGTAGGAGGATATTATTATTTTATTTTGAAGATAGTCAAATTTATAAAGATTATATAAAATTAGCATACAATCTATTTTATTTTTGCATCTACCAAGCGTCAAAAGTGATCAAATCTCTTGAGGTGCAAAACTTTTCTAAAGAGAAAACAATAAATATGATCCTTCTGGGTGCTTGGTAGGTTCGGAGTTAGGATGAATCTAGGTTGATTATAATTTATTGATGTAGTCTAATTTTTCCAGAGAATTTTTTTCAAGTTAATTTTAACCACAATCTGGCAAAGACTTTTAGAAACTCAAGTTTAAGTTGTCTAATTAGAATTTGGGTGCCCGGGTTTTTCAGGTTGTTGAATCTATTTATGCATTGCAAAATGTATTTTATGTTTTCAAGTTGTTGAATCTATTTATGCATTCCAAAATGTATTTTATATTTTCAGGTTGTTGAATCTATTTATGCATTCCAAAAATGTATTTTATGTTGAAAAATAGCGAAGTAATGGATTCCTTAATTTGTGCCTTGATTCAAGGAATGTATTATTGATCTTCTTAATCATGCATGGAGTTCTAGTGATGTGGACGAATTCAAGAAGCGGTTTGACTAGTGCAAGTTTGTGGAAGACCAAGGTTTTTTTTTTTTGGTTCACGGACACCCTGGTCAATGGGTGGCGCTACGTCCACGGAAAAATCTGGGCTAATCGACCCCAAAGGGAATCTAGCCCCGCAACCCACTAGCAAGGCCTAACCCCAAGGGCTTCGGGGAGATTGGACCCTGTGACCTCCTAATGGCGAGGCACTGATTTTGACCAACTGAGCTAACCCTTGGGGCTAGAAGACCAAGTTATTTGTCTTCTAATGTGAGTTAAATTGGGAATTGAATACTCAAGTGGAGTTAGCCTCCTAAATTTAGGATGAACTAGTTAACAACTTGTGTTGACTTTTTTTAACTAGAAAAGCCAAATCGAATTGCTTACAAGGAGATTGAAGTTACACTTTGTATCATTATTCTTGAGCACAAGTTTGTGAGCAAAAGAGCTTATGGAGGAACGAGCCAAGAGTGTCTTGTGCGAGTTATTGTGGAGGGCAATTCTTCTTGGAAGTGCACATAGAAATAGGGTGTCCTTATTTAATAGGAGCTCAATGAGCGCTAGGAAATAGGAGCCTATTTCCTAAGGATTTGTACTAGGAAATAGGAGCATCTAGTGCACGTAGCAGGAGGAAGAATATCAACATCTTGCAGGTTGTTTCAAGCCTATAATAAGGTTGAAAGAGAAGATTGTATTCTCAATTGAGGCAAGGTTATTTGTAAGAGCTCTATTGCTCAATTTTCCTCAATAAAATTCTAAATCAAATGAGGTTTTTCTCAATTGCATTCCCTAGAAAATTGTGTTGTTTCTTGTGTGAATTTTTGCGAATGGTTTATGTTCTATTCCATTGTTATTTGGTAGAGAAATTATGTGTTTATGTGAAAAGAAAATTTGTTTTCAGATTATTCATCTAGCAGATCAACATTTTCATGGAAAATCTACATGGTATCAAAACTTTAAACAATAATTGATCAACACATAGTCTTCAAGTTTGCAAGATGACAACTCACACAAAATTAGAATTGAGAGAGTAGGATAGACTAAATGGCTCCTCCAATTTTGGTGTTTGTGTAATGCCCCACTTAAATCTTATCCTGCAAATCTTATTAATGTTTACATTATTTGAAAATATTGAGAAATATTGGTCTAATATAAAATTCATGATTTCTATTATTCAAATTCACAACTTACCTTCTCAAATTGAATCTTAAGTAGGATATGGTCTCCTTCCATTATTTCAAATAATATATGTATTCATCTCATATTCCCTAATGTACCCTCACATTTCAAAGGGAAAAGACATGGTCCTCTCCATTTAATTACATCTCACATTTTTCAATGTACCCTCACATTTACTTGGGGGAAGACATGGTCCTCTCCAACTCATTTTCAATATATATATTCATCTCACATTCCCCAATGTACCCTCACATTTACTAGGGATAAAACATGGCCCTCTCCATTTAATTACATCTCACATTCCCCAATGTACCCTCACATTTGCTCGGGAGAAAGCATAGTCCTCTCCATTTAATTATCAATGTATATATTCATCTCACATTCCCAAATGTACTTTCAGATTTACTTGAGAGAAGACATGGTCCTCTCCCATTAATTTCCCAATTTTATATTCATGTCATATTTCCAAATGTACTCCCAGCTTTACTTGGGAGAAGAGAAGTCAACTGTAAGGATGGATGAGAAGTTAATGACATTAATGAGAGGTGGTTGAGATGAAGAAGAGAGGGGAGGTATAAAAAGGGAAGGGGGAAGGGAGAAAAGGGAGGTTGGGCCTTGCTTATGATTTTGGGGTTGGTTGTGATTTTTGGAGACCTTAGGAACTTGTGGAGGTTTCTTGGGTTGTTGAGAGGAGAGAAATATTGTTCATCTTGGTCTGGATCATGCATCTTGGACACACACACTACATCTGGTTGGACCTGGGCTCGGAAGGCTAGGGAACCTGTGGAGGTTTCCTAGACTATGAATTATTTCCTAGTTGGCTGGGAGGTAAATCCAGTTGGGTCAATGAAGAGGAGCGTTCAATAGGAGCAGCAACTCAAAGGCATCTCCACCAGCCATCGGTACAGGTATTCGTCTATATATTACTTAGGTAACTTTATTAAAATGAAATGTTCTCCATAAGTTATAAGGATTAGAATGTAAATGGTAAAATTTTATTTGTTTAAAAGTCTTGTAACAAAGTAAACTATTTCCTCTTGTAGCATTTAGATTCATCAGAAATAGATCTGTTAGAAGACCCTAGGATAGGGCTCTTACACATGGTATCAAATCTTTGGTTCAAAATCTAGACCCAAAAAATTAGAAAATCCAGAAAATTAGAATGTCAAAATGTTTCAACAGCAATCCAATGGCATAGTGCCTAGGGATATGACAACACATGTTTGTGGAAATCAAGAAATCAAATTTGTTGAGGTGTCAATCTGTCTTGCACAGCAAATGAACTCTTGCATTCAGTAAAATGTGTTTAATACCATGAGTGTGTTTAATACAATCATGACTTATTTTATGAAATGTGTTGTCTGAAAAACAATAAATATAAACATTCATAACGTTTTTTTAATGGGAAGACAACTTGTTGAGGGTGTACACTGCATATGTTTCTGCTTCTTTTGGGTACAATTTTCCTATGAACTAAATATTACTATACAATTAGAAAATGAATCAAGAGAAGTATAGTACAATCGGTTGAACACACTTGCATGGTAATAGTATTAGTACATGAACCGATTTTGAATATGCTGGAGTTTGTGCTTGAATCCTTATATCCCGGTGCTAGTAGTCATCTTGTAAGCGTATACTTTCCAGATCACACTGCTTTGTCTTTATCATTCTTTTCAGTGTGTTTTTATTCCCCTCAAATTGTGTGGTACCAGTGTGTTGTCAATGCTTGTTGCTTTGTGATCCTACTGATGCTTGTTGATTGGGCTGCTACAAGGGCTTGGCTTATCTGCTAATTGAATGGATTCCAAGTAAAAGGGGCAGACTATGATATTATTTCTTTTGAAAGCTAAATTTGGCATCTATAGGAAGTTGTTTACCGCTGACACTGGTTCACTGCGTAACCGCAGAGAAGCCTAACAGAACTGGCCCGATATACTTACCCAACCCAAATGAGAATCCACTGTCCTGTATCCTTCTGTTCCTTTTCCTGATTCAATTATTTTCAACTCCAATGCTGCAAAGATCGATTTGCTACTATATGTTTGATTCCATAGCTATCTAATCCATTGTGCGTTTGCATGTATCCTCTCCCGACATCACTGTTGATTATTGGGCTAACCCCAACCTGGCCTTTCTATTTAGGGGCGAATTAGTGAGCTTTATAATTTGCTCTCCTCCCCACCTCTAGAGAGTGCCATGGGTCATGAGATAGTTGTGAACACAAAATCATGAACTTGTAAATTGTTAGTAACATGGGAAGAACATGGCCACCTAACACGTTCTGAGCCCTAAACTTTACTAACTCAAAATCAAAACAAAAATCATGGCCTAACTTGTTCCCATAATTGGTGAAATGGTGTTTTTTTTTATTGGTTTATTTGTAATTGAAATTTCATATCATAGTATTTATCATCAATTGTGGTCTCTGTTTTAGAAACAGGTTTCAATTTTGTGGCTTTGTTGGTAATAGGATGGAGATGTAGTCACAATTACTACGATGTTGTTTTCTAATGGCGGAAAAAATATTGTCTGACCAATATCCATTATGTGTAGTTTTCTTCCAGAGTTCTCGCATCCATGATTGTTTGTATCGACGTTTCGAGCCATCCACCGTGGCTCATCATCAGGATAGATAAGAAATTGTGTAGGACAGATCTCATTAGACTTTGAATAAATAGGGTTAAGAGATGTATAGGGAATGGAAGCCGACCTTGGCAGAATTGTTTTGTAATATTAGGGTTTTAATATTTTATTATATGCTAATAATAAATAGAATGAATTAAAATTAAAATTAAGATTGAAATATTTAATTATATAATAAGATAATTAATATTAATGTTTAATATTAGTGAAAATAATTTAATTATTTAATTTAGGTATTTAATTTAAGATTCTTTGTTTTCTAGTTAAAAAATTTTAATATTTGATTATATGGTAACAAATTTAATTAATTCTAATTTTATGAGAATGAAATAAACCTAAAATATTAATTATGTAATGGTTTTTTTTTTTTTTAATTGGAAAAGAAAAAAAATAAAATATTTAATTATATAATAAGATAATTAATATTTTGTTTTCTTTTTTAAAGAAAAAATGAACTATTTAATTATATAATAAGATAATTAATATTAATGTTTAATATCAGTAAAAATAATTTAATTATTTAATTTAGGTATTTAATTTAAGATTCTTTGTTTACTAGTTAAAAAAATTTAAATTTTAATATTTGATTATATGGTAAGAAAATTAATTAATTCTAATTTTATGAGAATGAAATAAACCTAAAATATTAATTATGTAATGGTTTTTGTTTTTTTTTTTAATATCTATTATTTGAAGAAAAAAAATATTACATAATTAATATTCTAGGTTTATTTCATTCTCATAAAATTAGAATTAATTAAATTTCTTACCATATAATCAAATATTAAAAAAATTTAACTAGTAAACAAAGAATCTTAAATTAAATAATTAAATTATTTTTATTGATATTAAACATTAATATTAATTATCTTATTATATAATTAAATATTTCATTCATATAGTTAAATATTTCAATTTTAATTTTAATTCATTCTATTTATTATTAGCATATAATAAAATATTAAAACCCTAATATTACAAAACAATTCCGCCAAGGTCGGCTTCCATTCCCTATACATCTCTTAACCCTATTTATTCAAAGTCTAATGAGATCTGTCCTACACAATTTCTGATCTATCCTGATGATGAGCCACGGTGGATGGCTTGAAACGTCGATACAAACAATCATGGATGTGAGAACTCCAGAAGAAAACTACACACAAAGCACTGATCACAGAAGCCTCAAAACAACAATATCCATTAGTCAGACATGCTCATGAAGATGTATAGTGTGGTAACAAGTTCTGGTTTAATTGTTATGGTCATCAATGGATACAGTGGTCATGGCAAAACTTTTTTTTTAAGCCCAGAAACTTGCAGAAAGCATCACTTTAGACAAACTGAATTCAGAAGCTTATTCTTCAATGGACTTTATTTCCCTGCGTGGTTTGTGTGTGTGTATGACTACCTGCATAAATATCAGGTTACTGTATTTAAATCGTTGGTTGGTGTCCATCCTTTGCCTTCGGAACGTCAATAATGTGTGTTCTACTTATGGTGATGTAGGGTGTTGTTCTCTGTAGCCTGCTTGATCTGTATTGGTGTATGGTTTTGGAACCTTTACCTGATCTTCTTCGTATGCTTCAGAGCCTCTGATGATTTACTTTACACTGATGTCTGTGTAGATCCTTGCCCTCTTTCATCTGATTATCCTTGTGGGTTATTGTTTCTGAGCCTTTAACTGAGATCCATCCTTTTGCTTCGGGGACAATGATGATGTACATTCTACTCAATTTGTAGATTGTTGCCCCCTGCAATCTTCTTATCCTTATCAGGTTATAGTTTCTGAGCTTTTTTTTTATATCCTTATCCTTTTGATGTACAGTCCAATCACGAATTTCTAACTTTGTGGAACGTTTCCCTATGTAATATGCTTATCTTTTGCTGAAGAACTGCCGAGATTTAGAGTGGGCGGGTGATTTCAGACGCTTGGCAGCCTGGATGCAAAGGGTTTAGCGACCATGTCCAGGGGCCGCTGGGTGTCGGTCGATAAACCTCTGCATCCAGATTGTTTGGAATCTGTTGCTTCTCTCCTTTTAATAAAGACACAATGTTCCGGTTCCATTCTCGCTGGACAACACTTCCCGTGCATGCAAGAACTGCAGATTCTTCTTTTAGGGTTTTGTGCTCGGGCAACTTTTTAGCCGGTTTATTTATTTTTATCTTTTTTCCATCGTCTTCTAAATTTTACCTTTTGTGAAATAGCCATGAATGTATATAATTGTTTTTTTTGTCTACGAAATGACCATGAATGTATATAATTTTGTTTTTTGGTCCCTTAGTTTTGCTCCTGGCATCATTGTTTCTGTGATATAGATGTCTTTGGTCTTCTTATAAACGTTCAATTTTTGTTCACGCTCTTCTTTTCCATTCACCACTTTAGGGTAGAATTCCCTATTGAACGTGTGACTCCGCTTTCTCCCTCTAACAACTTGTAATTTCTTTTAGTGACAAAAAAAAATTCCTTGTAGCGACAATGACCCATTTGAAGATGGGGAAGTCAAAATTGAAGAGGAGTGATTTGTCTAGAAACTTAGAAGTGATGTCAGGGCATTTTTTTTATGTGTAATTGCTCTTTAACATCTCTAGAAAATTCTAAAGTTTCTAAGGATTTCTAGAAAATGCTAAGAAATCTGGTAGTTAGAATAAATTCTTAGGGTTGAGAGGATTTCTCTCTACTTCTACAAAATATTTAGAAACAATTTCTCTATTGACCTTTCCTCCTCGTCTGGTAATTCGTTTGCACAAGCAAGTTTGGAGAGTTTTAATTAATATATATATATATATATATATATATATATATATATATATATATATATATATATATATATATATATATTTGTTTTCTCTTCTCCCAGATCTGTGTCAAGTAGTGGTATCAGAGGAAGGATGAGCGAGCAGTGTGAAGTTGGTGACCAGGCATAAACTGGGTGTTGGACAAGCTTGTCAAGTAAATGAGCATGCAAAGTGTGGCTGTGGAGCATAAGTGAATGTGAGCATGCAAAGTGTGGGTGTGGAACCAATGAGAGTGGTAAAGGAAGAGCAGACTAGCAGAGTATTAAATTGTTGTGTGTAGAAAACCTGTAGAGTTAAAGCGTTGGACCGTGTGAAGCCACATTGTAGAAAGACTCGCTATAGACCGTGTGAAGTAAACCACCGTGTGAAGTAAAGCAACGTGTGAGGTGAATTCTTCTTGGCACTGAATATGATAGTTATTGTAAGCCTGTGGTGAGCTGTGGTGATTAAGAAGTGCTGAGTTGATAGGCTGTGCCGGGCCTGAATGTTGAAAAACTGTGAGACACTGAATTAATACATTAATACGTGTGCATTATTGTTAAATTGGACTTTGCAGGATGGTTCAACAGTTAGATGGGGAGAATTCATCTATGAACTATTATGGTCTCATCCTGAAGAGCTCCCAGTTGAAAAAAAAATAGAGTTGTTCAGTCACGATAGTCAAAGGTTGATGGCACTTCTGGAATTTAAAGGGTCAATTTGTGCTTAACTCTTTTATTTCATGTATAATTGATTAGCATTGTTTTAGTCCTAATTAGACAACTTTGTCTATTGGAAGATATATGCACTATGTGTTGGGAAATCTAGTGACCTCCTCTCTCTATGCAGTGTAGTTTGGTCGGAATTTTGATAGGGCAACTAAATTTAGCACAGGCTATGCTTCAAGTGGTGGTTTGATAAGCGATCAGGAAAAATATCTTATTCTAGAATATGGCCTGAAATAGATTATCATCTCTGGTAACCGAGTCACAGATGCATGCAGGAGCCAAATATTTTCTAAAGTTGTAATGTCATGAGGCAATGTTGACAAGTATTAAAAAACCTTAAAATTAGGTTATGGCTCTATCAGATATTCAGAACTCAGGACAGGGAACACAGGATAAAGTTGCAAATTGTAAAATTGCAAACAAGCTTATAGAGTGTAAGAAACCTGATGAAAAGATGGCCCCACAACAACAATGTGAAAATAAAGCCTGCAAAGTAGTGTTGTGGTGCCAATGAGACCACAATGTAATATTGCAATCTTGCTGAGTGTAGGAAGCCTGCAAGACAAGGTTGGGGTGCTGGGACTACTAAATAATGTTGTAAAGCCACAAAGTGCATGAAGGTTGCAAGGCAGGTTTGTAAAGTGTGTAAATGTTGTGAGACCTAATGCAAGAAGACGAAAAGTCACTATGCAAAAGAAAATCTAGTAACTCATCAACATATAATGGTTAGAGTAGTCAACAAGGAAAATGAACTAATATCAAACCTGTAAGTGATATTCTTGTACCTGAGATAATCATCTTTGTAATTGTCAGTGCACATGTACAAAAGTTAAAATTGCTAGTCAAACAAGGGGAGGAAGAAGAGAGAGGTCTCAGGAACTTAGATACTAGAGATAAAACGAGTTGGATATCTAGGCAGAGGAAGCATAATTTCTGGTCCATAAATTGGTGTTGACAATCATTCATACTGTACTCCTCGTTCTGGTTCAGACTCCAGAGGCAGAGAAAGATAGTTAGGTGATAGGGATTAGAAAATAAGATGGAGTGTGTAAATGTGATGTGCCCTGCTATAGAGGTCTGATCCATGGATTGGAAAGCTCTGTAATTATGTACTGTAATGTGCTAAGGTAAAAATTGCCATGTTTCTTGTTTTTTTTTTTGCATATGGATTCTGTGAAACTCCAGCAGTTATGGAAGTTTATATAAGTGTGCCAAAGTTGTGGTATTGTACCTCTACTTTGTGATATGCAATACCCTTGAAGAAAACTTCTGGGTATATATGCATTGTATCTAGCATTTTGCTTGCTTCTAATTGCCTATTATATTTTCCGAATACTAGGATATAAACTCTGTGGGCAAATGAAGATCAGTTTAGTAAATACTGAGTTTAACCCTTCAAGCCACAACCAAGACACTTGTAAACACACCAAAGCTGCAGTTTTCAAGGTTAAAAGGGAATTTTAAGTCAATGCCATGGTTAGGAAGATTGCTGGAGACAAAGGATCGTGGGTTGTGACGCAAATTCATAAATTATAATCATAAGAGGACTCTGTGAGCCAACTGTCCAACAAGCATTGCCACCCCAGGTTGTTGGCTATGTGCACAATTGCAACCCTTCAAGGCACAACGAAGACCCATGTAAACACATCAAAGCTATAGTTTTCAGGGTTAAAAATGGAATTCTAGTCAATGCCATTGTTAGGAAGAGATAAGGTTCAATTATGACTCCATGAAATACTTGACATGTTGTCCAGAAATAGTAACATTTCTCCTTATTAGCTGCTTTCTAATCCTCCTCCAGATACTCATCATGCATATGGATAAGCAACTTAGCATCATTCCAGAGGGAGCAACCACATTTTCCTTGAATAGCACTACCATTGACCAGAGTTGCATGGGTTTGAAATCATTGAAATAGGCAAATTGAAATTAAGTCTGATTTGAAACATTCTCAGAATATCTATCCTCATATGTTGTTCACTCACCTTTTGATCCATCTTATCATCGTTTGCTGGGATAACTCCTTTGCATGTTTTGACTCACGGAGATAAGAGTTAGGCTAATCTGTGACCTTCTTGTCCTGTCTAGAAGCTTGCTATAACTAAATGCTAATTATGGTTTAAACTTACAAAACATCATACTTAGAAAATATTTAAATAGAACTTAAACTTCCCTTCTGCATGCTTTAATGGATAAGGTATAAAGTTATTCGGTGCTGTGCCCTCCACTTGTGCAATGCAACTGAAAATTTCACTAGATAAGACTTAAGTTTACAACCCAAATGTATGTCAATCACTTTCTCTAATGCACCTGCTTCAAACAACATACAACTTTAACTGGCACTGGGAGTGTATGCACACCTCCACTCAAGCTTGTATAAACCTTTGATGTGCAAAGAATAGATCAGACAAAGGTGCCACTTCTCCATCACCATATATACATCGCATGTTGTCATGCAAAGTCCTGATGATGCATGAGACAACAAATGCAACATTGACTTCAAAGTATAAAGGCGGCAACAATGAAGAAGCTGTGGGAAAAGCGGCTCACTGTAGGTAATGACCTCTTGCTTATAAGTTTCTTGGTAGCTACCCGAAAGTGCCAAAGGAAAACTCTCTTCTCCTACTGTTACATATATCTCTTGAAAAGATCTACAGGAGTAGCCCCTAACATGTGCCTTTCCGCTGGGTGTAAGCTACAAGAGAGTACCTAAAGTAATTTACTTCAGTACACAAGGATTTTGACATTTGGATTGAAGGCACTGATGAAAAGTGCACCCTCTTCCCGTTGCCATGATGATGAAGCCCATTCTAGAGAGCATATGCGACAGTATCCTTGTGCTGGTATGCATCAATCTTCACAAATCAGATCCTCCCTGACAAATGAGTGTGCCTTCTTTGTGTTCTGGTATACCTACTTGAACTTGATTATTCGATGACAAGTCCAACCAGCTTTGTAGTGTGGTCTGTGTTAGGGCGTTGACCCTAGTTCTAAAGGAGGGGTGGAGGCATTTCCCACCGTGTATCCTCCGAAACCTGGAATCGTGGGAGGGTAGTGGTGGACATGCTCCTCTAGATGTGTGATAACAATTGCCAGTTGCCTGTTGGGGAAGTTAGGTCAATGTATTCGACGCTTCCACCATGTCGGTTTTATTAGTGGTTAGTATGGCCATTGCCACTGATAAAGCAATAGAGGACGGATAGGGTGGGGACAAAAGTAGGTCAGGATGGATAGGAGGATATAGATCAGTTGGAGACTCTTGATGGGAAGTAATGTCATTGTCTGACTTATCAAATTTTATTGCTATAACTCTCTCTGATTTGCTATGCTTTCAAACTCCTTGTATCTTTTCATTCTAACTTCAGGACGAAGTTTTCTGAAGGAGGGGTGTATGTAATGCCCCACTTAAATCTTATCCTGCAAATTTTATTAATGTTTACATTATCTGAAAATATTGAGAAATATTGGTCTAATATAAAATTCATGATTTCTATTATTCAAATTCACAACTTACCTTCTCAAATTGAATCTTAGGTAGGATGTGGTCTCCTTCCATTATTTCAAATAATATATGTATTCATCTCACATTCCCCAATGTACCCTCACATTTCAAAGAGAGAAGACATGGTCCTCTCCATTTAATTACATCTCACATTTTCCAATGTACCCTCACATTTACTTGGGAGAAGACATGGTCCTCTCCAACTCATTATCAATATATATATTCATCTCACATTCCCCAATGTACCCTCACATTTACTAGGGAGAAGACATGGTCCTCTCCATTTAATTACATCTCACATTCCCCAATGTACCCTCACATTTACTTGGGAGAAGGCATAGTCCTCTCCATTTAATTATCAATGTATATATTCTTCTCACATTCCCAAATGTACTTTCAGATTTACTTGGGAGAAAACGTGGTCCTCTCCCATTAATCAATTTTATATTCATGTCACATTTCCAAATGTACTCTCAGCTTTACTTGGGAGAAGAGAAGTCAACTGTAAGGATGGATGAGAAGTTAATGACATTAATGGGAGTTGGTTGAGATGGAGAAGAGAGGGAGGGTATAAAAAGGGAAGGGGGAAGGGAGAAAAGGGAGGTTGGGCCTTGCTTATGATTTTGGGGTTGGTTGTGATTTTTGGAGACCTTAGGAACCTATGGAGGTTTCTTGGGTTGTTGAGAGGAGATAAATATTGTTCATTTTTGGTCTAGATCATTCATCTTAAACACACACACTACATTTGGTTGGACTTGGGCTCGAAGGGCTAGGGAACCTGTGGAGGTTTCCTGGACTAGGAATTATTTCCTAGTTGGCTGGGAGGTAAATCCAGTTGGGTCAGTCAAGAGGAGCGTTCAGCAGAAGCAACAGCTCAAAGGCATCTCCACCAGCCACCGGTATAGGTATTCCTCTATATATTACTTAGGTAAATTTATTAAAATGAAATGTTTTCCATAAGTTATAAGGATTAGAATGTAAATGGTAAAATTTTATTTGTTTAAAAGTCTTGTAAGAAAGTAAACTATTGCCTCTTATTGCATTTAAATTCATCAGAAATAGATCTGTTAGAAGACCCTAGGAGAGGGCTCTTACAGTTTGGAAGGTTTGCATATTATTCTTGTTGGATGAGTTTGGGCTGAAAGAATTTGTTGAGCGAGGTGTTGCAAAACCTTCAGATCTAGACGAGTTGTGACTCTTCCAAAGGAAAATGACCAGGTCCAAGATGATAATCCTTGATGGAATGCAAGATATGTAGTCCCTCATGTTGCAGGTAAAGATACAACTAAAGGAAAATGGCCAGGTCCAAGAGGAGGATCCTTGATGGAATTCAAGATCATGTAGTCCCTCATGTTGCAAGTAAAGATACAACTAAGGACATGTGGGATGCCTTAGTCAAGCTCTACCAGAATTATTCCGAGAACCAGATGATGGTACTCAAAGTGAAGCTAAGGACAATCAAGATGTAGAAGGGTGAGAGTGTAACTATCTATCTCACTAGAATTTAGGAAGTTTGTGATTACCCAATAGTTGTTGGAGAGAAGCCTATGGACACAGAACTAGTGTGTGTAGCTCTAAATGGGTTTACCAAAGATTGGCATACTTTTATTCAAAGCAATACTGGATAAGATAAGGTGCCATATTGGGAATTCCTATGGAGTGACTTCATCCAGGAGGAGCTAAGGCTCAGACTAGTTGAGACTTCTAGCAGCAGTGGCAAGAGTTCCAAGGTTGAGAAGGAGAAAGAGAATGTTGCTCTTGCAGGTAAAGTCAAAGGCAAGAGAGTCAAAGTGAAGAGTGAGAACAATCAAAAGGGTGACAAGAAGAAGATGGATCTGAGTAAGATTAAATGATTACATTTCCATACCTTTGGACACTATGCTTCTAAGTGTCTTAATTTCTCATTGATAGCTTGCATGGAAAGCTTAGTAGGGAGCAGTACATGGTTATATATTGATTCAGGAGTCTCTTTCCATATGACTGGAAATCGAGAGTATTTTAGCCAGCTGGATGAGAAGGATATGCAGGAGAATATATCTCGAATGCCTTCAAGGATTTTTGTGCAAAGGAAGGTATTAGGAGAGAGTTGATAACACCTCATAACCCTCAGGAGAATAGGGTGGATGAAAGGAAGAACAAGAGTATTGTTGGAGAAGCTAGAGCTATGTTACATTATCAGAATTTGCCTAGGTTCTTGTTGGTAGAAGCATGCAATACTATAATATTTATGTAGAACAAGAATCTACACAAGGTGCTTGGACGAGCTACACTAGAGGAGGTCTTCATAGGAAAGAAACCTGATGTTTCACACTTTCGGATTCTTGGCACAAAGGCCTACTGTCATGTGTCCAAAGATAATAGGAAGAAGTTGGATTCGATAGCAAAGAAGGGTATCTTTGTGAGGTATAGTGAGACATCTCATGCATACATGGTTTATCTTCCAGGATTCAAGACGACAATTCTTTGTTGAGATGTGAGATTCCAGAAGGATCAAGCTCTGAGAGTTTCTGTAGAGCGTGATAAAATTACAGTACTTGATGAGGAGCTACTCACTCCCAAACATGAGTCAGGACCAGCACCTCATAGTTAGCCACGACTAAAGTCTAGTGGCAAGAGAGTAGCGCAACAAGATTTACAGCAGGATGAGGAGGAGAAACCAGTCAGAGCTACCCACCAAAGGGAGGAAGAAGGCCAAGAGGTTGATTCAGGAGGCTTGGGAGCAAGTTGAGACTCCTAGTACAATAATTAGGTAGAGTAGACAACCACAAAGGTACATAGGTACTAATTACAAAGTAGGTGGACACTAAGCCTTCTTCTTATGAGAAGGAAACTTCTCAGCAAGTTTGGCATGATGTCATGGTGGAGGAATATCCCTCTATCATGAAGAATGATCTCTGGGAGATTGTTTCATGACCTGAAGAGAAATCAATAGTTGGATCGATATGGATGTACAAGTTAAAGCATGGAGCAGATGGGAGTGCGGAGAAGTTCAAGGCCAAGTTTTTGGCCAAGGAATTCTCATAGATTGAGGGCATAGACTATGAGGACACTTTTTCCATAGTAGCACAATATCCATCCATAAGGACTATTTTGGCACTTGCAGCGCAAATGGGGTGGAAGATCCACTAGATGGACATGAAGACAACATTCCTCAATGGAGTTGTTGAGGAGGAGATCTATAAGGAGCAGCCAGAGGGATTCAAGCAGTTCAGCAAAGACACACATGTGTGCAAGCTGAAGAGAGATCTTTATGGGCTCAAGTAAGCTTAGAGAGCATGGTACACTCGAATTGACAACTACCTTCGAATATTAGGCTTCACTAAGAGTGAGGCAGATCCCAACCTATACTACATCATGGTTGGAGGGCTTCTACTCATTCTAGTTCTCTATGTCGACGACCTTATATTAACTAGAGATGAGGGCTTGATCTAGGATTGCAAGGATGACCTTGAAAGGGAGTTTGAGATGAAGGATATGGGGCTTATGCACTATTTCCTTGCCTTGGAGGTGTCACATACCCCCTTGGCACAATACTACAAACTACCTACTATGCTCCAATGGATCCCTAATGTGGACTTTTAGGTTCCATTATGCACTTATTTACTATATTAAAAAAAACAACCCTTCAACATTTCCTATGCATATGTTACAACTCGGAGGAAAGAATCAATCATGGATATTCAACATGATAAGATTATGCATTCAGATTTGATCCCTTCGATGACTCAACCCAAACAATTATGGAAATGTTGTCTTAACCCATCATAGCTACCATTTCCATATATCATGATTGTATTCCTATTGTCGTAATCGAAGGTATTACTGACATACATCCCATGCAATACGAATCATAGGAAATAATGTATGTTACAACTAAAATGAGCCTCAGTGAATGTAATTTACCTCATGATGCATAATGCATAGCCTAGATAACTGGAACCACTGGTTGTACAACTGCAAACCTTAAAACATATTTATTCATCATACATAGTTGTCTCACTATCATTAAATTTTACATGGGAACACAGATACCATTGGTCACCTACCTCCTTAATTCAATATTAGTAATCACCTATTATGATCCCATCATTAACTTCACACTTTGAGTTAATTTACATTCACTAGTGCCCACATGCATAAGTATTCAATCATTCCCATAAACAAAGATAACACATGCAACTTTACACATATGCTAAGAGATTCGACACATAAGGAGTAAGAAGCAAACATACAATACATCCCATGCACATGAAGTAGATCAAAATACTGAAAGGAGGTCACTTGGAAAACTAAGCACCGCCACCCAACCTAGAACCGGTTGTCTCCAATTCACCCCCAAGCCAAGAGTTCTTGCCATGGATCAACTGCCTCCTTTTGATCTCTTCAATGGGTATTTAATACCCTCTTTCATGATATGGTTTCCATTAGTGACGTCCCACTTTTATGGATATTTTTATCCATTTGCCTAGGATTTTCTTAGAAAAGCTCGCCTTTCTCTCTTGTGAGACTTTTCCTCATAAAAGCTTTCCTTTCTCTCCCACAAGGCTTTTAGGTTTTTCTTAAACCAAGCATCTTTCTTCAGCTAAGTAACTTAATAGATATTTATCTCCAAATCCATTAAGCTTATCTAGAATTGGATCTAGAAGTCTTATCATGAAAGAATTATCCATTCCCATTCACCAATGGGATTTTATTTGGCAAGAACCTCATCTCTTGGTGTCTCATTTTCCAAGCGTTTTATATTATCTTTATTTATTTAAAAATAAAGTATTTACTTTCATTGTTACACCTTGGACCTAGCTTTTCTTAGCTTAGGTTAACAGAGTGTTACATACAACGAAGGGGTGTTACATACTCCCCCCCTTAAATTTACATCATCATCGGTGTATTATTGCATCTTACAATATTATTCCTTGTTCATAGGTAATTGTTTCTAAATTTATAGGCTCCCATGGCCTTGCCATCTGAATCATATCTTCCAATATGTATCGGTTACAAAGGAGTTCTACCAGCAAATCTCCTTCCATTGTTGCTTGTAACCTTTGTTTCTATCAATTTTGTGAGAGATTCCAGATGCACATAAACTCAATTTTTTTTACCACAGTTAATATCATAATTATTTGTGTATCTATGGGTTATGTTTCCCACCATTTAAATATGATCCCTCATATTCATTGTATTTGAAGAATTGCATGTTCTTCCACTGCATTCTTCCAATGCCTTTGTGTTCTTGTCGAACACTTGCTTCCTGCAGTTTTCTTGCATTAGTCACAACAAGTCAAACTAGCACATTTGACTAATCAACATGTATAAAATATCATATCAGGTTAGCTCAAACATAACCATCAAAATCATACCCCATATGTAACCATCATAAAGCAGAATCATATGTCATATGTATACTAAGACTGAAACAAAATACGGATACTTATCCTTAGTTTCCAATACCAATTCTTAGTTTCCACCTTTGTGCTACCTCTGTATGCATTCTGGAGTGGTTGCCTCACTAGGAAATAACCTAGTGCCTTCTCTTATACCATGTGCACCTACACATAGTGTGCATTACACATACACAACTATACATGTCATATATCATCATGAAATACATGCATCCATACCAGTACCATATGTACCATTTGTACACAGTACCACCTGTGCACGTGTACCCAATACCAAATGTCCATGGCATCACCTTTAGGCAAGTTCGATCAAACCGTGCTTGGTTTGTCGATTGGAGAATAAGGAATTTCATGGACCTGTTCAACTTCTGCAACCAAAGCATAATTAAATAAGTCTTATGTCAAAGTATTCAAGTGGATTTTATTAAGCTAATCATTTTCATGTATCTTGTGTTTGCGGGATAATTTCAACAAAATAGTACCATAGAGGTAATCATGCATACTACAACTTCATCATACCAATAACTTTGAGTTTTTGGATTTAATTTGTCACTAGATAAAGTCTTATTAACAATAGAATATGACCTCCACCCAATCATAAAGCAGACTATTGACTAGGTTAGTTAGTCTAATCTCAACCTTGTCTTTAGCCCATAAAATAATTGTTTGATAGTCAAAAGCACTTCACACATAAACTAATTATGCCATATGATTCCCTGTTTTCTCTTTTTACCACTACTCCCAACACTTTGTTGGCCACTATCCAAAACCAATTGAATAATTAGTATGCAAGTACATACACCTCCCATATATGAGTCATAAATGAAGGTTACAATGTTCTCAATTTCACACCCACTAAGTTTTTAGGCACTATATGTGCGAGGGTGTGAACCTAGGTCATTAGTATGTTGAGACCCCACTAAATCATGACCTGGTAGAATACAATTCATTTCTTGGAAGTCAATTCCTGAAAATAATTTTCAGAGTAGTTTATGTAATAATTGATATGTTGTCATATTCCAACTAGACAACACTATCCGTGCAATTTGACAGGTAAACTTCCCAATATTGCTTAGTAGGAAATAGTAGTACAACATATGCATCCCAGATGGTATGATTGTGAATTGATTGATTAGATTGCTAGATCCCAATATCCTTGTGCACCACAACCCCAATTACCAGTACCACTTAGCCATCCATATGGTTGAATCATCCTAATGTTTTCTGTTGCATGGTTGGTTATCCTCTTTCATCATTACTTAGGACCTTCTGCATGCATTAGGTTACTACTAGCATAAGATCATTAGACCATCATAAGTTGTACTAATGTAAAGATTTTTTCCAACAATTTGTTAATTGCTTTGGACAAGTCATGTTCCGAATCCATTCTTGTTATTCATTTGGCTGTTATGAATTGCTCTATTTCTACTTCAAGTGCATCCAACACCACCATATCCAATCTATTTGTCATTTATGTTTTATAAGCATGTATAGTTTGTTTATATATACTTACAAATCATTTTAATCTTATCCCTTCCCACAAGAAGTACATTTGCAAGATCTACCATCCTTCTCCTGAAAGCATATTTCTCTTGTTGTAGATCGGAAAGGTTCCTATTTGTGTGATATTAACAAAATCTCATCTATATCTGGATGATATACACATCAAGGTTGTGAAGTTTGAGGTTGTATACTTTGAGTTGCAATTTCATATTGGAATTTGAGTGAACTTGAGAATGTATCCTTGAATTTGTGTTTAATAATGTCTTACTAATATTGCTTTTACACTCCATCATGTATTTACTCTAAATGTACTTTTGGGTGTTAGTCCCCTTGACCTTCTTATTAAAGTCATAAAATTATTAATGTGTGTTGTCTTCTTCCATATGTATACAATGTCTTGTATTACATTTGTGCACAACGTTCACAACCTCGACCCTAGTTTAGTCTAGATTGGAATATACTTTGTGCCTCTTGCATATCTCAGTTACGATTATTGAGATATTGCTTTACTCAACAGAAACCTGTAGGTTCCAAACTATGCATGTCTAATTAACTATGCATAATAACCTGGTAAGGTTTTGTTCCCTCAAATAATGTGTATTTGGAGCATTTTCCCACTAAGGGTGAATTAAATGGTTCAACCAATGAACCACATCTTTACATGTATATGCATTAATTAACACAAAATATTATATTGAAAGGCAATTTTAAAATTACATGGTCTCATTCCACATATAGGGACCTGTCTTTTGCTAGCTTAATGATATTTCAGGAGAATTTCCTGAATAGATACAATTTTAAGAAGACCTTCAGAAATTGTTCTAGGATGGAAAATTAATTAACCATCAATCTCTTGTTAATGTTGATAGAATGTCATGATCTTTCTTTTGGTGCTTTATATAGATTCCCTCTATATACTTTATCTTTGACTTTTCCCCATGATCTATGGGAAGATACTTGTTTCTTTCCTTTATCTTTCATCCTTTCTTAAGATCTCTAGGAGTATAAACTTTATTCAATTAAGTTATGTTATTCACTGGACTATCTTTACCTAAATTAACTTGTATTTTATTAAGCTATGTCCTTGCATAGAAATAATACAACTCATAATATGATTTTAATATGATAAAATGATATGATGACCATATCACTAAAATCCATCAAATTGTTGACATAGATTGTCATTGTTGTCAATATGGCAATATTCTAGGAGCCAGAGGAAAGCTAAGACAAGCAAGCCATTGGAGAGACTATCGGAGGCGGAGGAATTCATCAAAAGAGGAGTATTGCAGAATATCAAAGCAAAGCTATTAGAGGAGCATAAACAGAGCTATCAGAGCTACAAGATGAGCCATATCGGGAGTAATATATGCCAAAGAAGAACTATAGGGAGTAATGTATGCCAAAGAAGAACTACTAGGAGTAATATATGCCAAAGAAGAGCGGAATACATATATGCGAAAAAGTTAAAGGAGTAGAGCAATAAAGAAGAGCAGAAGAGTTAAAAGAGGCAGAGCAGTGTATAATATATATGCGCAATATACACTATTGGAGGCCAAATTTACATATATATCGGAATGCGCTATCGGAGGCGGATTTTACATATATATCAGAATACACTATCGGAGGCAGAATATACATATATATGGGAGAAATCATATCAGGGGGTTCTACTATGTGCCACTACCCGAAACCCCCGACTGCGATATACATGTGCGGACCCGACGATATATATGTTCGGGTGCATAAACATGTGAAGTCTGCTAAGTGTTCCGATGCATGCTTTTCAATGTATTTAATATATTCTGGCTTTATGCCTTGCCACATTAAAACATGCGAATTGCAATATATATATATATAGATAGATATATATATATATATATATATATATATATATATATATATATATATATTGATACGTTGCGGACCCGCTGCAACATTATGAAATGCTCTATTGTTATATCGCATCTGCCTATTGGAACTCGCATATCGCAATATACAAAGGGTTGTCACCCCTGAAAGCACTAATTACAATAAAGTATGTAGACCCGTTGCAACACTGCAATATGACTTGATGCTATGTCGCATCCGCCATATCGCAAGTGCTTAAGGCCTTGTTGCATTGGAAGCGCCGATTGCAATATATGTTGCAGACCTGATGGTCCTATTGTAACACAACTTAATACTATATCACGCCTAGCAGGGCCATCGGCCATTGATGATGTAATGAGCTTGACTTATAAAAGACTTCCGGAAGTCGTGATTGCCGATTGTGATAACGTTGTGGAGGAGCGGACCCGATGCAGTTATAGATGCGAGTGTAATGAATTTGAAGTCCAGCCTTAAGTGTTTTGGTCGAGTTTTACCATATATTCCTATGTATTTCAATAATTGTATTACCCAGGGTTTTTTAGGCCAAAAGCTTAAAATAACGGTTCTGATAGTTCAGTAGGCCTGAATGATGGCGATTGCAATTGAGATGGTGACGTGGCATGTGGGGCCTCCTGACTGGTACAGTCTCTCTGTAAACAATAAAGTCCTGTGTATGCATATTATTATTGAAAAAGGGCCTCTGTTACAGTTTTTAACATGCAACCTTTATCTCTGTGTATTTTGGTCCTCTCTTTTGAATTTACATGTCCTTGGAGTATTGGTGAAATCGAAGAGACAGAGGAAGCCAAAAGCCGGGAAGCCGAAGGACAAGTGAGCGTAGAGGAAGCCAAAGCAACAGAAGGATCAGGAAGCTGAAGAAGCAAGCAAGTGCAGAGGAAGCTAAAGTGATCGAAGGAGGGAAGCCGAAGGATCAAGCGAGCGTTGAGGAAGCCGACGAGCGAGCGGAAAGAGGAAACCAATGGCCAAAGGCATCAGGAAGACATAAAACATGAAAAACAAGGAAAGAGTATAGTGTGTGTGAACAATCAGAGTTAGAGGAAGTTGAAGTTCAGGCAGAGGCGAGAGAAGCAGGAGAACAAAAGTGAAGCATAAGCTTAGCAGGCTTGGGAGTAGAGAACTACAACAAAAAAGATTCTAATAGTTTATAATAAAGGGTTGGAGCCCACGGGGTTGGAGCCTCAGAACTGAAAGGATTGGAGTCCTTGGGAGTTGGTGCTCCTAAGTCCAGGATTGTTGCCTTGGCAAAACAGAGTTGGTGCTCTGGAGGCTGGAGCCTCACAAAAGTCCAATTTGGTGCTTGGCAACTGATTACAACCATTTATATATTGTATCTATTTCATTGCAAAAATTATATTAATAAAAGCATTTATTCCAGCTATCTATTTCTGTGTTCCATATATAAATGTTCTTGGTGATAAAAATAACAATTGAAAAGAAATACTGATTCACCCCCCCTCTCGGTATTTCCAATAATTGGTGTAAGAGCGGGCTTCTTCATATTAGCCTAACGGCTTGAAGAAGGATTTGTAGTCATGATGATAAATCACGAAGCGTCAAGAAGACCTCCTCTGTTCGACGACACCAATTTTGGTTTCTGGAAAAAGAGAATGGCCTACTACTTAATGTCCCTTGGACCTGAAGTCTGGCATTTAGTTCTAAATGAGTACCTAATTCCTTCCACTCTTCCAACAGATCAAGATGAGAGGAAAGCCTACATTGCAAATGCAAAAGCCTTGAACTCCATCACTAGTGGAATCACTGATTCCAAGTTTACAAAAGTCATGAGTTGTAACTCTGCCAAATAAATGTGGGATAAGCTAATTAGCTTATATGATGGGGACTCAAAAGTCAAGAAGGCAAAGATTCAAACTCATAGAAAGCAATTTGAAAGTCTGAAAATGGATGATGAAGAAGATATTGCATCATACTTTCTTTGAGTAGCTAAAGTGGTCAACTCTCTTAAAGGATTGGATGAAAACATTGAAGAAAGTACCATTGTTCAAAAGGTCTTAAGATCTCTTTCAGACAGTTTTGGCTCCAAAATAAGCGCCATAGAAGAAATAAAGGATCTAGATACTCTCAAGATGGATGAACTCCATGGAATCCTCACTGCCTATGAGATGAGAAAAGGTGGCCCAAGCTCCAAAGGTGTAGCATTCAAGGCTTCAAAATCAAATAAGGGGAAAGAAAGGAATGACAGTAGTGATGACTCTGATGTGGAATCCGAATTGGCACAATTTGTACGAAAGTTGAAGAAAGGATCTAAGCTAAAAGGTAAGTACCCTCTTATCTGTTTCAAATGTGGAAAAATAGGTCATTATGCTACAAAATGTCCTCATAAGCATGATAGTGATGATGAAGAAAATTCTAAAAGAATGGTATACAAAAAGAAAGGGATCAATAAGAAGAACATGTTCTCTAAGCAAGATGAGTCTGATGAAGATGAATTTATAGTCATCAAAAAGAAATAAGATGAAGAAAGTGACCATGCTGAAAGCCAAGAAACATTATTCATGGCATTCACAAATGATGATGACTCAGGGCTAGAAGGAAATGTAGATGAACTGTTAATAAGTGCCATTGAAGAAAATGAGAAATTACGGAATAAAATCATTTCTCTCAAGGTAGAAAACGAGGAAACAAAAAGAAGGGAAGATCTCTTGGAAACAAAGCTAAAAGAAAAAGAAGAAACTTGCGAAGAACGTGAAGCTGAAATAATATCTTTGAGGAAGGAATTGGAGCAAGTTAAAAAGGGTTGGAAAAGCTCTCAAATACTTGAGACTATCCTAAAAAGTCAAAAACCTCAACATGACAAATCTAGAATAGGTTTTAAAGGAGAATCATCAAGCACTAAGAATAGTGCGAAAAGCTATGTCGATGCACCTTCCAGAAACCCAAAAGAAGAAAGAGTATTTCATCAAAGGCGCATCCAAGATCCAAAGAATGAAGAGAGAATAACTCCAAAGAAGAATGTGGATTCGAATCATGGATATTACAACAGATACAAACCAGTATTCCATCAAAGGCCTATCTCAAATGCAAAGAATGAACCGGGAGTAATTCCAATGAAGAATGTTGATTCAAATCATGGCTATTACAACAGGTACAAAACTATCTTTCTTGGACATTGTTTCTATTGTAAAAATTTTGGTCATCAAGCCAGACATTGCATGGCTTGCAAGAATGAAACACCAAAACTAAAGGATCAAATAAACAAACCATATGGCCCCAAAAGGTAGGGACAAACCAAGACCTACAATTCTTTTGATCCCTTGACCAAATTTGATCTGATTTGCTCATTATGCTACAATAATGGACACTATGAACAAAATTTCCCACTCAAAAGAGGAAAATAAAGAAGTGAGAATCCCAACATGGATAAATTTGGCTTGGCTCTATATGCTTAAAATAATGAAAATCATTGGTTTGTGGATAGTGGGTGCTCTAGACACATGACAGGGGACAAAAGGAAGTTTGTCTCATTGAGCAAAAAGGAAGGAAATGTATCCTTTGGAAGTGTATCTGCCAGAATTGCTAGAAAAGGAACTGTTACTCTTATCATTGGAAAAGGAAAAGCTAAAAATGCTTTGCTAGTAAACGGGCTCTAACAAAACCTCTTGAGTGTTAGCCAAATCTGTGATCAAGGACATAATGTTGTCTTTAGCACCAAAGACTGTGAAATAAGGAACTCTTCCTCAGGGAAACTTGTGGTGAAAGGGGTTAGAACACCAAACAACATTTACATTATGAACAAGATTCAAGAAGATAAATGCTACTTAAGTCAAACTGATGAAAGTTGGTTGTGGCACAAGCGACTTGGACATACAAGCTTCGTGAACTTGATCAATATCAGCAAGATTAAAGCTGTACAAGACATCCCAAAGTTATTCAAACCAAATCAAGGAATATGTGGTCTATTTTGACATGGAAAACAAACTAGAAACAACCACAAGACCAAGGAGTTCTCTACATCAAAGCCTTTGGAGATCATCCATGCTGATTTATGTGGACCAACTAGAAATCCGGCACTCCAAGGAGAAAGGTATTTTGTTTTATTTGTTGATGACTATACTAGAATGATGTGGATATATTTTATAAAATATAAATATGAAGCATTTGAGTGTTTTAAGAATCTTAAAGCTCTTGTAGAAAATGAAAAGAACTCAAAGATTAAGTGCCTTAGAACAGATAGAGGGGGAGAATTCACATCAAAAGAATTTAATGAATTTTGTAAAATACATGGAATTAAAAGAGAATTCTCTGCTGCCAGAACACCCTAGCAAAATGGGGTAGTTGAAAGAAGAAACCAAACAGTTCAAGAAATGGCAAGAACAATGTTATTAGCAGTAGATTTGCAGCCAAAATTCTGGAGAGAAGCAGTCAGGACAACTGTCTATACCTTGAATCGAACTCAATTAATACCAAATTATGAAAAAACTCCTTATGAATTATGGAAAGGAAGACCTGCTTCAGTAAAATACTTCAAGATTTTTGGAAGCAAGTGCTTCATAAAAATCAATAATGGCTCACCAAGAAAGTTTGATTCTCGGGTTGATGAAGGGATCTTCCTTGGATACTCTACACGGAGCAAAGCGTACAAGTGCTACAATAATCGACTAAGGAAAATAGTGGAAAGCATTGATGTAAAGATTGATGAAGACCTTCTAGAAAAAGAAATTGAAGAACACGAAGTTGATCCTCTCATTGAAGAAGAAGAACCTGAAAAATAAGAAATAGATCAAGAAGAAGCCAAGGAAAAAGAACCGCTTCAAAACCCTTCAAAGATGAACTTTCTCCAAAAATATCAACCCAGAAGAGCAGATTATTGGCAATAGAGATGAAGGAATTCAAACCTAAAGAAGGATGATAAGTACACCAAAGAAAAACGATATCGCTCTTCTATCCATGATAGAACCAAAAACATATACTCAAGTAAGGATCCTCATTGGGTAAAAGCCATGTAAGAAGAAATGTCCCAAATTGAGAAGAATGAGACATGGGAGCTGGTACCTCGTCCAAAGGACAAAAACATAATAGGAACCAAGTGGGTATTCAAAAACAAAATGAATGAAGATGGACAAATCATCAGAAACAAGGCAAGGCTTGTTTGTAAAGGCTATTCACAAATTGAAGGAATTGACTTTGAAGAAACATTTGCACCAGTAGCTCGTGTGGAAGCTATCAGGATGTTCTTGGCATTTGCTTGCTCAAAAGGATTCAAAATCTATCAAATGGACGTAAAATCAACATTCCTAAATGGGGAACTCAAGGAAGAAGTCTACATGGAGAAACCAGAAGGGTTTGATCTAACAGAAGGAAAAGACTTAGTCTGTAAGTTGAAAAAGGCATTATATGGGTTGAAACAAGCTCCTAGAGCTTGGTATGCAAGATTGGATCACTATCTACAACAACAAGGCTTCAAGAAGGGAGTGGCAGGAAGCAATCTCTACATAAAGACGGATGAGGGTAAGTTACTAATCACACTTGTTTATTTGATGATCTGGTTTTTGCTAGCAATAATGATGAGATGAGCCATGAATTTTCTCATTACATGTCAAAAGAGTTCGAGATGCCGATGATAGGAGAGTTACCTCACTTCCTTGGACTACAAGTATCTCAAACCAGAGCAGGATTGTTTATATCTCAAGCCAAATATCTTAAAGACATGCTTAAAAGATATGGAATGGAAGACTGTGCACCCATGAGCACACCTATGACCACAAATTGCAAATTGAGCAAAAATGATGACTTTCCTCTAGTAGATGCAACTCATTACAGGTCAATAATTGGAGCCCTTCTGTACTTAACTGCTATGAGACCTGATATTATGCAGGTAGTAGGAATGGTGGGAAGATTTCAATCAGCTCCTAAACAATCCCATTTGTTAGCTGTAAAAAGAATTCTCAGATACCTGAAAGGAACTCCTGATTTTGGTCTTTGGTACCCTGAGCTCAACTCTTACAGTAACTGCATACACCGATGTTGATTGGGCTGGAAGTGTAGATGATCGAAAAAGTACTATTGGAAATGCATTCTTCCTGGGAGACTGTTTAGTATCTTGGCTCAACAAAAAACAGACATCCATATCATTATCCACAACCGAAACCGAGTATATAGTTGTAGCAGACTATTGTACTCAAATACTATGGATGAAGGAAGCTCTAAAAGATGTCAACATAGGTACATATCAACCAATTACCATCTATTGTGATAACACAAGTGCTATCAGTCTCAACAAAAATCCAGTGATGCACTCAAAGACCAAACATATACCAATCAAGTATCATTTCCTTCGTGAACAAGTAGCTGAACAAAACATCATCTTGGAATATATCAATAATAAGGAGCAGATAGCTGATATTTTCACAAGACCTCTTCCTCAAGAAGCATTTGAACATATTCGTCAAAAGATGGGGGTTATCTCTTTAGCATCAATTAAGTTTATTCATAAAGATGTTGCAGGACAAGGGGAGCAGTTCGATAGGGGGAGTCCGTATGCATTCCTTTGCCATTGTTGTCAAAGGGGGAGAGAAGAAGAATATTGCCATCAATAAAAAAGGGGGAGATTGTTGACATAGATTGTCATTGATGTCAATATGGCAATATTCTAGGATCCAGAGGAAAGCCAAGACATTCAAGCCATTTGAGAGACTATCGGAGGCAAAGGAATTCATCAAAAGAGGAGTATTGCAGAATATCAAAGCAGAGCTATCGAAGGAGCATAAACAGAGCTATTGGAGCTACAGGAGGAGCCATATCAGGAGTAATATATGCCAAAGAAGAACTATCGGGAGTAATATATGCCAAAGAAGAACTATCGGGAGTAATATATGCCAAAGAAGAGAGGAATACATATATGCGGAAGAGTTAAAGGAGTGGAGCAATAAAGAAGAGCGGAAGAGTTAAAAGAGGCGGAGCAGTGTATAATATATATATATATATATATATATATATATATATATATATACATATGTATATATATATATATATATATATATATATATGCACAATATACACTATCGGAGGCAGAGTTTACATATATATCGGAATACACTATCGGAGGTGGAGTTTACATATATATCGGAATACACTATCGGAGGCGGAGTTTACATATATATCGGAATACACTATCGGAGGCGGAATATACATATATATCGGAGAAATCATATCGGGGGGTTCTACTATGTGCCACTACCCGAAACCCCCGACTACGATATACATGTGCGGACCCGACGATATATATGTCCGGGGGCATAAACAGGTGAAGTCCGCTAAGTGTTTCGATGCATGCTTTTCAGTGTATTTAATATATTCTGGCTCTATGCCTTGCCACATTAAAACATGCGAATTGCAATATATATATATATATATATATATTATAATTACAATATGTTGCAGACGCACTACAACGTTATGAAATTCTCTATTGTTATATCGCATCCGCCTATTGGAACTCGCATATCGCAATATACAAAGGGTTGTCACCCCTGAAAGCGCCGATTGTGATAAAGTATGTGGATCCGTTGCAACACTGCAATATGACTTAATGCTATGTCGCATCCACCATATCACAAGTGCTTAAGGCCTTGCTGCATTGGAAGCGCCGATTGCGATATATGTTGTGGACCCGATGGTCCTATTGTAACACAGCTTAATACTATATCATGTCCAGTAGGGCCATTGACCATCAACGATGTAATGAGATCGACTTATAAAAGACTTCCAGAAGCTGCGATTGCTGATTGCGATAATGTTGTGGAGGAGCGGACCTGATGCAGTTATAGATGTGGGTGTAATGAATTTGAAGTCCGGCCTTAAGCGTTTCGGTCGAGTTTTTCCATATATTCCTGTGTATTTCAATAATTGTATTGCCCGGGGTTTTTTAGACCAAAAGATTAAAATAATGGTTCCGATAGTTCAGTAGGCCTAAGCGATGGCGATTGCGATTGTGATGGTGACGTGGCATGTGGGGCCTCCTGATTGGTACAATCTCTCCGTAAACAATAAAGTCCTATGTATGTATATTATTATTGAAAAAGGGCCTCTGTTATAGTTTTTAATATGCAACATTTTTCTCTGTGTATTTCAGTGCTCTCTTTTGAATTAACATGTCCTTGGAGTATTAGTGAACTCGAAGAGACAGAGGAAGCCGAAATCCAGGAATCCGAAGGACAAGCAAGCGCAGAGGAAGCCAAAGCGATAGAAGGATCGAGAAGCCAAAGAAGCAACCAAGCGTAGAGGAAGCTAAAGCGACTGAAGGAGGAAAGCCAAAGGATCAAACGAGCGTTGAGGAAGCCGAAGAGCGAGTAGAAAGAGGAAACCAACTGTCAGAGGCATCAGGAAGACATAAAACAAGAAAAACAAGGAAAGAGTATAGTGCATGTGAACAATCAGAGTTAGGGGAAGCCGAAGTTCAGGTAGAGACGGGAGAAGCAGGAGAACATAAGTGAAGCATAAGCTCAGCAGGCTTCGGAGCAGAGAACTACAGCAAAACATATTTTAACAGTTTATAATAAAGGGTTGGAGCCTCAGAACTGAAAGGATTGGAGTCCTTGGGAGTTGGTGCTCCTAAGTCCAAGATTGTTGCCTTAGCAAAATAGAGTTGGTGCTCTGGAGGTTGGAGCCTCACAAAAGTCCAATTTGGTGCTTGGCAACTGATTGCGACCATTTATATATTGTATCTATTTCATTACACAGATTATATTAATAAAAGCATTTATTCCAGCTATCTATTTCTGTGTTCCATATATAAAAAATTTTGGTGATAAAAAGAAAAATTGAAAAGAAATACTGATTCACCCCCCCAGTACCTCCAACACAAATAACCATACTTTAAAAATCACTTATTCACCATTGTCATTTATTCATAACTTTCATATCAATTATCCTTTCTAGAGCTAGTTATATGATTTTCTCCTCTTATGTTGAGGTGTTTAGTATTTGAGCCTTCTCTAATTTCAAAGATATAATAACTCATTAACATGGTGCATGTAATTTCTAATACTCAATAAGTAGGCCCATAAAAAAATACCAATTTATGGTTGACCCTTTCTTATTGGAATAATCAATATGTTATTTATTGTCTTTTCTTTGCATTGCTATTTTCTCCCCTACAATCCAATATGGCAGAATTATTTGTTCCAATATAGTTTTTCAGGGTTTCTCCTCCCCCTCATGCTACTATAGCTATCAAAAATACTTATATTTGGGCACTTATATTGGTTCTTCTTGGGCTCCTCACTTGGTAGGGCACCTTGTGTCTCAAGCTTTGTTGTTATTATAATTGGTGGGATTCATCGGTATACCTAACACATATTGAACAAAGTTGTTAACATAATTATAACTATAGTATCATAAGCTTTTACTTTCATTTTTGCTTCTTCTTATCCAAGAGTTTCCCATATGGAATAGATAGTTTTAATTCCTTGTATCATTTAACCACGTAACTCCAAGGAGAGCATTCACATTTTTATGGGATGCTTTATGCATAATAAAAATATAGCCAATATAAACTTATACACACACATCTGTGTTTCTTGGTTATACATAATTTGTACATTCGACAATTAACACCAAATTTTAAAATAATTATATAGTCGTGCATCTCCAACTACCATAATACATAGACTTGTGAATTTCAAGATAAAATGCAAATATGATTATGAAGTGCATATAAGGAATAAATGTTTTAAATTGCTGGCACAATAAGCAATGCATAATCATAGCTCTGGAATTTTAGACTGCAATATCAAGGAGGGAAATTGTTACCGTGATGCGGCAGTCATGCCATCCATGCCAATTTCCTCAAGAATCAAGTGTAAGCTTGCATGGAGGCGCTTCACCATGAAGCTTACCTTCAATCCCAGCTGCCCTCGTATTTCCAATTGCGAGACAACCATGTCTTATCAAAAAATGTCAGCACAAGCTAATTACAAAAAAATAAATCCATCCCCATAACATCCCACATCATTACATTCACTCTGTCATCAAACACTATAATTTTGGATCATAATGAATCAAAAAGAGAGGAAATATGTATAGAACAAAATATGATTCCTTCACTACAAGACATCTTATTATTTCATCAGCACAAGGACCTTCCCATTTCTACGGCTTGGCCGAGAGGGATTTCGAGAAAGCCCGCTTGACCCATCTGGTAAAATGAATGTGGGTCTTCTTAGGCACATTAGTATTAAGACTTTTTCTCCTGAGAGAACGATGACCTCCATGGCCATAGGCGGTGGTATTCGATCCCTGTTGCCGTTGTGAAGCGAAATTTGGTTTTTATCTCGTTGGATACGCCATCCATATTCTCATCATGGTTGCTACACTCCCATCGCACTACCCACCCACTTTTCTAGTTGCAGGCTGACCAGAATGCTCTGACATGTAATTGAGTTCTATCCTTACTTAAACACATTAGATCCATTTCAACAGAGGTGCAACCCAAGGTCGATAATTCCGACCCATCACGAAATGGTGACAATTGGTATTTAAAACGATCATACACCCTCAAATTACATTGCCTCTTTCCATACCCCACAGATGCAATAAGGCGAGTGATATTGGACAAAAAAACATCAATCTTGCCAATCCAATCTTCGGCGGAAAGGAAAAAGATATCTATGTGGGCAATTCTTCGGTGGAAAGGAAAGAGATAGCTACATGCGCAAATAAAAAAATCATTGGATAAAAGTTTCCATATTAGCGGATAACGTAAGCATGAATATCATCTTTGTAGATCGAAGGAACTCGAACCTCTCTGGATCAATGGCTAAAAATATCTCATCAAGATTTTCTCCTTACAAGTGGGTTTTGGTTGAAGTAGATTAAGGAATTGGGCGAGGGCCAGGCTGAGCGTAAGAGAGGTAGTATGGTGCATGAATGGTAATACAGAAGGCCACCTAAAGAATGATTTATTGATGCTAGTGTTGTTGGCCGTATCAGAGCAGCCAAAAGGGATGGATGATGGAGTCCTCAGTCTGAGGTACTTGGTTCCCAGAGTGAGTGGCCTCAACAATAATAATACAATGTTTCTCTTGCTCATGAACGTAGGAAGTATTTACACCGAAGAGGCTATGCATCGACAGTTGGCTAACTGATCTTGCCAATATCAAAAATATGTGCTGCCCCTCGTTTCCAAAATTACAACGCAACGAAATAGGATGTCAATCTGGATAAACATTATCCAATTAAATTATTTTTCAAAGTTAGAATCTCTTCGCGGAATACAACTACAATTGGTAATTCATTGATAAACATTATCCAATTGAAAGATTTTATGGACGCAACCATCCAGATAACCATTATCCCAACCGAATACTTTTGTGGGCAACTCACTCATCAATCTAGCATTTACAGGTCAGCAGAAAAGCGACATCAACAGTCGACAAGGAGATTTTTTTTTTTCTTTCGACAATCAATTTGGGAAGGTGTTGTTCATGTTTTAAAACTACCAATCATAACCCCGCGTGACATTCTAGAAAGACTTTCATGATGTTGGCTTTATCAACATACCCTTTGTCATGATGACTGAGCGCTAGAGATGTTGTTGGTTGCGGAATGTTGTGGATTTTGTGAATTGGATAGTCATGTGGTTAAAACAAACTATTTGTCATGACCTCTTGGATATCCTTATCACTTAGGTTCACAATCTTACTATACTCGGTTTGACGAGTTTCCACAGCTTGAGAGAACCATAATGGTTTTCTTTCCAGCCATACATGTCTTCAACCAACGAATATCGATTTACAATCTCCACGGAAAAACGCTTTCACATGTCCCTAACATTCTTAATCAAGACGTTGTCCATAATGCAAAGCATATCAGGATGCAACATGATATTTTCTTTCGCACTTATTCGAGTCTTCTCAGGTTGAAACTTGACAAATTGTTGTCTTTTGAGAGAAGACTACACTTTTTATATGGAAGACTAAGTCTGAAAATAATGTCATTCTTAGTTTTGAGACAGATGGTCGACTATTGTTTGGAAACAACAACATTCTTTAAAATTACAAGCGATGGAGCAGATAATTAATTACCAGCTGAAACTTAATTCTAAGATACATAAATCAGGGATAACACAGTGATTATCCCACATACCTCGTAATATAAAATATCGCAAGTCATCTAGAGGTTGATTAAATAAATAAATAAATCCACTCCTCTTCCTAGATTCGTTGAGGTGGAAGGCCGCTAGTGGCTATCCTTGGATAGAGTATGATGATAACAAACCATGTCAAATATAAGAATGAAATTTTTTATTGGAATATATATATATATATATTGCTTGAAAAACTCAGTATAGGCATGTAACTTCAAAACTAATTCCACCCTTCTCTCTTCAATATCTAGTGATCCGACTCGAGATTTTAGACTACTTCTGTTTTTAGGTGAATGAGTAGTACATGCTTGACAAGCAATATAGGAGATTTCGCTCCTCTTTAAAGTACAACCTTTGGTTCTAATTTCCTTTGATTTTAAGTAATCAATATAAGATTATCTTTTTTTGCTGAAGCAAGAGTCGGTCCTTCTATTCACTTGTAGCGAAAAAATAAGTTACATAAAATACAACAAACCCAAAGGAGAAGAGGGCCATCGAGTTAACTAGCCACCCTAAGCTTTGGGTACTGAGCCAATGGCTCGAGATCCGGGACAAGGGTCCACAAAACAAAACAAAACACTGATACCATTCGATTCACCT
Organism: Pinus tabuliformis; assembly: GCA_031772625.1. Taxonomy (NCBI): domain Eukaryota; kingdom Viridiplantae; phylum Streptophyta; class Pinopsida; order Pinales; family Pinaceae; genus Pinus; species Pinus tabuliformis. Next base: position 719,314,493 of record CM062809.1, read on the forward strand.
TCCGAGATCTAACGGATGAGGATCTATATCGGAACGAAAACAAGCTAACTCAATAAGTCTTAAAGCAGACCCGATGAGGAAATAGAGACTGCAACAAAAATATTTCGGGTCTGCTTGGGGGGATAACCCTCGAGCATGTAGTCTGCCCAAAATCCACTAATCCCAACCTTGAGGAGAAACGAGCATAGAAGATAACCCTTCTCCCGGACCTGCCTACTTGCACAACGAACCTTAGCCTTTGATCTGCTTATACTGGATCCTACAGCTGGAAAGAATATCAGGCTGAAAAGAAGTACGAGGAATACCCGCCCGATAAAGGCAGTTTTCTCTCTCCTGCTTGAGCTATGTGTTGATCGGTTAGTGGCATCGGGTGCAATCCTATGAAACCGCTTAGGGTATTGAGGATGCCCGAAAACCACTTTAACTATAGCAAAATTCTTTGTACCATGGTTTAGCTTCTCGCTCTTCCCCCACTTCCATCCATCCAACCGAGAGACCCAATCGTGTCGATTCTTAGGTCTTCTGTTTGTCAAACCCTTATCATCCATCTGCTTAATTTTCAACTTGTTGCTTCTCCTTCATACACTGATAATGCTCCCTGTTTGCGCTTGCAAGAGTGTGGTAGTCCTCATGTAGTTTTCTTGCGGGTACCGACTCCCACCAACAACTTTTGCTATCTCTTATACATAGCACCCCTTTATTAGCTAGCTAATCCGCCAATCTGTTGGTGTTTCTGCGTACATGAAAAAATCTAAGTGTTCTTAGGATTCTTAGGTGTGATTGTATACGTTGATAGACCTACAATAGTCTCCAGTGGTTCGAAACTTTATTTAGTTCTGTGCCAGTGCCTATCTTTTTTACCGAATCAATTGTTAATTCAGAGTCCGCCTCTATGATTGTGTTATGTAAATTGGGATCAATCAGTATTTCTAAGCATTTCTCTATGGCCATAAGTTCCGCCATATTGTTGGTGGCATTCCCCAAATGACTATGAAAGATGACTTTTATATTACCCTTCTCATCTCTTATGACTCCTCCGTAACCAGCAACCCCAGGGTTTCCTTTTAAGGCTCCATTTATATTGAATTTCAAAAAGCCATGGGTAGGGGGTTGCCAGAATTCCTTTCTCGCTGTTGTGTGTCTTGTGGTCTTGTTTATACCCTGGGGGACAGGTGTCTGGAGACCCAACAATCCAAGAATGTGAGCATCCTGGTGACAGGGGGTTTTCTCGGGGGGGTGCCTCAGAAGGGCATTAACAGTTTCTTTGAGCTGTCTTAAGATCTGAGCTATGATGCTTTGGGTTGAGCCAAATTTATCCTTGAAAATCCTGTTGTTACGTTCTTTCCAAACATCCCAGATCAAAAAACCTGGAATTAGAGTCCAGGCTATGTTGACTGACTCATAATATGAGAAGTCTTTCCTCCAATTCTTTAAAGTTTCAATGATGTCGTTTTCGTCCCTATTAGTTTGCCTAAAGATTGAGGCAACCCAATTCCATAAGGTGGAGGTGAATGAGCAGAGGTTGAGAAGGTGATCCATAGTTTCTTCCTACAGACCACATAACTGGAATCTTGATGGACCAACTAAACCTCTCCTTCTAAGATTTTCCCAAGTCAGAATCTTTTTATGATGTACCAGCCACATGAACATTTTGATCTTCATCCAGTGTGGGTTCTACCATAGGTCCTTCCATATCTTATCAGGGATTGGAAAGTTAAGTCCAATGGTAATTATTTTGGCTTCTTTGAGGTTGAAGTTGCCCTCACTATTTCTCCCCCATATTAGTTGGTCATTCGAGGTTGAAATCAAAATTTTTCTCTTTTCCAGGATCACTTCAAGAACGTCAGCTTGGGCCTTCAAAGGGGTCCCTTCACTGTAAACTGGTACCTTCCATATTCTCCATTTACCATTGTCCCTTGTCTGATCCCAAAACTCACTTACCCTTTTCAGTCCTTTATTGATAGTATCATCTTTGATAATGTCCAGTCCTTCTTGGCAGTGGTTAGGTTCTTTCTGCCAGTTATCCTCCCAAAACCAGGCTAGATTCCCACTTCTGATCTCCCAGAAACTATGTTTCTGAACTAAGGCTCTGTTCTCCCAAGCATTGTTCCAAATATGGGAACCCCTGATGTGTCTTGTCATTCGAATGTGGTCCCTTTCTTGCTAGTCCTTTGCATATTTTTGTTTCCAGAGCTTGGCCCAGGGGTTTCTCGTTTCCTTTAGCCATCTCCACCAAATTTTTTCCCCCAAAACTTTGCTTAGAGTTTCCGGGTCATGGAGACACAAACCACCATGGGTTTTGGGTTTGCATAACTTGTCCCAAGCTACCAGAGCCCATTTCTTTTTCTCTTCCCCTTTACCCCAAATAAAATCTCTTTGGATGTTCCTGATTTGTTGTGAAACTCCTTTTGGGACAGGAAGAGCTGAAAACATGAAGATTGGAATGGTTTGCAAGACAACCTTTGTAAGAACTAGCCTACCTGCTAAATTCAAAGATCTGCTTGTCCATTTACTAACTTTGTCCTTCAGTTTATTAGTTACTAGCTCCCAAACTTCCTTGCTCAGAGGTTTGTCAGTGAGAGGCATTCCTAGGTATTTGGAGAGAAGATCATCTCTTTGAAAGCGGAGAATTCTGGAGAGATTTCTCTAAATAGTAATGTCAGTATTGAAAAAGAAAACTTTTGATTTTGTGAGGCTTACCTCTGTGCTAGTAGCCATAGCAAAATCGTGTAGGATCTGTTTGAAAGCTTTGGCTTCCTTGACTGTGGGTGTGCCTTACAACATGGTATCATCCACAAATTGTTGATGAGGCAATGTGTCCCCATTCTGAGTAAGTTTGAGGCCCTGGATTCTTCCTTCCGCCTTCGCTGAATTGATCACTTTACCTAATCTTTCCATCATGAGAATAAAGAGAAAGGGGGAGAGCGGATCTCCTTGCCTGAGACCTCTCGAAGGCCAAAAGGTTTTGGATGGAGAGCCATTAAGAAGGATTGAACAGCTAGTTGTGGTAACCAGGGCCATGACCCATCTTATCCAGTTGTGGTCAAAGCCATACGCTTTTAGAACATCCCTGATGTATGACCAGCTTAGCTTATCATAAGCTTTCGCTATGTCAAGCTGTATGATCATACCCGCTTGCTTATTCGTCTTGAGAGAATGAACCACTTCATGAGCTTGAATGATGTTATTGAGACTTTGTCTTCCTTCCACATATCCAGTCTGCTCCGCAGACACGAGGGTTGGAGGAAGGGGTTTGAGTCTGTTAGCAATAACTTTAGAGATGATTTTGTACACCACATTGCATAAAGCTATGGGTCTAAATCTGTCTGGTGTCATGGCTTTTTCTTGCTTAGGGATTAAGGCTATGAAGGATGCATTAAGCGCTCTTAGAACTATTTTTGAATTTCTCGAATCCTCCACCACATCAAGAATATCATGTTTGACTATTTCCCAACATGTTTTGAAGAAGCCTACATTGAAACCATTCGGGTCTAGAGCTTTCCCATTGTGCATCTCTTTGATTACTTCATTGACCTCCTCTTTAGTCACTCACTTGTTGAGATTATAATTATCTTCCCTGGTTACCAGTTTTGGAATATGCTCAGTGAAGTTGTTAATAAATTGAGATCTGTCTATAGTAGTCTCCTCTACTATGCTTTGAAAATGTTGTACCAGAATAGATTCCATTTCTTTGTGAGTATTTAGCTCTTTCCCTTGAGGATCTATGAGTTTTGTGATCCAATTATGTGCCCTGTGTTCCATGGTGGACTTGTGAAAGAACCTGTATTTATTTCTCCTTCTTTAATCCATTGCACTCTTGATTTCTGTCTCCAGAAGATTTCCTCCTCCTAACATTTGCTGTCCCATTCTTGTTGAAGAGAGTCAGCTTGCATTTTCCTTTCCTCTGTGAAGCCTTCTGTGATGAGAATTTGGTTAGTTTCCTGTAATTTTTGTTCCACTTCTCTTTTGGCTTTAAAAATATTGCCAAACTCATTTTTGTTCCATTCTTTAAGCCTTAGCTTGATGTGTTTGAGTCTCTGTTGCAAGAGGAACATTTTTGTGCCTTGAATGGGCATGTCTTCCACCCACCATTTTCCAATATTAGTGATGAAGTCAGGGTGAGTAAGCCAGACATTTTCAAACCTGAAAGGTCTGTTCCTCGGAGTGCCAATAAATGAAGCTTCTAGCTGAATAGGCCAGTGGTCCGAGCCTCTGAAAGGGAGGATAAAAGTAGTCAAGTTAATGCCAGTGAATCTGTCTAGTTTCGAGGCAACTTGAGAAGCTCCTCCCCTCTTATCGTTCCATGTGAAGGTACCATTTATTGTTTCCGTTTCCACTAGCCTCATGTTGTCTAGGAAGTTTTGGAAGGCAATGGGGTCTCTTCCTAGTGTTCTGGTCCCTCCTTTTTTCTCTGTGAGAGATCTGATCATGTTGAAGTCCCCTCCCAAAATCCAGGGCATTATTGGGTGTCTCTCTCTCAACTCCTCCAGTGAGGTGAGGAGCCTGAGTTTGTCTTCAAGTTTTTGAGGACCATAGACGTTTGTGATCATGTAAAGTTCCTTGTCCCCCAAAGGTTGGATAACCATTGAAAGGTAGTTCCTAGATGCCTCAGCATCTAGGATTCCAAATTTCTGAGGATTCCAAAGAGTGAGAATTCCTCCCGCTATATTATTTGCTTTGACTTCTAGGTACTCATATTTAATAATCCATTTGCTATGTATCTCCCTGATTTTGTCTATTAAGCATTTTGTTTCCTGTATAAACACCATATCTGGTTTTTCTTCTTTTATTCTATTACTCAGATTTCTTTGTTTTCTTTTACTTCCTAGACCCCTAATGTTCCAGGTTGTAAGCTTCATAATGATGGGTTTGTAAAAGAGTAATTGGTAAGATCTTTCATCTTGCCTAAATTAATCGTGAGTTTCCCACACTCTGTTAGCAGTTCCTATTGACTCCAACAACCCTTGTTTGAGACCTCTGGAGGAATAGCTATTGTACTCTGTCAAACTCCTCTTGTGGTAGAGAGTCAATCCCTTTGTTGGTTCCTTGCTCTAGAAACTTTTCTAGATCAAGATTCTCCCTCTCAAGAATCTCTTGTAGGTCGTGGTCCTTCATACCACCTTCACTTGGGGTCATCTCATGGTCCCTGCCAAGTTCCATAGTGCTTGGTAGATCCTCATTTTGTTCATTGTTTTCATGTATGATTTCCATGCTATCCTCTTTTTCCTTCTCTGCATGATTGTCCTCCGGTTCCTTGTCTGTTCCATTTCCCCCCCTTCTTCTTCTAAAATCTCGAAATTGTTATGACTTGGTAGCTTGTTCTCGCTAGGTTTCTTTTGGTACTTTTCCCCCCTCCTTTCCCTCTACCTCCCACTTTGGTGAAACCTTCAGGATCTTTGCCTGTGTTGGTTTTCAGATTGTCCTCCCTTTTGTTGAGTGGGCAATCGCTGAAGAGGTGCCCATGTTCATGAAATTTACGGCATCTGAATGGGACATGTTCATATTCTACCACTTGTACCCATTCCTCATCATATACTTCTAGAATGACTTCATCTGGGAGTGCTCTTGATAGGTCCATTTCTACACATATTCGAGCGGAGGAGGTATATTTACCTCGCAGAGTTGCCTCTGATATCTTTATAAAATGCCCTAACTTGTTGCCTATAGATTTTAAGGATTCAGGCTGCCAATAATCTAAAGGTAAGGAGTATAGTCTAATCCATACCGGGATCGATGTGAACGTTTTTCCCTTCAGGACAAAGTTTGTCACCCAAGGTCGCATGTATAGGCTGCGGCAGCATAGAAGTAGGGTCCTCCTTCGAAGACTCTGTCTTTGTCCTCCAGGTTAGTGAAAACCACTGTGAAAAAACCCTTGGACCCAAGATGTAGATTTATTTCTCCCTTTGGTTTCCAGTTGTTTCTTATCCATGTGAACAGAGCCTTCTCTGTAGGCCATATACCCATAAACTTACATATGACTGCGTAAGTCGCCATGTGATCTCTATGCCCCTGTAGTGCAGGATCATTTAAGACCACCCGGGATTTAATATTTGACTTGGGTTTACAAGGTCCTGTTGCAGATATGTTCTCAGTTCTCTCACTACTATCTCCTGATTTCGTTTCTCTCCTGACTTCCTCGTGGATCCCTTCCCGTTAAAGGGATTTTCTGCTTTCCGACCTTTTTGTGCCTGTCTTCTTAGTTTCTACCTCCGTAGGTTTTTCGAATTTGTTCAAATTCACCTCCTTGCTTCTATTTGATACCACGCTATAGTAGGAGGGAGTGGAGCTCCCCCCTCCATGCCCCTCCATTGTTACCGGCTCACACCTGTCACTCCCTGTTCAAAACCGTAGCCCCGCTCCCTCAACTCCTCGAAAGGTTGTTGCTCCATTGATGTGTCCAATATAAGATTATCATATAAACAACATATATTATATTATATATGCTCTTGCTACATCCAATAAATCATTTTAAGATTCAATTTCAACCTTAATGGATTCTCATTGGAACCTCTTATTTGTGTAGGACCTAGTCTAGTTACCACAACTTCTTCATATCTTATAGAGGTGAATTGGCCCATAGGCCGAAATGTTTGAACTTAGAGCTCCGATACCATTTGTTACATACCCGCTTGGCACAATAATACCAACTACATACTATGCTCCAATGGATCCTTGATGTGGACTTTTAGGTTCCATTAGGCACTTATTTACTATATTAAAAAAAACCCTTCAACATTTCCTATGCATACGTTACAATTCAGAGGAAAGAATTAATCATGGATATTCAATATGATAAGATTATGTATTCAGATTTGATCCCTTTGATGGCTCAACCCAAACAGTTATGGAAATGTTGTCATAACCCATTGTAGCTACCATTTCCATATATCATGATTGTAGTCCTACTGTTGTAATCGAAGGTACTATTGACATACATCCCATGCAATATAGATCATAGGAAATAATGTATGTTACAACTAAAATGAGCCTCAGTGAATTCCATTTACCTCATGATGCATAATGCATAACCTAGATAACTGGAACCACCGACTGTACAATTACAAACCTTAAAACATATTTATTCATCATACATAGTTGTCTCGCTATCATTAAATTTTACATAGGAACATAGATACCATTGGTCACCTACCTCAATTCAATATTAGTAATCACCTATTATGATCCCATCATTAAATTCACACTTTGAGTTAATTTACATTCACTAGTGCCCACATGTATAAGTATTCAATCATTCCCATAAACAAAGATAACACATGCAACTTTACACATATGTTAAGAGATTCGACACATAAGGAGTAAGCAACAAACATATAGTACATCCCATGCACATGAAGCAGATCAAAATACTTAAAGGAGGTCACTTGGAAAACCGAGCATCGACACCCAACCTAGAACTGGCTGTCTCTAATTCACCCCCGAGTCAAGAGTTCTTTCCATGGATCAATTGCCTCCTGTTGATCTCTTTAATTGGCATTTAATACCCTCTTTCGTGACAAGGTTTCCATTAGCGGTGTCCCACTTTTATGGATTTTTTTATCCATTTTCCTAAGTTTTTCTTAGAAAATCTTGCCTTTCTCTCCCGCGAGGCTTTTCCTCATAAAAGCTTACCTTTCTCTCCCGCAAGGCTTTTATGTTTTTCTTAAACTTAGCATCTTTCTCCATCTAAGTAACTTAATGGATATTTATCTCTAAATCCATTAAGCTTATCTAGAATTGGATCTAGAAGTCTTATCATGAAAGAATTATCCATTCCCATTCACCAATGGGATTTTATTTTGCAAGAACCTCATCTCTTGGTGTCTCATTTTCCAAGAATTTTATATTATCTTTATTTATTTAACAATAAAGTAGTCAATTTCACTGTTACACCCTGGACCTAGCTTTTCTTTTCTTATAAAAACGAAGTGTTACATACAACGGAGGGGTGTTACATGAGGTTTGGCAGGTTGATGGTGATATCTTCATGGGACAGGGAAAGTGCATATCAGAGATTCTTCAAAGATTTCATATGCATAATTGCAGGCCCATAGCGACACCTCTAGCCACAAATTGGAGGAAGGTGGATGCTAGCAGAGGAGAGCGAGTGGATACTACAATATACATGCAACTCGTTGCGTTGTTGATGTACTTCATCAAAACATGACTTGATATTTGTTTTGCAGTCAACCAACTAAGTCAGTTCATGGTGGAATCGACCAAATTGCATTGGGTTGCTGCAAAGCATCTGTTGAGATATCTCAGAGGCACAACAGAGAATGGATTGTGGTGCAAATAGGTTGATGAAGTGAGGCTTGAGGGCTTCACATATGAAAATTGGGTAGGGAGCTCCACAAATAGGAAGAGAATTTCAAGTGACACCTTCAACATTGGGTTAGTTGCAGTTTCTTGGTACAACAGGAAGTAGAGATCAGTTGCACTTAGTTTAGAAGAGACCGAGTACATGGCTGCTAGTCAGGCCACTTGCGAGGCTATCTGGAAAAGGAAGTTACTTGTGGGAATTGTCAGACAAAGGATGGAGCCTACCATGATACATTGTGATAATAAGAGTTGTATTAAGCTCTTTGATAATCCAGTGTTTCATGATTGCTTAAAGCATATCGAGATACAATATCACCATCTTAGAGATTGTGTGTAGAAGGGGATAATCAAGCTACCGTACATTCCAACAAGGGAGCAGATAACAGACATCATGACCAAGGCATTGACAAGAGGAAATTTTGTTCATCACAACGATAAGTTGGGAGTTATACATAATCCCTTCCTCACTAAGAGGGAGTGTTGAAAAAGACCAAAGGAATGGATTCCTTGATTTGTGCCTTAATTCAAGGAATTGATTTAGTGATCTTCTTAATCATTCACAAGTTCATGTGATGTGGACGAGTTCAAGAAGCAGTTTGACTAGTGCGAGATTGTGGAGGACCGAGTTATATGTCCTGTAGTGTGAGTTAAATTGGGAATTGAATGCTCAAGTGGAGTTAGCCTCCTACATGTTAGGACGAACTAGTTAAAATCTTGTGTTGAATTTTGTTAACTAGAAAATCTCTAGTTCAACTCCTAATTTAGAAAACTCACTAACAATAGCCAAATAGAATTTCTTATAAGGAGACCAAAGGCACATTTTGTGTCATTATTCTTGAGCACAAGTTTGTGAGCAAGAGAGCTTGTGGAGGAATGATCCAAGAGTTCCTTGTGCGAGTTATTGTGGAGGGAAATTCTTCTTGGAAGTGCGCATAGAAATAGGAGAAATCCCTATTTAATAGGAGCTCAACCAACGCTAGGAAATATGGGCCTATTTCCTAAGGATTTGCACTAGGAAATAGGAGCATCTAGTGTGCAAAGCAGGAGGAAGAAGATCAACATCTTGCATGGTGTTTCAAGCCTAGACTAAGGCTGAGAGATCAAATTGAATTCTCTACTGAAGGAAGGTTATTTGTAAGAGATCTATTGCTTAGTTTTCCTCAATAAAATTCTAAAGTAAGTGAGGGTTTTCCTAGTTGGGTTCCCTAGAAAATTGTGTTGTTTCTTGTCTGAATTTGTGTAAATTATTTCTGTTCTATTCCACTACTATTAGGTAGAAAAATTCTGTGTTAATGTGAAAAGAAAACTTGCTTTGAGATTGTTCATCTAGTAGATCAGAATTTTCATGGAAAAACTAGATTTCAAACAACAAAAAATCACAATCTTGCTTGAAATTGTATCATTGGATTCTAGCAAAAAATGATATTTCATCTATAAATTACACTATGCCATAATTTATATGTGAAAGATGTAAATTCAAAGGGGTAAAGTAGATATACCTTTATAAAAGGAGTTCCTCGTCCCATAAACAAGGGGTCCCTTACACTAGTTTGGTGTCTACCTTGGCCTGGACGTTAAAATTATATGATTATTATTATATTAAGATAAAAAAATATTAGAGCCTTGAAGGGTAGCCTGGTTGGTTGAATCATCCCCTGTTATGTCTTTGGTCCTTTGTCATAAGGTGTGGGTTTAATTTTCCTGGGGTCCATTAGGGTCAGGCTCCTACAGTTAAGTCGACTGGTGTATGGCCCCTTCGTGATCCAGATTTCTGCAGAAATGAAATGAAATACAAATCTAAACAAAAACATAGAGCTATAATGAAAATTGAACTTCAATTAATTCATAATAAACACTGAATTTTTTTTACATACAAAATGGAAACAAACTAACTCAGGGGATGGTAGCTTATCTCTAAGCAAAGATATGAGAACTACATGCCTTCTGAACTGGGTTACAATGAGACTCATAGGCCTTTTTATTATTAAAATATAATGGAAAACCCTAAACATCCAGAAACCTAACCCTAAGAGATGAAGATCCAAAAGTTTGTGGGCCCCATTGGGATTAGTTAGAATGCCAACTTCTCGAGGTCGTAATTTGTGTATATGATCTCCATTTGGCGTGCATGATACCTCGTTAGAAAGATCTATCTAAGGAAAACAAAATTTCTAGGTAAGCCCCTATGCTTTACTTTATGATCTTGGCATGTTTTAAAAAAAAAAAACATTGTTTAGGGCCTCAATACAACTCTAAAAGTTTAGGATCCAAAAAACTGCCAAAAATAGAAAGTGGTGCTAGAATTAAAGAAATTGAAAGGAAAAAATGTTGGAGATCTATGTGGAATAGGTTGGTGGCCACCAATATCCACTTGGATCACTTTGAGTGTGCCCCATAAGCTTGCCATGAGGAGAAAAAAATATAAGCAATATTGTTGTGTTCACCTTAAATTAACATATATTCTTTCATTGAAGTTTGTTACAATTTACATGTATTATAAGATAAGATTAATGTTAACCAAATCACCCAAAATAGATAAATTCCTTCTTTAAAAAGTCATGTTGAGTTAGATTAAGACGTTATAGTGGAAGCCAATCAATTTTGAATCTAGGTCTCACCCAAGTAAATCTCGATGAGACATTGATTCTCTATATCTAAAAAAAAGGGAATTTCACTCTTATCTTGCTCTATAAATAAATGAGAGAGTTTACAAAGATAGGGATCGATTTGAAATCATTTATAACAAATACCAATTTCTACAACAACCATTGACAAGTTTATGATTATATCCATATGAACTTCACTATGTCTATAATTGTTATTGAAATTGGTGCATGTTAAGAAAATTGAGGATGATAACAATGATTAGAATGGCTAAAATGTCTTGTAGATTTAACTTGAAGGTCATTGGTGCGCCCAACAAAATAATTCAAACATGGAGTTTCATTACAATTAACATGTACAAATAAGAATGGCATAAATATAATTAATGATACTCTTGGTTTAAAGAATAATATATTTCAAAGGAGAAAGTTTGCATGAGAAACTATATAATAAAGATATGGAAGACACCAACAAATGGATAAAGTGTTGCACTCTCATGTAAATAAGTAAAATGTATATTCTTAAATCCTAAAGTTAAGGGCATGCGATGTCATATAATAATTTTTTAGTTATTTAATGATATTATAGCAATAAGAATATCAATTTTGTAGTAAATGTGTATTTTTAAGTAGAAGATGAAGATAGGAGCACTAAATGTATTATGGGTATAAAAAACGCAGCCAACCAAAGTAGAACACGGGACTTACAATAGATAATTCAAACACTTCCAAAATGGAAGTAGAAAGAGTGTATTTGCTTGGAAATGAAAAGTTATCATAGTTAGGTAAAATCTAAAAGCAACCTATGAAAATAGTTAAGCTACAAACAAGAATTAAGCTATTCATCTTAACTCAAGATCTACTAAGCGCTGAGAGGGATCAAATCTCTTTTCACTCCAAAATAGCTCAAGAGATTTGATCTCTCTTAGTGCTTGGTAGATCAGGAGTTAAGATGGATCTAGGATGATTTTATTATTAATTATAATTATAATTATAATTATTAATTTTATATGTTGTATTTTATTTATTTTTATTTTTAGTTTTATGTAATTTTACTTAGCCATTTCAGTAATAATCATTAGCCTTGCCTTGCCATGTCCGGATAACCATGGTGTGATGGGATTTTTCTCAGTTTGAGCTTTGGATTGTCGGAAGATTTTGGATCTGGGTGAGGTGGTCTAAGGAAAATTCCCAAAGGCTTAGGAACCCCTTGACTGGTAATGGCGGGATACATGTAAATCTTGAGCGTGGAGATGGGAAAATTCCTCAAGGTATTGGAGAATAAATTCTGAGCCATCCAAGCTCGGTTTGGTTTTGTGATCTTGACACTGGTTTAGATGATATCATGGTATGGTGAGGGTGGAGGTGGTTTAACCTTTGGATTCCCTTGGTTGTTTTTGGATTAGTTTATCCCATGAGATCCCACATCCATGCTTAGAATATGGAACCGGGGTGATTGGATGAAAGGAAGATTTGGTTAAGCCAATCTATGGTTGGGTGGTACGTGGAAGTCCCAAACCTGGACGGATTTTGCCTATCTTTAATAAGAGCTAAGTTTATCTTGATTTTGATGAGGAAATGTAAGTGTTATCATGTGTCTTTAATGGTTTTTTTTATCATTGTTATCTATCTGGTTATATGTTCGTTATAAGCATGGTTTTATGACAAATCTAAGTTATGGCTCTTATCATGTTTACTTGATAAATGATTGGTTAATGAAGGCGTGACCTAATTATTATTATGGCAGCTATTATGAGAAGGCATTAGTCCTTCTTGGTAAACGTCAAATAAGTTTCAGATCTCTATGTCCATATATGCATTGAAGACCTGTAGATTTCATGTTCATCATGTGTTTGACATAATGTCTGTCATGGTTGGGCTTGGTTAGGTCAAGTCCTTGATAAATTTTTATATTAGAGGCTTTTTATTGGTGTCATTTATTGTCTCAAAAGGTCTCATCAAGTTCTATGTAGTGGTTTGGATATTATCCCTGAAAAAGTGGCTTAAATATCATAGTCTCTGGCACATAACTAGCTAAAAAAAATTGCAATCTGTTGATTTTTGGGTAGCATCGGATGCACTCTAGCTCCAAAATTTTGTGGAGGGGCTAGAACACATGAGACCTCCAAGACCAAGAAATTGTTTGGTGAAATTCAACCCGGATTGTATTTTATTAAAATAATTAATATTTTTAATGGGGTTCCTAAGTCTAAACTTAGGAAAATTAAAATATTAACGGGTATTAATAAAAATATGGGTGAGAAGCTTCTAAGAGACGAGGATCAAGTCTAATTTAATCTTAGCCATTGATTATAGACTTAATATTGGCCGTTAATTTCTCAACAGGAAAAGTATAAATGGAGGCTTGGGGTTAGTTGGAGAAGACACACAGAGAGATTGAGGAAATCGATTTTCTAAGGTGAGAAGTTCTCAAGAGGGAAATCAATTGGGGAGATATTGAAGCTGAGGGGCAGTGATAGTTCAAGAATACAGACAGAGAGGTGGAGAGAAGCTTGTGGAGGCAGCGTAGTAGCCAGGAGAGCCGACGCTAAGCCAGTTTGGGCCCACACAAGCTTGACGTAGAGCCAGGAGGGCCAGTGCAGATGAAGAGCTGCCTTCCACGCAGAAAGTTGGGGAGTTACCAAAAACTGCCGGAAAGCTGACACAATGGGTAGAAGTGATGATGCGGAGCCTTAGAGAGCTCCACGGAGGCCCATGGAGTTACTGCGAAGGGGAAGTGCAATTGTAGCCGAGGCCAGCTAGTTTTGTTATCAGATCAGCCGAATTCTATTGGGTGAAGTGAGGTAAAAATCACCCATGTTCTCCGCCATTGTATTTCTCTGTCACTGGTTTTCCAAGAGGGAAACCAACATTTGTATTCAGAACTTATGCTTAATAACAAAAAACCCTCAGAGCTGCTACACTGGTTTTCCCACATTGGGTTTTTCCGGGGACCTTTAGTCCAAAAATAAGTGTGTCCTTTGCATTTTTGTCTCATTTATTTTTCATTACTTGATCTATATAGTGGTGTAGGCTGCAATGTATTTACATTAATATTTTTTGAATATTTTTGAAAATAACTTGTTAAATGAAGAATACAAGTAGGTAATGTAAATCAGTTTTCTGTAGTAGGATTTCTAGTTTGTTAGACTCAGAAATTTTCACATGGTATCAGAGCAATTGCAGATCAAGAAGGACTAAAGCCATAAGTGAAATGATAGAGGAGAATTTGTGCTAAAGACAATTGTCCTGAGAGACAACACAATTTTTTAGCTGAGAGAGCAGAGGTGGGGTGACACAGTCACCAAGGAGGCTCACACAAAGCTTGCATCAGCCTGTTTGTGTGATGTTGTAGCTATAGAGGGCAACACAGTGATTGCTGGGCCAACACAGAGACTGTTGAGTCTCGATTTTATGGTTGTTGGGGCTAGAGGTGCAGCGTAGACTTCATCTGGAGTTGATGGTGGGGTGTTGATTTTGTTGGTGCAGAACAATATCTAGTGGGGAAAAAGAAAAGTAGAGGGAATTAGTTCCTTAGAAGATTTATTGCCAAGAAATCTAGATCTAGTATGAGCAGCAACAAAGAGAGATCAGAGAGGGGTGGTTCGACATTTGTTGGCAGAAGGATTTCCATGAAGGAAAGGGACCTTGTTCCTTAGAGGATTTATATTTCATCAGCCTCAGTGTGCTTTGCAAAATTGGGTTGAGATGTGAACAAGTGTTTCACTTCATGCTCAATATAGAAAAGGTTTTCTAAACCATCATACAACACTTTTCCTGTGGGTAGTGCTTTCATTGTTGAAGAGATGGCTTGACTTCTAGCTTGTTTGTGTAGTATTTCAATGTAGTCATTGTGACTCATCATCTTGTCGTTTATGACCAATAAGTTTGGAAGTCCATTATCCCTTAAAATGTTATATTTTATCATAGACTCATCTATGTCTTCATGGATATTTTGACATCTTCTTCCCAGGTTAAGCATTAAGTTCTTTTTGGTCAAAACTTTCTTAATTTCAAGGATAGTACCAGTCCGATCTTCTATATCCCTTTGTTCCATCTCTTCCCTGCTTTGACTATTCAAGAATTTGATTAATTGGGTTGCCTCTTCAGGTTTCTCCCCCAATTCTTCTCTATTTTTTTGTATAGCCTCTGTAGCTAGTTTCATTAAATCAATTTGTTCAAAGATGATCTGAATAGAATACCAAATATCATTGATGGAATCAATGATATTGGTCCATAAAATCTCTCTAATATCTCTTAAGGGCCTTTCAAATGTTAAGTCCTTCTCTAATGTTTTTATTCTATCAATCATCCTTCTATTCTTTCTCTCTTCTTCAGTGTAGTTAATCTATGATATCTCATAATTGTGCACCAAGATAGCAACCATTTCTTTTAATTTCTGTATCTCAGTTTCTTGGATTTTAATTTCTTCCACGGATTTGATTAATTCCTTTGTTTCTTTGTTGAAGTTGTTGCTGCTTCAGAAGTACATGTTGTTGTTGTTACTGGGAAAGCTACTGTTATGGGAATGTTGGGTGCCAAAGCGGCTGCAATAGTAGATAGCACTACTGTAGAAACTATGGGTACTACAGTCTGAGGCATGGTGGTCGACTCACCTTGTTTAGAATGCAAAGATTTTTCCAACTCTTTCTCTGTTTCTTTCAGTTGTTCATTCAACTTAAGGACCAAGTCCATAAGTTCCTCCTCATTTTGTTTCTCAATGACTTCTGCAGTTTGTGGATGTATGAGGGGAGGAAGTTTGAGTTGTTTCCTGAGTGCAGCAATGTCTTCATTCTTTTTCTTTATCAAACTCTCAGCTACTTTAACATCTTTGGGATTATGACCCAACTCAATCACTAGGTCTTCTAATGACTTTATCCTAGTGTCCTTAGCCTGAGAAGAGGCTTTTTCCAACTGTAGTTGTGATGTAGTATTACTCAAAGAATTTTGCAACTGATGTGCAATAATGGCTTTACTGGTCAAAGTGAAATAGACCATCTCACCAGTTTGCTTGTGGAGTTCAATTTGATCAATTGGGTGGATGTCTTTGGCAAGAACTTCAAAATTTGTTTTCAAATAATCAGCCATGGAATTTGGTTGTTGTACTGTTGGCTTCAAAAAGCTCATCTGCATTTTTCCCTCTTTGATGTCAAAGGCTGACATCAACCTTGTCTGATTTCTAGGAGCCATTTTCATATATTTGGCATATGTTTGAGCTTTGAGCTGCTCATTCCTAGCCTTAATCTCTTTGTACTTTTCTTTCAAATCCAGGCTCTTCTCTGAAACTGCCCTTAGTGATGACACTTCTACACTTGGTTGCCTGCTTAGTACCTAAGTTTGGGAGGTGGATGGTGTCTCTCCTGCTATTGTAGTCTGCACTGTGTCACTTCTTGTTTCTTCATATTCCTGCTCGGACAGAGGATTCAATCTTGTCCTTTTTACATCTACTTGGTCCAATGGCACTGTCAAGGGACTAGCCTCACTCCTGCTTCTTTTTTGATTTCGTTCCTCATTAAGAGGAGTCTGCAATATTGGAGGGTTGCCCATGTTTGTATCAGTTTGGGTCAATTCCTAAAAAATGCTCTGTGATCCTAAATCTTTTCTAAGTTTTGAAGTATCTAGTTGTCTTGATGTCTGTGCACTCAACCCCTGTGTTGGTCTCTGTGAAGATTCTCCAGGCACCTTTTCAAAGGAATCCAGATCAAGTCTTTTTTCTAAATCTTTCATAACATTTTCTACTTCAACTTGTGTGCTATCTTGTTCTATAAGTGTTCCCTCCACCCATTCATTTCGATTTGCATACTGTTCTATCTTTGGAATTATATGATGAATGTAGGGGGACAACTTATGTTTTTGTCTTCTGTCATGGATGAAGCTGTGAGTATCATAAGGCCAGATGAAACTATTTTTCAATCTCATTCTCTCAAGGATGTCTTCTGCTGTTTTCCCTGATTTTATGTTGTTACAAACAAATGGTCCTAGGTGATCCTTTATCCTTAGCTGAGCTTTCTTCTTAGCTTTCATAAAGTGGATTTCATCAGATTTGATCATTTGTCTGTAGTACTCCAGGGCAAACAATCTCATGGGGACATATTTGGGCAATTTATAGGGAGGCAATTCACACCCATAAATTCTGATCTCAGTATGGTTATGGTATAAGTACCAGCCACCAACCTTGTATTGCTTGGATGACTGAAGAATGCTTTTGATATCATCACTGATTCTAGGATGGAGACTTTCTATCAACATGGTAGTTACAGGATGGACAAATTGATCAATAAAATTTGTATAAGAATAAGGAGAAGAAGTTGAATAGTGAAAAATTGAAGTCCAGAAGACAACAGACCTGGGATTCCCTCTGGTGTCAAGCTTTTGGATAGAGAATGGGAATTTATTAGACTGGTAGTAGAGAAAAAGATGATACAAGACTGAAGAATATTTAAAGACACTCTCATTCTCTAATCTCATGAATTGGTCATGTATCTTGTTTGAAATGAATGTGGCATAGTCAAATTTGGCTACAGGAGGTTGACCAAGGGTAAAAATAGTCATGAAGGCTAAGGTCAATTCATCTACATACTCACTAGTGGTAAAACCCAAAATGCAGGCAATCATGATAACAATATCTCTGCCCAAATCAGTGAAGAAGCATGACATGTAGGGAGGGGGGTCTTTTGGCCTATGTTTCTGTTCAATGAAAGTCTGACAAATTTTGCTAATTTCAGAACTGGACATCTTTGTAGATTTCTCAAGTAATTTTGCAATGGAAAGGGGGGTGAGGTTCTGTTCAGGCCGTAATTGAAACATTTCATTAATGGACTCGGCTGTAATGGTGAAAAGGATTTTTTGGTCCGGGGCCATTACAACTCTTAGATTGGGGTTGTATTTTGCATGGCATTGGTGGAAATATCGGGGAAAATGTGGACAGAAGGGAATTGATACTTTGGTAGATTTGATTCCCAAAGACCTATGTTATCATAGTGGTTCATGTAATTGTCCTGGTACTTGCAATAAAATTTCAAGGGGTTATCATCAAAAGTAAGGTCTTTAATTGGAAAATATTTATCGGCCAAGGGAAGGTAGTCCAAATCCCTGTGGGGAGTAGTGATTGGTGTGACATTTAGGGCAACAAGAGCTTCCATCCTTGGTTATTGTGTTTTCAAGGAAGAAATTTGGGGGTTTTCAAGGAATTTCAGAAAAAATAGGTGCTTGGGGAAGTTTGGGGACTAAGAAAATAGCTTAATTGTACTGAATAATTTGGGTTTAGAGCAATTTAGTGGAAGTTCAGTACAAAAACAAGGTTTCTGAGAAGGAAATGCGGTAAATACCTATTTTTGGTTGACTGTCGGGACAAATGACTATAGTGAAGGCTTTGCAGGGCACACACAATAGTCTGCAGTGGCCTGGAGTTCAGTAACTAATGGTGGTTGACGGTTGGAAGTCAGTTGCTGGACTGGACGTACTCTGTGCGTGCATGGAAGGCAGAAGTCGCTTTCTTGGTAAAAAAGGGAAAACAATGCATATTTTTGTTTTTATGCACAAAGTCAATGACTTTTGGCGGGTGAATGAAAATCACAGTTGGATTTAACTACCTGATGGGACACTTTGTCGTTTAGTATAGGTGGTAAGCGAGAGCAATAATGGTTTTCATCGCACTGCCTTTCGGAGTTTGGTGGATTTGGTGGAAGGCCGCGTGATGCCACAAACTGAATGACACGTAGCATCGGTGAAAAGTCAAAACCGCTTGCATTGCGCGGTTAATGTTCGACCCAAAGGCCTGTGCGATATGGGCGAGAGCCATTGGATGTGGGAAGGCCGATTGGTCGGTAGTCGGTAGCGGGAAGTGGTGGAGAGTTAATGGAGGGGCCCGATCATAATTAAAATGACTTTAATTTTATCGGGGGTGATGTGATTGGCGGAGAGGCTATTAATTAATTCAGGTGATTAATTAATCCCTTTATAATGCATCAAGGGTTTGGTTCTTTATTTAATCATGGTTCAATCAATTAATCCAACTTAGTTAACATTTTTATGGTTTATTTTTCAAACCATTGGGAGGGGATATTTATTTATTTTGGGATTTTAATTAATAATATGGGAAGGGGTTATTTGTTTTAGGAGTTAAATAATAATAAAAATTAAAAGTTAATATGACCGTGGAAAAGAAAATGCACTAAGTAAATGTTTCCGAGAATACATTCATCATCCAACATTATGACTTAGGCTAAAAGGTGTTTGGGGGGGTTTTATTAGAAACCATTTATTTTTCCTAAGTAAAAAAGTGATTTTACTTAGGAAAAGCATTTGAAGGGAATGGATGAATTATGAAGGGGGTGACTTTTGATGAAGGGGTTTTAGCACTTATGCCTTACAAGTTATTGGGCCGAGGGTCCGCTCCCTCCAGAAGTCAGAGAAATGCTCTGAGCCCCTTTAACTTTCAGGGTGTTTGGTGTCTTTAGTACTTGTGGGAAA
Source organism: Pinus tabuliformis (assembly GCA_031772625.1). Classification (NCBI taxonomy): domain Eukaryota; kingdom Viridiplantae; phylum Streptophyta; class Pinopsida; order Pinales; family Pinaceae; genus Pinus; species Pinus tabuliformis. The sequence goes on from CM062809.1 coordinate 719,333,887, forward strand.
TTAGTAAAATTTAGGGAAGAAAATGAGTGAGGAAGTTAATTAGTTTGACTTTGTCCATGATGTAAATGTATTCATTGTCATCCATATCTTTAGGTGCTTTTGATGATGAGAGTATATGATTTAACATCCGGATAATCATTCATCATGCATAATTTTGCAACCAATTATCTACTTATCTTACCATTTTAACTTCTTTTATTAGGTTTCACTTAAGCTAGCAAACCCTTATCAAACTTTTCTTTTCTTTTCCAATGGAAATCTATCTAAGTCTATCCTTATTACATCCAATGGCTCAAATTAAACTGTTGAGCTCCTTTTTTTCACTCTACCTATATACTTATATGCCAAGATTAAATAGTTTGGCTAGATTTTATTCTCTATCTCTAAGCATGAAATTCAAAGCATGGAATAACCAAGATTAAATTGTTTGGTTACCATGGAATGTGGCATGAATAACAAGTTCCACACAATAATTATTATGCAGAAAAGTAAATAGTAGTGGCATTTGGACTTGCACACTTTCATGGTCTTTTTCTTTTTTCCTTGGGGTTCATTTTTCTTCTTTTTTGACTTTTTCATTCTTTTTGCCCTTTGATTTTTCTTTTAGGACATACCCTCTTTACATTTTTTAATTTTTTAGTTTTTACAAATATGAAAACATTTGCAACAAGCAAAGGTATGTACATATTTCAGAGCTAAATCAAGTCAATTATGATATATGACACCTATTGGTATAGGAACATAATAGTGCCCAATCTCCCTCTTGGAATTGCTTCTCCCTGATATTTTTGTCATGCCATATCTTCCTTTAAAGCTAAACTACCTCTGTATGGAGAAGGGCTTGTAATCTGTATTCATCCAATCCATTGAGCTGAAGTAATCTCTCCTTCTGTGCATGGCTGAGGTCTAGGTCCAGTTGTGCTGCCATCCTTAGGGTATTGAATTCAAACTCTATTGACAACAAAGCCTTCTTCCCATAGGCCAATTCATAGGGTGTGAATCTGGTGGTGGTCTTCCATGTTGTGTTGTAGGCCCAAGTGGCCTCAACTAATCTGTCCGCCCAATATTTTCTGATGTTGCTCACTACCTTGGCTAGAATCCCTTCCAATGCTCTGTTAGTAACCTCCACTTGCCCATTGGCTTGTGGATGGTAAGGAGTGGAAGTCCTGTGCTTGATCTTATGATGTGTGAGTAGGTATTCAATCAGGTTGGAAGTGAACTAACTGCCTTGGTCTATGACCAACTATCTTGGATACCTGAACTTGTAGAATATGTTTTCTCTCAAAAACTGAGCTACTTTTTCCTCTATCGCTGCTTTGATTGCTTTTGTCTCTGCCCACTTTGTTAGGTAGTCGGTGCACACAATTATGTCCTGCTTCTGCTTTGAAGGAGGGTTGATAGGCCCCACAAAGTCCATGCTTCACTTCTCAAATGGCTCAAAGGTCACTTGCAGTTGCATGGGCATCTCATCCTTTGGAGTGGGTTTCCCCATTCTCTAACATCGATCACATTGGCTTGTGTATCTCCTCACATCCTGATGAAGAGTGGGCCAGTAATAACATGCTTGCAGAATCTTGAAGGCGGTTCTTTTTGCTGCAAAGTGACCTCCATAAGGCCCGTCATGACAGGTCAGGAGGATGTCAAAGACTTCCTCCTCCCTGACACATCTTCTCAAGATATGATCTAGGCCCAGTTTGAAGAGATTTCCTCCAATGCATGTGAAAGGGACGCTTTTCCTTACTATCCTGCTCTTCTCTTTTGAGGATAGGCATGGTGGGAACTATGCTGAAACCAAGTAGTTTGTTATATCAGCAAACCATGGAGAGAATACTGATATAGAAAATAGGTGCTCATCTGGCATTTGGTCATCCACTATTCCTTTTTCACCTGTAGGCAAATTTAGTCTAGAAAAAAATTCAGCAACAACATTCTCTTTACCAGGCTTATCAATAATAGTCAGATCAAACTCCTGCAGTAAAAGAAACCATCTAATAATGCGAGCATTTACATCTAGTTTGTTCATTAAATATCTAATTGCAGCATGATCAGTGTGCACAAAGGTTTGATAGCCTGTGATGTAATGTCTGAATTCGTTTAAGGAATGCACGACAACTAGGAGTTCCTTCTCAGTCACTGTATAGTTTAACTCTGCCTTTGACAAGTTTTTTCTTATAAATTATATGGCATAAGGTAAATTCTCATCAATCTGTCCTAAGGTTGCTCCTATTGCTTTGTTCGAGGCATCTATGTGAATGTGAAAGGGTAGGGCCCAGTTTGGGCCTCTAAGAATTGGGGAATTCACTAGCTTGCTCTTCAAGGTATCTAGGTCTTCTTGATAGTTTTCTGACCATATGAACTCAACATCTTTGCCTAGGAGGCCAAACAAAGAAGAGGCTATCTTGCTGAAGTCTTTAATGAATCTCCTGTAATATCCAACTAAGCCTAGGAAACTTCTGACATCTCTCACCTTTTGAGGAGGTGGGACCCTTTGGATGATGGTAATTTTGTTGGGGTCCACCTGTAGTCCTTGTTGAGATATTGCATGACCTAGCACAGTCCCTTCAATCATCAAAAATTCACATTTCTCCAGACTGAGGGACAGGTTCATCTCAATACACTTATCTAGAAATTTTCCTAGGTTAGATAAAGCTTCCTGAAAGTCAGAGCCATAAGGAGTGAAATCATCCATGTATATTTCTACTGCATCATGAACCAGTTCAGAAAATATACTCAATACCGCTCTTTGGAAAGTGGTTCGAGCGTTGCACAAACCAAAAGGAAGGACCCGGTATGCAAAGGTACCCCAAGGCAAGTGAAAGTGGTCTTATCTTGGTCTTCCAGTCTGATTTGAATATGATTGTACTCGCTAAACCCATCTAGGAAGGAGAAAAACTTTTTCCCTGCCAGACCGTCTAACACTTGATCTATGAAAGGTAAAGGAAAATGGTCCTTTTTAGTTGCTTTGTTCAATTCTCCATAGTCGACACAGATTCTCCACTTACCATTTTTATTTGGCACTAGCACCAAAGGAGAGACCCATTCATTGTCAGAAATGGGATAGATGAATCCTGTATCAAGCAATTTCTACAGTTCTTCCTTAACAATATCTTTAAGTGTTGGGTTCATCCTCCTTTGAGGCTACTTGACTAGCTTGCAATTTTCCTTGATGTAGATATGATGAGTACATACTGAAGGGTGCACTCCCTTCATCTCCTTATAACTCCAGGCAAAGGAATCTAGATGTTTTCTCAGCATGCTGCATAGCTCCTTCTCTTGGGAAGTAGATAGGGATGGATTGATTTTCAATGTTCTTTCTGGGCCGAACTCTATATTTTTGACACGGAGAGAAGTAGGGTCGGCCACACAGAGATCAGTTGAGCGGTTGTTTTGGGTTTCTCTTACTATTTCTTCTAATGGTGATACACTGGGAGGTGGATTCGGTATCAAATTTTCAATCATATCATCCTCATCTTGCGGTTTCCCCCCATGGCGAGTTCTAATGTACAAAGTGGTGTAGAATAAACTTCATCCTCATCCTCCTCCTCCAACCAGAGAGGTAGATCATGTTCGAGCAAGGGTTGGGAAGGAGGATATAGGGTTAACTGCTTAGACATGTGCTCGTTCTTTATGGTCATGTTCCCAGCTCGGTAGCTGATGTAGGCATTGGCTGTAGCCAACTAGGGTCTTCCCAGAATGAGAGGATACCCAGTGAGCTCTACCTTTGGCTGGAGAACCAATAAATCAGTAGGGTACTCCCAAGAATCAATGGAGACCATCACATCTTCCACAATCCCCTCAGGGGTCACGGTGGAGCGGTTTGCTAGCTGCAGCATGTAGTGTTCTAGCTAGGGTACTAGGCTAGACTCTATATTTAATATCGACCAAGGTGCGTAAGCTTAGAGGCATGGTCTAAAATATATAGACATAAAGGATTGTTGGCCAAGTGATTATGATGTAGGTTACAAGGCTTCTTTACGGAAGGCTGGGATATGTCACCTATCATTCAAACACTCATATTACCTTACTAATATACCTGATTACAATGCTTATCATTAAATGCATTTACCAAATTAAACCCTGAACCTAAGCACTGTGTATGACTGTGCAAACCTAAGCACTGCGTATGACTGTAACAATGATTTTAATCTCCTTACAAAGATATTACCCAGAAAACCCTTGTTCAGTAAACACACAGCATTCAATGATATTTACACTATATCAAACTATATAGAGAGCATAAATGAATTGTGGAATAAAAACAGAGTTTATGATGGTGATTTTACAAGACACACAGGGATCGAATCCCTTACAGGACGCACTTCCAAATCTCAGTGATGACTGTGCAGCATAACCATAAACGCAAACCAACCATAAGCGCAAACCATATACATTCAATGGAAATCGAAAGCTATGGAAATCGAAAGCTATGTAATTGTAACTGTTATGCAAACCATATAAAACCTATTGAAATCGAAATCTAATCACTGTGCAAACCATACGATAACCGAAATGTAAATGAAATAAATGGACAGTATACCGATTGAACGCAGGGCCCGTTCGCGTTCCAAGGGTACACTGGCTTATAATCGACCGGCTACCAAATCAATGCACGAGATACACAAGTCGTAACTGTGAATAGGTCTTAGTATTAAACTTAAAAACTCTGTTCTGGAACGATTCAACGATTAAACATTAACCATTAACCGGACTGTATTTACATATGTATATCCACAGCCATGTCATTGCTACAATGAATGTACATTCGGCTGTTGCCGCTTTTATTACATCAAGCCTTTTCAAAATGTTTCTATCCTAAGTGTTTTCAAAAAGAACAAAAACCAAATAAAAATAGAACGAGCTGTTGTTGCTGCTTTTGTCTGCCAGGTGCCATGCTTTGACTTGAGTTGACCGCGCATATAGGAGGATCGAATCGGCTGGGAGATAGGTGTTTGTCCATGCTTGGACATTCTGCTTTTCGTCCATGCCTTTCGTTCTAGCCCAACTGCTGCGCCACATATCAAACGATAAGCTTATTACAGGATGTGGGAACTTCCTGTAACCATTTCATCAAAAACTTCTAATTCTTCAACATAAAACCCCTAAATCAATTTCTTATGCAATTTAATAACTATAATACTATTAATAATCAATTTTCAAGGATTCTAAGGGATATATGATGAAAATGAATGGATAAATGATATGTTTTTGGGAGGAAAAGGGGGTCTTGGGATGATACCAACATCTCTCCCCGACTTAAGGATTAGCATGTCTTCATGCTACCCCCGAAGTGCTTCCCTTGAACTCTGTCCCTGCCTGGATCTCTGCTGCCTTGAGCAAGGTGTCTACATTCTTTTTCACCTGGTTATCTTTCTGTCCCTTGAGCTCCTGCTTTAACTTTTTATATTTTTCTTTAAGGGTCTTCTTCTGATTGTACCACTTAGTGGCCCAGTTAGAAATCTCAGTTTGCTCAGTCTCCAATTCACTGATTCTTTCCTTTAACTTTTCATTTTTCTTCTGAGTTTCTTTGCTTTGCGCCCGGAGCATTTCATTTTCTCTTTTAATAACTTTTTCCAACATGTTAGCTTCCATGAGCTCTTCCTTCAATTCTTCAATTTGTTTCTCTAACTTCTTCTGTCTTTTGATGGGAGGTGGTGAACATTTTTCCTGTTTGTTATTGATTTCTACCTCCATGTCAACTTCTGGTGCTGGTAGTGAATGGTCACCACTCTCAACATCCATTTGTGCAGGTGCATGAGATTCAAACTGGTCTTCTTGCAACTGGGCTTTTGGTGTCCGCCTTGTTCTTCGTGAGTAAGTGGTAAATTTTTTTTCTTTTTCGGCCCTCTTAGCATCTCCTTTTTGCATGTTCCTGGTCCTTATGCTGCCCACAGGTAGAGGTGCTTTGCTGGCTTTGGATACTAGAATTTCTTCATCAATGTCCTTCATAAACCCTGAGTCCTCTTGCACTTCTTCTTTTTCTTCCTCATCTCTAATTTGATTGACAGCTAGGAATTCTTTCCATGGTTTCCCTCTTTTCTGCAATTCATGCTCAATGAGGATTTTAATTAAGCCAAAATGGTACAAGCTCTTGTCTTCATTACCCTTCTGCTTCTGGATAGTCTTGGACATCTTAGTTAAGCTTTGTAGCAGAAAATATGGCACACTGATTACACATTGTTTCTTCAAATGGAGGAGTAGTTTGATGTGGTATAGATAAACAATACTGTACCTACCTTCACAGGTTATGAATTTTTGAAGGATGTAAACCATTTCATCCCAAGGATGAACTAACCAGCTTCTTGGAACACCCTTCTTCCAGTTTACTGAGGAGACTCTAGATCTAGACATGAACTGTGTCCATGATTTCTCTTTAAATTGCTTGGTTTTAAAGTACTTCTCCCCTTCTGGACTAATCCCTATTGCCTGAGCTATAGTATCCTCTGAAATTCTGAAGGAGAAGTTACCTATTAGGGCCTTTTCTCCATTAAAGGTGAAGGCAAATTGCTTGGTAACTTCCTCATTACTTCCATGGAATTTTTCTAGAAATGGTAACCACTGTATTTCTCTGAGAATTTCAATGCAATCCTCATGGTATTGTGAACTGTCGAACACACTTGGTTCGACCCTATTAGTCATGGTGGTGGCAGAGGGTCGTGCTTCTAACGCTTCTCTATCTATATTCTTACAATTTTAACAAAGAAATTTCGAGTTGGTTACCTGATGTATCGCTTCCTTCAGTCTTCAATATGATGCTCGGCCGGTCGATATGACTATGATGGGAGTCAAAATAGAATGGTGATACTTTCCTCTTTCGGCACTCACTGGTTTCAATCTTCACTGTGTAAATCGACCCAAACGGTAATACTCCCTTCGACGCTCCTTGCTTCTGATTCCACTGTGTAAATCTACCCAAATGATAATACTCTCTTCGGCGCTCCTTGCTTCTGGTTCTCACTTTGGAAGTTATGGGAATCGAAGGTGGAAATGATGGTGAGATAACCCTGTACTCACTTCACAACGTAACCATTCATTTAAAAAAAAAAAAAAAAAAACAGAGGAGTGATGTACGCTTGCATGGATGTCACCACAAGAGCGCTGGTAGCGTATCTATAATGCTGGGTATGATTTCGGGGAGCCCCTTTTGATCATTGGGTACGTTGGGTGGTGAAGTTATGATTTGGTTGTGTGGAGTGAAATATATATAGGCCGCTTATTATGATTTGGCTGTGTGGAGTGAAATATATATAGGCCGCTTTACATCTGTCTCTTCCTTTGTATTTAAAAACACAACTCACCACGTGCCCTTTTCAGTTGGTATTCGGTCGTATAGAGGATGTTGGTATGACTGTAGGATATATGACAAGGTGGATGTGTTGGTAATGGGTTTTAGGGATATGAATATGTTGATGTATGGGAATGATGAGAATCGGTGGGATAAGGGGTGATAGGAGATTGATGTAGGTGTCCTTGAAACTAATCATAACAGTTCATAGTCATCAAAGTTACATTAAAAATCAATCTAGGAAATTAAATGTTTAAGAACAGAAACACATTACTCTTTTGTTGATCGTTATTGTATTGACATGCTGAGTAGCTAGTCCCTTTTTGGACTGTTCTTTTGCTTGTTGTAACAGGTCCTCTGAGGAAGATTGAATGCACAGGTCCTTTGAGAAAAATTGAAGATGTAACAAGTCCCTTAGAAATTTTTTTGAAGATGTAACAAGTCCCTCAGAAAATTTTTGAAAATGTTCATGCAGCTCCTTATATTGTTACAGGTTCACTGAGCTTGGCATTTGATGGAGTGTTGGTGCCCAAATCCTTGTAGAAGCTTGATGAAATTCTGTTGAAGTAGCCCTTGGTGTCAATTTCTTTAACAGGTCCCTTCTGAATGTCTTAAAACAGGTCCCATTACTGCTGGTGTTGGTAGCGTAGATATCTGAACAGAACATGTCCCCCTGCAAAATGTTTATAACCAGGTCCCTATGAAATAAAATCATGACAAAACAGCTTATTTATTGAAGTCTGGAATGCTGGAACAAGCTGCTGTTGGAAATTTACAGTGAAAATATAGAATAAGAAATCTTGAAGAATTTACAAGGGAGAGATAAAAGTAACAGAACAGAATGCTGATGCCTCTCTCCCCGACTTAAAGCTTGACTTGTCCTCAAGTCATGATTCAGCTGAGAAATTAAACAGTGAACAAAAGAAAGAGAATTCATACCCGCCAACGAATTGGTTTTCAAGTAGGAATTCGGGGTTAGATTGTGCCAGATACTGGTTTTCACATCTAACCCATTATTTATTTATTTTTGTTTAGTTTTTTATTTTATTTTATTTTATATATATATATATATATATTTTTATTATTTTTTCTTTTTGACTTTGAAATTGAAAGGAAATGAAACTAAGGCAGTGATACTGCAGCTGAGGGCTGCAGTATCTCAACCTCTCTTTGCTGAGATAGTGTATGGAGAAAATCTTGCTTGCTGATGGGCTTGGTGTACAGTTTCAGGCGATGACCATTGACTGTGAAGGAGTGACTTTCGCCATCAATAGTTTTGAGCTTAACTGAACCATTGTCATAAGCCTGAATAATTTCATAGGGGCCCATCCAATGGGTGGTGAACTTGGCTTTATGATCCTTGAATTTTGAATCAAAAAGTAAAGCCCAGTCACCTTCCTTGAAGTGCTTCTTCTTAATGTGTGAATCATGCCATTGCTTCCTGTGTTTTTGCATGAGGATGGTGGTTTGTTCTGCTTGCTGCCTCATCTCATCCAGCTGGTTCAACTGCTGGATTCTTTCTTTTTGTGCTTGGTCCAAATCAATTTGTAAATCTGCAGCCAGTTTAAAAGTGTGAATTTGGAATTCAATAGGAAGCATGACCTCCTTACCGTACACCAATTGGTATGGTGTAAATCCTGTGGTATCTTTCCAAGTAATCCTGTAAGCCCAGAGTGCCTCTTTGAGCTTTTCTTCCCAATTTTTCCTGTTCATTGCAACAGTTTTGGTAATGATCCCCTCCAAAGTTTTGTTTGTTGATTCCACCTGCCCATTGGCTTGTGGATGATAAGGGGTACTTTTTCTATGCTTTATTTGGTACTTGTCTGTGATGTCCTTCATGAGCTTTGAGGTGAATTGAGTACCTTGATCAGTTACAATTTCCCTTGGTACTCCATACCTCACAAAGATCTCCTCAAAAAGGAAATTGACTACTGTGTGTTCGGTTGCTCTCACCAGTGCTTTTGCTTCTGCCCACTTTGTGACGTAATCAGTACATACTAAGATGTACTTCTTACCATTAGAGGCTGGGTTAATAGGTCCTATAAAGTCCAGAGCCCACTTATCAAATGGCTCTAAGTGAACTTGGGGCTGAAGGGGCATCTCATCGGTAGCTGTTGGTCTGCCCATTCTTTGGCAGCTGTCACAACTCTTTACATACTTCTTGGCATCCTTGAAAATGGATGGCCAGTAGTATCCAAGAGTAAGAACTTTGAAGGCTGTCCGCTTCGCTGCAAAATGCCCACCACACGGTTCATCATGGCAAGATTTTAAAATGTCAATTACCTCATCATTTCTTACACATCTCCTAATGATCATATCAAAACCAGTATAAAATAGATCGCCATTAAGCCATGAATATCTAGCACTTTGTTTGATTAGTCTTTTCCTTTCCTTTGCAGTGAAGTGTGGAGGTGTCCTTCCTGTAGACAAGTAATTAGCCAAATCAGCATACCAAGGAGTTACTATGGAAATTGCAAATAAGTGTTCATCCGGAAAAGAATCTTCAACTGGAACAACCTCACCTGGATTTTGCAGTCTAGAGAGAAAATCAGCCACCTGGTTCTCTTTGCCTGGTCTATCTAACACTGTGATGTTAAATTCCTGTAACAATAGTAACCATCTGGTAACTCTGCCACTAGTTATTGGTTTATTCATGAGATGTCTAATGGCAGAATGATCAGTATGTACAAAGACTTCATAACCAGTTATGTAATGTCGGAATTTATTCACAGCATAAATGATAGCAAGCGTTTCCTTTTCTGTAACTGTATAGTTTAGCTCTGCAGGTGTTAGATTTTTACTAATGAAATAAATGGCATAAGTACAAGATTCCTCTTTTTGGCCTAATGATGCACCTACTGCAGTGTCAGATGCATCGGTAAAAATATGAAATGGTAAACTCCAATTAGGCCCTCTCAAGACTGGTGCGGTAGATAGTTTCTTTTTGAGTTGTTCGAATGCATGTTGACAGTTCTCAGTCCAGTTGAAAAGTACATCTTTGGTTAGAAGTTTAAACAAAGGTAAAGCTATCTTGCTAAAATGTTCAATGAATCTGCGGTAATAGCTTGCATACCCAATAAAACTTCTTACCTCTCTCTGATTTTGTGGAATAGGCAAATCGGCAATAATCTGGATCTTGGCTGGGTCAACCTGGATGCCTTGAAAAGAGATATAATGGCCCAACACTATCCCTTCATTTAACATCATAAAGCACTTTTCGTTGCTGAGGGACAGGTTAGCTTCAATACACCTTTTCAAAACTCTCTCAAGATTTTCTAATGCATGTTCAAATGAATTGCCATATACTGAAAAATCATCCATATACACTTCAACACAATCATGAATTAAATCAGCGAAAATAGCTAACACAGCTCACTGAAATGTAGCTGGAGCGTTACAAAGTCCAAATGGCAAAACATTGTAGGCATAGGTGCCCCAAGGATAGGTGAATGTGGTTTTGTCCTGGTCTTCAGAGGCAATCCTGATCTGGTTGTAGCCACTGAAACCATCAAGAAAAGAAAATGATGATTTGCCAGCTAGGGTGTCTAACACTTGGTCAATAAATGACAGTGGGAAGTAATCTTTGAGCGTTGCTTTATTCAGCTGTCTGTAATCAACACAGATGCGCCACTTACCATTTTTCTTGGGCACGATAACCAATGGGGATACCCACTGACTGTCAGAAATAGGATATATAAAGTTGACTCTCAAAAGTTTTTGCAATTCCTCTCTGACAATGTCTTGGAGCATGGGGTTCATTCTTCTTTGTGGTTGCATCACTGGTTTAATGGTGCTATCTGTGTAGATATGGTGAGTGCATGTGTCGGGGTGAATCCCATGCATATCAGTGTAATCCCAAGCAAAGGCTTTTTGGTACTTCTTCAAGAGTCTAATCAATTTCTCTTGCTGAGATGAGTCTAGGTGGTTGCCTATGTTCAAAGTTTTCCCTGGACTGATCTCTATGACCTGACTCTGTGTATTGGTGATGGATTGAACTGGAAAGATGTCGTGAAATGTAGATTGCAAAGAGTGGATAGTGCATGTTTCTTGAAATTTTTGAGCCAAAAGTACATCTGCAGCATTATATTGTTCATTTCTCAAATTTTCAGATACATCGGGTTGAGAAAGAAATAATTCTACCAAATCATTATTGTCTTCGTGGAAATCATAGATCTGGTCAATGCTAAAAACAGATTGTACTTCTTCTTTATCATTAAATTTATCATCAAGCCACAAGTTATGTGTTACTGCTGGTGATTGTGCCGATGGATAGAGGGTGAGTTGTTTTCTTTCGGTCCCTCTGGAAATAATCATGTTGCCTGATCGGCATCCAATGAATGCATCAGCAGTCTCTAACCATGGTCTACCTAGGATGATAGGGTGTCCTCCTAAATTGGATTTGGGTTGAAGGACTAGGAAATCCACTGGATACTCCCAAGAGTCCAGTGAGACAATGATGTCTTCCAAAATCCCTTCAGGAATGACTTTGGACCTATCAGCTAGTTCAAGAACAATCGTGGTATGTTGCAAATTCATGAGCTGGAGTGTTCTCATGGTTTCAAGGGTCATGACATTGATTGCGGCTCCAAGATCTATCAAAGTGTTTGGAATCCGTATGTTGTTAATGATGGTGGAAACTTTGGGAATGCCAGGATCAACATACTTCTCCATGGAGATGGTATTGGTCATAAGGCCTGCTAAATTTCCTAAAACATGAATGGTCTGAGGATCAATCCTTTTCCTAGCAGGCTTCTTGAGACACATGTCTTTGATGGCTTTGGTATAGATAGGAATGTCCTTTATAGCTTGCAGCAGTGGGATTTTTATGTAGACATTTTTAAGTTCATCCAAGACATCAAATTGTGGTGGAGGCAGTGGTGGTTTTACTTGGACCAAGCGGTCTGGAAAAGGTGGATGCAGTGATTGCATCTGTTTATCTTTGGTATCACTGCTTGGTTTTGTTTGAGTTGTCATTTCATTGTCTTTTTCTGAGTTTTCTTCTTGCTGATATGTTATTGGAGAATCCTTCTGGAGCACCCTACCAGACCTCAGATTAATGTTTTGCAAAGGCAGTGTGGAGTATGAAGTTCCTTCCTCTACATTATAAGCTGGCCACTCTGCTCTATTATTCGGATTTGGGACAGTTTGAGCAGGTATTTGAGTGGGTCTGGGAGGTTGTGGGTTAGTTGGAAATTGCAGTTGTGGTACATTTATTGGTGGAGGAGCAGGCAATGCTTGTTGAGAAGGTTGGGGCTGATAAACAACTTGCTGAGGGTGCTGCTGATATGTTTGAGAATGTGATGGATATGGCTGTTGGTACTGTTGATATGGCTGTGAGTAAGGTGGGTATGATTGAGGATATGGATGATAAGATTGTGAGTATTGTTGAGACGGTCTCCATTGATTTTGTGGTTGGTTTCCATGCTGCCATGGCATGGGTACATTCCATGAGTTTTGTGCATACATCTGATCATTCATAGGAAATTGCAGATTTTGATTAGGAAACATACCTTGGGGTGCTTGCCTTGGCTGCCATGGTCGCTTTGCACCCATGTAATACACGTTTTCCATCTCTGTACTAGCTGCCATGTTACAGTTCTGCAAAATTTTAACTTTAGGACAGTTAAACATATCATGATGTTCAGTACAGAAAGCACAAACTTGGATATTTTCTAGAGGGCAGTCTTTTAATGCATGTTTCTTGTGGCATTTGGGGCAGAAAATAGCCATGATATTATCTTCTTCTTCCTGTTTCTTTTTGGCCTTTAAGGTATCAATTTGGTTCCCTAGAGTGCTCAACAAATATGTTTTAAACTCTTCTAAAAGATTACCAATTTCAGCCCGGGTGACACTAGCAGAGGCAGTTTTTGTGACCCTTGATGACAAGGTTCTCTTTCCCATTTTAGCTTTACTCCTTGAATATTTTTCACACAGCTCAGCTATTTCTTCAAAGGGTAAGGCAGAAATGTCACCTTTGCCCATTAAGTTGAGATCATCCATGTATTCTTCCCGGATACCTTTCAAGAATATTGTGCGGACCAGATCAGGAGGCATTGTTCGGTGTTTAGATTTTTGCAAGTTATAGACAAACCGTTCTAAATATTCTTCTAAGGTTTCATCCTCCTGCTGACTCATTCTAAAGATGTCATCTTTAGAGTCTTTGGATCTGCAATAAGGCTGATATTTCCTTAGAAATATTCTCCTCATGCCATCCCAATCAACTATGGCATGCTCACCTAGCCCCATAAACCATTTCAAGGCTGCTGCCTTTAATGTGGCTGGAAACAATCTGAGCCTATGAGCATCATCTGTATAGCCATAAGTTCGACATACAATGTCAAACTCGAATAAGAATGAGTCCGGATCCTCTGAAGCCATACCATAGAAATTGGGTAGCACGGATGGGGGTATATTTTTCATTTTGATCTCCTCATCCTCCTGTGGTTCTTGTATCGGGAACTTAAAAGTTGACTCCTCCTCCTCTTGGTGGGGAAATGATCCAGATCCCTCCTCAGCCATTCTAATTGGTCTCTTTGTGTCAGTGTCACTTGGTGGAAAAGAGAGAAAGGAAGATTGCTTGGTAATTGTACTACTTTTCCCTTGTGTAGAAGATCTAGGAAAGGGCTTCTGCTGTGATTTATGTGCAAATAGAGTTTCTCTCTTAGCAAGAGTAATTTGCTGTCCTGAATAAAATCTTTCTTCCAATGTTTGGATATCCTCCTCAGCTGGTGTTGTATTCCCTAGAGAGTCTGCTCCTGATGATGATGGGTTAGTTTTTAGATGGTGGGGGGTTTTTACAAATCGCCCTTGATTGTCTCTAAGTCTAGGCATAAATGAACATGATTTCTAACTGTGTTTTTGTTTATTTTTTTTGTGTATTGAAATTTTTTTCTTTTTGTTTGAATCCTTTAAGTACGCCTCCCCGGCAACGACGCCAAAATGTAGTGTTCTAGCTAGGGTACTAGGCTAGACTCTATATTTAATATCGACCAAGGTGCGTAAGCTTAGAGGCATGGTCTAAAATATATAGACATAAAGGATTGTTGGCCAAGTGATTATGATGTAGGTTACAAGGCTTCTTTACAGAAGGCTGGGATATGTCACCTATCATTCAAACACTCAGATTACCTTACTAATATACCTGATTACAATGCTTATCATTAAATGCATTTACCAAATTAAACCCTGAACCTAAGCACTGTGTATGACTGTGCAAACCTAAGCACTGCGTATGACTGTAACAATGATTTTAATCTCCTTACAAAGATATTACCCAGAAAACCCTTGTTCAGTAAACACACAGCATTCAATGATATTTACACTATATCAAACTATATAGAGAGCATAAATGAATTGTGGAATAAAAACAGAGTTTATGATGATGCTTTTACAAGACACACAGGGATCGAATCCCTTACAGGACGCACTTCCAAATCTCAGTGATGACTGTGCAGCATAACCATAAACGCAAACCAACCATAAGCACAAACCATATACATTCAATGGAAATCGAAAGCTATGTAATTGTAACTGTTATGCAAACCATATAAAACCTATTGAAATCGAAATCCAATCACTGTGCAAACCATACGATAACCGAAATGTAAATGAAATAAAGGGACAGTATACCGATTGAACGCAGGGCCCGTCCGTGTTCCAAGGGTACACTGGCTTATAATCGACCGGCTACCAAATCAATGCACGAGATACACAAGTCGTAACTGTGAATAGGTCTTAGTATTAAACTTAAAAACTCTGTTCTGGAACGATTCAACGATTAAACATTAACCATTAACCGGACTGTATTTACATATGTATATCCACAGCCATGTCATTGCTACAATGAATGTACATTCGGCTGTTGCCGCTTTTATTACATCAAGCCTTTTCAAAATGTTTCTATCCTAAGTGTTTTCAAAAAGAACAAAAACCAAATAAAAATAGAATGAGCTGCTGTTGCTGCTTTTGTCTGCCAGGTGCCATGCTTTGACTTGAGTTGACCGCGCATATAGGAGGATCTATTCGACTGGGAGATAGGTGTTTGTCCATGCTTGGACATTCTGCTTTTCATCCATGCCTTTCGTTCTAGCCCAACTGCTGCGCCACATATCAAACGATAAGCTTATTACAGGATGTGGGAACTTCCTGTAACCATTTCATCAAAAACTTCTAATTCTTCAACATAAAACCCCTAAATCAATTTCTTATGCAATTTAATAACTATAAGACTATTAATAATCAATTTTCAAGGATTCTAAGGGATATATGATGAAAATGAATGGATAAATGATATGTTTTTGGGAGGAAAAAGGGGTCTTGGGATGATACCAACACAGCACTGTCGTGGTCTTCCTCAAAGAGCCCTGGAGGTTAATTTTGAGCATTGTGTCCCTTGTCATCACATTAATGGCAGCTCCAAGATAAATCAAGGTAAGTGGAACCATTGTGCCATCGATGTGGACATCAACTACTAGGCTTCCAGGGTCCAGATATTTTGGACAAATTATCTGCCCCAACATCATGTTGGATAGTTGTCCTATGACATTGATGATTGGGGCATCTCTCTTGTGCCTTCCTGGATGCCTAAAGCACTTCTTTTTGATCAACCTATTGTAGATAGGCATATCTTTTATGGCTTGGAGAAGTGGTATCTTCACACATAAATGTTTCACTTCTCCCAGGAGTTCAGTCTCTTCTGGGGTAGGCTGGATTGTCATGGATAGTCTCTCAGGAAAGCATGGATTTGCTTTAGGTTCTCTTTCCTATTTATCTTCCTCAACCTCCCTGGGTGGAGGTTGGCTATCTGGGAGAACTTTCCCAGATCGCAAGTTAATTTCTTGAATCTCCATAACATAAGTTGGGCATGATGTTGAAAATGGAAACAAGAAATTGCTAAAAATAGAAGTGGTAAAAATAGCACTGCTATAAATAGCAGTTTGGGTATCAGTGATAGATTGGGCAATAAGGAATGAAAAATGGAAGTGCTAAAAATAGCATTTTATTTTTAGAAGTTCAGGATGGATTCCTATTTTTAGTCAGTCCCTGGACTAAACATTGGAAGTAAAATTCGAATTTGAACTTAACAGCTGTTTGAAAATAAATTAATTAATTCACCATGAGTTAATTAGTTGTGAAAAAGCAAACATGAAGTCTATGTGAGCTCATGCAGTAGTTTCTCTATTAATTGAGGAATTTATCCATCAGTTAAAGAGATAAGGAAATAAATTAATTAATTCACCATGAGTTAATTAGTTGTGAAAAAGCAAACATGAAATCTATGTGAGGACATGCAACAGTTTCTCTATTAATTGAGGAATTTATCCATCAGTTAAAGAGATAAGGATGAGTTCTAATTTGAGTAGTAATTAGTTGGCTTAGTTAACTGAGTCAAGTCTAGTTATAATTAATTTAAACAGTTTGTTTAAATTAAGTAAGTTTAGTTAGTTAATGCATGCTTGCATATAACTGTTGCACTTCAGATAACTGAAGATTCTATCATGAATAACTCATGCATGTTAGTTCAGACAGAGACCCAGTTGAGATCAAAGAAGGGATAGTGTACTATCAGTTGGATGAATATTTTTCCTATAAAGGAAGCTCATCCATGGTGAGGATTTATCTCCTTCAGGACTGCGTAGTTGGATCAAAGGTTAGTGAGTGCGTGAAGAGGCCAATTCACACAAGTGGCTGCATTGGACCCCAATCAAAATTGTGCAAAGAAATAGGAGGCTTAGAGGGTAGACCAGAGGTTAGATAGAGACCTTTGACTCTCTATGAGTATCAAAGGTATTGCAAAGAGAGCAGGATAGCTTTTGAGCTGGTTCTTTTTGTAACACTGGCTATATTTCCACTTGTATGATAATACAGAGTTGGGGTTTTAGGCTGAGGCTTTCCCTGGGTTATATATTTTGTGTTATGTGTGATTGATTCCTTCTTATCAGTTACATGTGTTCTTATTGATGTTTCTCATGTTCGATTAAGCTTCCATGTGATCCTTCCAGGCTATATAATTCAAACTGCCATCAAGGGCATATTCGAGTCTCAAACCATTGAACGCCATAGGTGAAATAGAGATGTGATAAGAAATCGATTTCTATATTCAGGAATCACAAACTTCAACTTCTCCCTTCTTGTATATTGTTCTTCCTTGATCACCTATGCTCTGATACCATGTAGAAATTCCCACCTGTAGATCACCTGATAATGCAATATACTAAAGCAAAATACTTGATCTACTTCTACAACCAATTTAGCAGAAGCTTAATCGAACATGAGAAACATCAATAAGAACACATATAACTGATAAGAAGGAATCAATCACACATAACACAGAAGATATAACCTGGGGAAAGCCTCAGCCTAAAACCCCAACTCTGTATTATCATACAAGTGGAAATATAGCCAGTATTACAAAAAGAATCAGCTCAAAAGCTATCCTGCTCTCTCTGCAATACCTCTGTTGCTCATAGACAGTCAAAGGCCTCTATCTAACCTCTGGTCTACCCTCCAAGCCTCCTATTTCTTTGCACAATTTTGATTGGGGTCCAGTGCAGCAACTTCTGTGAATTAGCCTCTTCACACACTCACTAACCTCTGATCCAACTACGTAGTCCTGAAGGAGATAAATCCTCATCATGGATGAACTTCCTTTATAGGAAAAATATTCATCCAACTGATAGTACACTTTCCCTTCTTTGATCTCAACTGGGTCTCTGTCTGAACTGACATGCATGCGTTATTCATGAGAGAATCTTCAGTTATTTGAAGTGCAACGGTTATATGCAAGCATGCATTAACTAACTGAACTTACTTAATTTAAACAAACTGTTTAAATCAATTATAACTGGACTTGACTTAGTTAACTGACCCAACTAAATACTACTCAAATTAGAACTCATCCTTATCTCTTTAGCTAATGGATAAATTCCTCAATTAATAGATAAACTGTCGCATGTCCTCACATAGACTTCATGTTTGATTTTTCACAACTAATTAACTCTTGGAGAATTAATTAATTTATTTTCAAACAGTTGTTAAGTTCGAATTCGAATTTTACTTCATATTTTTAGTCCAGGGACTGACTAAAATAGGAATCCATCCTCAACTGCTATTTTTAGCACTTCCATTTTTCATTCCCTGTTGCTCAATCTAGCACTGGTACCCAAAGTGCTATTTTTAGCACTTTTTAGCATTTCTTGTTGCCATTTTCAACACTCCCTCTCAACAAGAAAGGCATCAACTCGCAATCGATCCTGTACCTTTGGAATGTTCTACATGCAACACTCCTACCAAGTGTGGTTGCTCCAGCAACTCTCAGAACAAAAAAACTCCCCACTGACTTCTCTGTTGGGCTAGAAACATACTCTGATGTTGAAGCTCTACCTGCTACTGACAAGTGCTCCCTCTCTAACCTCTGAGCTACTGCAACACTCCATGCATCTTGCATTGTTTCACACCTCTTTGTGCCATCCTGCACTGGTTCAACACTCTTGTGCCTCTCGCATTGTTGCAGCCTGCTATCTTTACACAGTCCCGGGACTCCTGCACTGTAGCTCTCTCTGCCGCTCCATCTGCATCTGTCTCTACCCAATCAGTCAGTCATGCTACTCCTCATCGAGGCTCCTGTAGCAAAGTCGAATCAAAGAGGTTGGGTACCTCAAGGATCCTGCCCCTCCTCCTTGGGATGATCACTCCACATTGCCCCACCTCCTACCTGGAGGTATGGCTGCATGTGATCCCTCTACCCACCTGGCTCAAAGTTTTCCCCTATTGGAGGTCTCTACCTGAGTAGATGTCTCTAGTCAATCTCCTCTTAGCTTCTCTAGTTGTGGATGCTCTACATCCTCCTGAAGCTGCTTCACCAATTGTGGCTCCTCCACAATCATTTGAGACTCCTTCTGGCGATGCATATTGAGAGGTAATGTACTCTCCCTCTCAACCACCAAGTCTCCATCAGTTTCCTTGCTCCTCAAGGCTTTGCATGCATCTTGAACCTCAAGAGCATATAGGTTCTTGACCCGTGAACAGATCTGCTTCACCTATCTAGTGATGATGTGTCAGAGGAAAACCTTTCCCTTATTGAAGACTACATCATAGCCTCTGTCTTCCAGCATCGCGATTGACACCAAGTTTCTCTTCAGTCCTAGTACATACTTGACATCGGTCAAGGTAATTCGAGCTCCGTTCTCCCTCTGAAGAATAACCGTGCCTACATTTGAGACAATATACTTTTCATCGTTACCCATTCTATAAGTATCTCAAGATATTTCTCCTCCAAAGTACTGAACAAACTCTTGTCGTCGGTCATGTGGAAAGAAGCTCCACTGTCAAGAAACCAACCACTTCCCACCATGGATGAAACCATGCATGTGAACAGTGTGAAATCCAACTCAAACTGTGAGGCCAGTGCCTCACCTTCTGATCCTTCCACGGATCCCTTCTTGGATTTCCTCAGTGGACAATTTGTAGCAAAATGGCCCACCTCATGACAACGAAATCATCGCACTTTCGATTTGTCAAACTTCTTCCCACCATGGGAAGAACTGGATTCGAAATGAGAAACCTTCTCCTTCCCCTTCTTCGCCTTACTCGCTAAGGCACAATTTTCTTCATCCTCCATGGATGATGGAGGATGAAAAACCATCTCTAGTGCTTCTTCTTATCTCCTCCTGCATCAAATCCGACCAAAGTCGTTCCCAATCTGCCAGTTTCTCTCTTCCATTAAACGAGTCCTGGTAGTTATGCCAGCTCTTAGAAAGACCGAGGAGTGCAAGACTCACCATGTCATCATCAGCGGTCGCGATCCCTACACTTCCAAGCTCATCCCTACATGTGGTGAGCTTGTTTAGATACGTAGAGATCGTGTCGCCCTTTTCACACTTGATCTTTCGAAGCTTGTCTTTCAGTGCTAGCTTCCTCTAATCACTACTATTCTGATATAGATCTTTCAATGTTTTCCACATTGAAAACGGTGTCTCCTTCCCATGGAGACTCGAGACTATGTGATATCGAACTCCCTCCAAAAGGATTCTCCTTGCTCTAGCCACACATTTCTTCCATTCAGCGAATTTAGCAGCACCAGTCGGCTTGGGGACATCTATATCAATGAAGTCCTTTAGACCAGTATCCTCTAGTACTGCTTCCATGCGATTCTTCCAGGCTATAAAATTCGAACTACCATCAAGGGCATATTCAAGTCTCAAACCATTGAACGCCATAGGTGAAATAGAGATGTGATAAGAAATTGATTTCTATATTCAGGAATCACAAACTTCAACTTCTCCCTTCTTGTATATTGTTCTTCCTTGATAACCTGTGCTCTGATACCATGTAGAAATTCCCACATGTAGATCACCTTATAATGCAATATACTAAAGCAAAATACTTGATCTACTTCTACAACCAATTTAGCAGAAGCTTAATTGAACATGAGCAACATCAATAACAACACATATAACTGATAAGAAGGAATCAATCACACATAACATAGAAAATATAACCTGGGGAAAGCCTCAGCCTAAAACCCCAACTCTGTATTATCATTCAAGTGGAAATATAGCCAGTATTACAAAAAGAATTATCTCAAAAGCTATCCTGCTCTCTCTGCAATACCTCTACTGCTCATAGATAGTC
Organism: Pinus tabuliformis; assembly: GCA_031772625.1. Lineage (NCBI taxonomy): Eukaryota > Viridiplantae > Streptophyta > Pinopsida > Pinales > Pinaceae > Pinus > Pinus tabuliformis. The sequence continues at coordinate 719,354,801 of CM062809.1, forward strand.
AAAAGGCCTCTATCTAACCTCTGGTTTGCCCTCCAAGCCTCCTATTTATTTACGCAATTTTGATTGGGGTCTAGTGCAACCAATTGTGTGAATTGGCCTCTTCACACACTCACTAACCTCTGATTCAACTACGAAGTCCTGAAGGAGATAAATCCTCACCATGAATGAGCTTCCTTTATAGGAAAAATATTCATCTAACTGATAGTACACCGTCCCTTCTTTGATCTCAACTGGGTCTCTGTATAAACTCACATGCATGAGTTATTCATGAGAGAATCTTTAGTTATATGAAGTGCAGCAGTTATATGCAAGCATGCATTAACTAACTGAACTTAATTTAAACAAACTATTTAAACCAATTATAACTGGACTTGACTCAGTTAACTGAGCCAACTAATTACTACTCAAATTAGAACTCATCCTTATCTCTTTAACTGATGAATAAATTCCTCAATTAATAGATAGACTGTTGCATGTCCTCACATAGACTTCATGTTTGATTTTTCACAACTAATTAACTCTTGGAGAATTAATTAATTTATTTTCAAACAGCTATTAAGTTCAAATTCGAATTTTACTTCCTATTTTTAGTCCAGGGACTGACTAAAATAGGAATCCATCCTGAACTGCTAAAAATAGAATGTTATTTTTAGCACTTCCATTTTTCATTCCCTGTTGCTCAATCCAGCATTGGTACCCAAAGTGCTATTTTTAGCACTTCTATTTTTAGCATTTCTTGTTGCCTATGTGAGGACATGCAACAGTTTCTCTATTAATTTAGGAATTTATCCATCAATTAAAGAGATAAGGATGAGTTCTAATTTGAGTAGTAATTAGTTGGCTCAGTGAAATGAGTCAAGTCCAGTTATAATTGATTTAAACAGTTTGTTTAAATTAAGTAAGTTCAGTTAGTTAATGCATGTTCGTATATAACTGTTTCACTTCAGATAACTGAAGATTCTCTCATGAATAACTCATGCATGTTAGTTCATACAGAGACCTAGTTGAGATCAAAGAAGGGACTGTGTACTATCAATTGGATGAATATTTTTCCTATAAAGGAAGCTCATCCATGGTGAGGATTTATCTCCTTCAGGACTGCGCAGTTGGATCAGAGGTTGGTGAGTGTGTGAAGATGCCAATTCACACAAGTGTCTACATTGGAACCCAATCAAAATTGCGCAAAGAAATAGGAGGCTTTGTTATGCTCTTAACCTGCAAGACGATACCAGAATACAGAATATGCGAAGAAATATACCCAGAACATAGAAGAGTGAGAAACAACAGCAAGTATTTTATTATTCAGAAAGAAATGTTCACTTGCCTCTTTGAGGGGGCAACCTCCAATAGAGCAGAGCTCGATTACAAAATAAGACATGATGCCCCTCGTAGGGAGTCTCTATCCTTTATATATGACTCATACATGCAATACCATGGATCAATACCATGGTTCTTATTAATACCATCTATCTAATACCATGGCCCATTTGCAACTAACTGTGGTCCCGTCATTAATTGCGGGTTAACCACTTACAATTATTAATATGGGCTTTATTGAATCCTTACTTAACTATAACTATGACTCGATCCAACTACATAAATAAGGGGGTTAGGGTGGGACCCTAACATGCCCTCCCCCTTAAGAATAGCCTTGTCCTCAAGGCTGAAGCTGCGGAAACTGCTAAAGAATAGTGGCTGGTTCCCAGGTTGCATATTTCGGAGAGGTGTCTTTCCACTTGACGAGGACTTCCCTGATCATGCGGCCACGCAGGTGCCGTTCTCGTGTGTCTAGGACCTGTTCAGGTTGGAGCCAGATTGACCCTTCTTCATCCAATTCAAGTAGACTGGTTTGAATTCTGCAATTGTTCCCAATCACTTTCTTGAGGCACGAGACATGGAAAACTGGATGGATTTTTGCAGTGGGTGGCAAAGCTAGCTTGTAGGCCACTTCTCCAATGTGCTGAAGTGCTTGATATGGTCTGTAGAATTTTGGAGATCGTTTATGACAACCCTTTTCTTTGAGTGAAGTTTGCTTATATGGTTGCAGCCTCAAAAATACCTGATCCCCTTCTTGAAATTGGCGCTCTGAGCGATGCTGATCTACTTGTTGCTTCATGCGGTTTTGAGCTTGATGAAGATTCTCTCTAAGATGGGCGAGCATGGTTGTGTGGTTTTGTAGGAGTTGATCCATTGCTTGTACCTTTGAGCACCCCTTGATATAAGAAGTAGGGGAAGGAGGGAGTTGACCATAAACTGCTTCATAGGGAGTCACTTTGGTGGTGGCATGATAGTTGGTGTTATACCACCATTCAGCTAGAGGCAACCACTGTACCCATAGATGTTGCTTTTCTGAAGTGAAACACCTAAGGTAGGTTTCTAGACATTTGTTGATGGCTTCAGTTTGACCATCCGTTTTTGGATGATAGGAAGTACTGAGTTTTAGTTGGGTGCCTTGTAGCCTGAAGAGTTCCTGCCAAAAATTACTGGTGAAGATCGGGTCATGATCAGACACAATAGAAGTGGGCATGCCATGCATTTTGAAGATCTGATCCATGAAAGATTGAGCGACCAAATTCGGTGTAAACGGGTGGGGTAGGGCGTAGAAATGAGCATACTTAGAAAGTCGGTCCACAACCACCATGATGATTGACTTGTTTCCTAACTTTGGAAGACTTGTAATGAAATCTATAGAAATATCTGTCCATATAGATGTCGGGATGGGCAATGGTTGTAATGTGCCTGGTGCTTTGACTGTCTCCCCTTTGTGGCATTGACAGACATCGCATTCCACTACAAAAGTAAGGATGTCCTTTTTCATGCATGTCCAAAAAAATGATCTTCTAGTGGGAGCATATGTCTTCTGAAAGCCTGAATGTCCTGCAATGGGGGATGAGTGCAATTCTGCCAAAATGCAGCTTTTGAGGGTGGATGTTGGTGATATTACGACTCTGTCCTTGTAGCGAAGAATCTCATCCTACCATGAGTAGCCCTTGGTGGAATTTGGATCCGCCTGCAATTGAGTAATGAGTTGGGAGAGCCAGGGATGTGAAAACCATTCCCTGTGAGCCTCTGCAATCCATTATAGAATGGGAAGGGAAATTGCGAGCAGGGTACTTTCCTCATCAAATTAGCGAGATAATGCATCTGCTACACTATTTTCGTTCCCTTTCTTGTAAATGATCTCATAATCATATCCCAGCATTTTGGCGAGCCATTTATTTTGTTGTGGGGAGGATAGGCGTTGCTCCAAAAAATATTTAAGACTGTGATGGTCTGTGCGGATTTGGAAACGTCGCCCCAGTAAGTAAGGTCGCCAGGTATCTACTCCATGTATGATGGCCATCATTTCCTTCTCATAGGTAGATTTTCCCAGATTCCTCCCACTTAGTTGTTGGCTTGTGAAGGCCAAGGGTCGACCTTCCTGCATTAAGACCGCCCCAATACCCGTACCCGAAGCATCACATTCAATGACAAAAGATTTGGTGAAATCAGGTAGTGCTAAGACTGGAGTGGAACACATGGCATTTTTGAGAGCTGTAAATGCCTGTTGTGCATCATCATTCCAGAAGAATGAATTTTTATTGAGGAGTTGAGTGAGGGGCTTCGCAATGCGACCATAATTGCGGACAAATTTGCGACAATAGCTTGTGAGACCCAAAAATCCTCTCAGGCTCTTCAAGGTCTTAGGTTGAGGCCAATCTTGCATTGCTTGTATCTTTTTGGGGTCCACCTTGACACCTTCACGCCCCACAATGTGGCCCAAACACTCAACTTCTTCCATGCCAAAAGAACATTTGGACATCTTAACAAATAATTTATGCTTGCGGAGCAGTTGCAAGAGCAGATCTACATGCTGAAGATGTGCAGCCCAAGTGCAACTATAGATGAGGATGTCATCGAAGAAGACAAGGACAAATTTCCTGAGATATGGTTTGATAAGGTGGTTCATAAGGCTCTAAAAATTAGACAGGGCATTACAAAGATCGAATGGCATGACCAGGAACTCATAATGGCCTTCATGAGTTCTGAAAGTAGTCTTTGGAATGTCGACTTCCTCCATGCGAATTTGGTGGTAGCCTGAGTAAAGATCCAACTTAGTGAAGAATTGAGCCCCATTGAGTTCATCTAGCAAATCATCAACAACCGGGATGGGAAATTTATCTTTGACTGTCAACTTATTGAGGGCCCTGAAGTCTGGACACATCCGCCATTCCCCATATTTCTTGAGCACCATGACCACTGGTGATGAATAAGGACTAATGCTGGGAAGAATGACACATGCTTCCAAAAGTTCCTTGATTATTTTTTCTATTTCATTCTTTTGGGTGAACGGATATTTGTATGGGCGCACATTTGGTGGTTGGGCCCCTGGAACCAAGGTGATGCTATGATCATGTTCCCCTCGCGAGGGTGGAAGCTCATGAGGCTTGTCAAACACTGACATATGGTTATTTAAAATTTGTTGCATCTCAGGATGAATCGGCAGAGAATTGGGTTCGACGGCCTGGATGGCATTAAATTGAGCTATAACTCCATGATGGCCCTTTTTAGCAATTTTTCCATCCTATGTGAGCTGATGATAGAGGGAGCTCCCGCCTGGAGTCCACGGAGGGTATGTGTGGAGTTGTTCTGCTTAAAGCTCATATATAACTCCTGGAAATCCATTGTGATTGGCCCAAGAGTGTGAAGCCATTTAGCACCGAGGACAATGTCGCACCCTCCCATGTGTATGGAAAACATGTGGGTTTTCAACTGATAATCCCCAATTTGAAGTTTGACATTTTCACAGCGGCCTTCACATTTCATTATTCCCCCATCCGCAAGTTGGACTTGGAAGTTAGAAACTACTCGTACAAAACAATGCACTACTTCCGCGACTTTTTGATGGATGAAATTATGTGTACTTCCACTATCAATCAAGACTACTACTAGGCGATGTTTAATAAAACCTCTGATTTTGAGAGTTTGAGATGAAGAAATCCCTGCCAAAGCATGCAGCGAAATAACTGGTTCGTCAGGGACATTGTCCTTCTGGTTGTCCTCTTCTACCTCCTCCAGTTCCTCAAGTGGTGGGGCTTCCTCCGATGAGCTGTAATCAGTGGCATCAATTTGAAAAAATTTAGGTTCCTTGCATTTATGACCTGGGGAGTATTTTTCATCACAGTAGTAACATAGTCCCTACTTTCTTCTTTCGGCCATTTTTGCAGGTGACACCTTTTGAACCTTAAGTGTTTGAGTCGTGTTGTGAGCCTGTGGGGGGCGACCCTTGGCGGTGAAATTTGGGCGAATGGACTGGGTTGCTAACGAACGTTCCATGTTACAAGCTACCTTGCAAGCCTCCGACCATGTGGGAGGGTGGTGTAGTCGGACGTGGGCTTGTATGGCCTCTTTAAGACTGCTAATAAAACATTCCGTGTAGAACGCATCTGGGAGATCCCTAGTGCGGAAAGCTAAGGCTTCAAATGCTGTAACATATTCATCCACTGTGCCAGTCTATCAGAGCTTAGTGAGACGACCCAAAAAATAAGATTCCTGGTCAAAGCGCTCTATAAGAGCTTTTTTGAAGGTGGACCAAGTCATAAAACTTCCATTGCAACGTTGATGCCATTCCCACCATTGCCATCTTTCATTGTCCAAGTACATGCTCCCCACCATAAGCTGAGTCTCATTATCTAAGATGTTATTCAGATTGAAATACTGCTCCATTTGTGCTACCCATGCAGCCGGGTGAGAACCATCAAATTTATGCATATCCAGCTTGGGCGGTCGCGGACGGGATTGTTGGCGGGTGCCCCAGAGGTGAAGAGAGTGGCTAGACTCACCCTCACTGTGTCCATTGCCAATATATGCCTCCTCGCGGGCTTCCTCCTTGCCCTTAGAGAATGCATCAGATAGTTTGTCACGCTGAGCTTGGATGGCTTGCAAGGATTGTTCAAGTTTGTCGATCTTCTCATTGGCCATAGCTTGAGCTCTAGTTTCTACCATGCACCGATCCGATGTACTTGAAATTTGGGACTGCCCAAATTTTTTTCGCTAACAATTGAATGGTACCACCTTGATCAGCTCGTCATCCTGATTCTTATGGGCTAGATCATCAATAAGAATTTTTTTAAAACTCCTAACGGAGATTTACTCGCTTAGGAATACTGCAGTAGCCGAATCCTCAAAATGTCAATGCTGCCAAAAGTCCTACGGAAATCATGGCCCGATATAGGAACCCCACACAACTTCGCAGATCTGGTGAATCTGAGAGATCTGAATGGCTGATTGGGTAGCTCTGATCGCCGGAACAGATTGTTGCTGCGGATCTGATGGATCTAATAGATCAGAATGGCTGGTCTGCTAACTCGGAACTGCGGGACTGATGTCTGCTGCTGCTGAAAACCCCCTTGCGAGATCTGATCTGGCATAGATTATGCATGATCCCAAGATAGAAAAGGGAACTATGGTCTCGAGGAGTGTCAGGTACTACAAATCGCAATATACATAAGGGTCTGACAGTAGTACTCGACCCAATGTTTCAGGGCTCTAACTAAGGAGGATCAACCGTACCCTTAGCCGTACAACCCAACTACCCTATCGTACGGGCGAGTAATCTCTTCGAGTGTTGTTCTCGGTGTACTATAGCAGCAAGACGGCCGATGGTTTATCTATGGCGAGGTTTCAAAGGAGCTAGGGGGCTTCTGATATACCCAGAGGGTACTTGGAAGACAATCCGTGCGCGGTTCTATCTAATGCGCTACTACTCGAAGGGGTACCCACAGGGGTTACAAGGGAGTCCAACAAGCGTGACCACCTCTTGTATTTCCTGCGTGCATGCCTCCCCAAATCCGTAGGTTTATGCGCTCAACGACAGATCCCGTGGTTTAAAGACGCCGGAACACGTCTCTAGCCAAAAAAAAAAAAAATTGCTAAGAAATGGAGATCCCACCAGCCCTGGAAAGAGCTCTGATACCACTTGTTATGCTCTTAACCTGCAAGATGATACCAGAATACAGAATATGCGAAGAAATATACCCAGAACATAGAAGAGTGAGAAACAACAACAAGTATTTTATTATTAAGAAAGAAATGTTCACTTGCCTCTTCGAGGGGGCAACCTCCAATAGAGCAGAGCTCGATTACAAAATAAGACACGATGCCCCTCACAGGGAGTCTCTATCCTTTATATATGACTCATACATGCAATACCATGGATCAATACCATGGTTCTTATTAATACCATCTATCTAATACCATGGCCCATTTGCAACTAACTGTGGTCCCATCATTAATTGCGGGTTAACCACTTACAATTATTAATATGGGCTTTATTGACTCCTTACTTATCTACAACTATGACTCGATCCAACTACATAAATAAGGGGGTTAGGGTGGGACCCTAACAGGCTTAGAGGGCAGACCAAAGGTTAGAGAGAGGCCTTTGGCTATCTATGAGCAGCATAGGTATTGTAGAGAGAGCAAGATAGCTTTTGAGCTTATTCTTTTTGTAATACTGGCTATATTTCCACTTGTATGATAATACAGAGTTGGGGTTTTAGGCTGAGGCTTTCCCTGGGTAAATTCTTTTGTGTTATGGTTGATTACTTCTCATTCTTAGTTATATCTGTTCATGCTTGATGATGCTCATATCTGTTTAATCTTCTGAAAAGTTTAAGGTAGAAGTAGATATAGTATTATGCTTTAGGACATTGCATATATCAGTTGATCTAAAGGTGAAAATTCTACATGGTATTAGAGCGAGGTTCTGTAGAAAAAATTCTACATGGCATCAGAGCACAGGTTATCAAGGAAGAATAGTATACAAGAAGGGATAAGTTAAAGTTTGTGGTTTCTAAATATTAAATTGAGTTCTTATCACATCTATTTCACCGATGGCATTCAGTGGTTTGAGACTCGAATATGCCCTGGATGGCAGTTCAAATTATATAGCCTGGAAGGATCGCATGGAGGCAGTATTAGAAGATAACGGTCTAAAGGACTTCATTGATCAGGAAGTCCAGAAGCCGACTTGTTGAACAATGTGCAACAAGAAATGCTAAATTTAGAATGTGCTAAAAATAGACATGCTAAAAATAGCATGTTTAAAAATAATAGTTTGGCCAGTGAGGTCATTGGCCACATTGGGTGGGAGGTGAAACTGCTAAAAATAGAAAGTTCTAAAAATAGCATTTCTAGGTCTCTTCCTATTTATAGTAGTCCCTAGTCTATCTATAGGAAGTAAAATTAATTTTGTTCTTAACAGCAGTTGGAAATATTAATTAATTAATTCATTTGAGTTAATTAGTTAAGGAAATTCGAATTTGAAGTCTTTGTGAGCATGCACATGAGTTGTCTCACTGATTGAGGGAATAAGTATGAGTTCTATAATGAGATAATTAGTTGACTTAGTTCTAACTAGTCAAGTCCAGTTAGATTATTTTAACAAGTTGTTAAAATAATAAAATATAGTTTGTTAATGCTTGCATGCATGTGACAACTATTATTTTAGATAACTGAGAATTCACTCATGGATAACTATTGCATGTCAGTTTTGTCAGAGACCCAGTTGAGATTAGATGTAGGACAATGTACTATCAGATGCTTGGATATTTCTAGTAAGTATTCCTAGCATGGAGAAGGATCTATTATAGGAGATTGGAAGACTTGTGGCCTATATATTGAGGCCTAGGTAGTCCATGATTTTCATCTTCTGATTGAAGATCATTAGAGTATAGAGAAAGCAGGATAGCTACTGAGCTGATTCTTTTTGTATGTTGAAGAGGATTTCCACTTGATTGATAATACAGTGTTGAGGTTTTATGCTGGTGCTTTCCCCAGTGATATATTATGTGTTATGTGTGATTGATTTCTCTTAATCAATTATGCATGTTTCTACTTGATGTTGCTCATGAATTCGATTATGCTTCTGCTTAATGTTTTGTAGAAGTAGAACAAGTATTATGCTTTAGGACATTGCATATATCAGTTTCTTCTACAAGTGAAATTTCTACATGGTATCAGAGCACAGGTGATTAAGCAAGAACAGTACACTGAGAGGAGATTTTAAAGTTTTTGAGTTTTGGGCCGAGAGTTTGCAGAGCAGATTTGAAAATTTCTGTACAAATTTTTCAGAAATAAATAGCAGATTTGGATTCCTTGCGGAAAAATAGCTAAAATAATAAAAAAAAAATCGGCTGAATCGGAGTTCGGATGAGGGAGATATCGCTGATTTAAAATCAGCTCTTTTTCTAGAAAATTTCGTGACGGTGGGAAAGTGGAAATAGATTGGTGCGCTAGCCAAGAACCTGCATGCACTTGAGGTACAAGATGCATGCAAAGCCTTGAGGAGCAAGGCAAATTTTAGAGACTTGGTGGTTGAGAGGGAGAGTATATTACCTCTCAACATGCAGAGCCAGAAGAAGTCCCAGACAATTGTGGAGGAGCCACGATTGGTGCAGTAGCTTCAGAAGGTTTTGGAGCAGCCACAACAGGGGAAGCTGAGAGGAGATCGAGTAGATGCATCTACTTATGTAGAGACCTCCAGTAGGGGGAAACTTCAAGCTAGGTGGGTAGAGGGATCACATGCAGCCATACCTCCAGGTAGGAGGTGGGGCGATATAGAGTGATCGTCCCAAGGAGGAGGGGTAGGATCCTTGAGGTACCCAACCTCTTAGATGAGACCTTGCTACGGGAGCCTCGATGTGGAGTAACAGGAACTGACTGATTGGGTAGAGATAGATGCAGATGGAGCGGCAGAGAGAGTGACAGTGCAGGGAATCCTAGGACAGCGCATAGCTAGCAGGTTGTAGCAATGCGAGAGGCACAAGAGTTTTGCACAGTGCTAGATGGCACAGAGAGGTGTGCAATGGTGCGAGATGCATGGAGATGTTTCAGTAGCGCAGATGTCAGAGAGGGAGCACTTGTCAGTAGCAGGTAGAGCTTTAACATCAAAGTATGTTCCTAGCCCAATAGAGTGGTCAGTTGGGAGTGTTTTTGTTCCAAGTGTTGTTGGAGCAAGTGGACTGGGTAGATGTGTTGCATGCAGAACATTCCAGAGTTATAGGATCGGGTTCGAGAGGAAGCCTTTCTTGCCGAGAGGGAGTGTTAAAAAATGTGCAAGAAGAAATGCTAAATTTAGAATGTGCTAAAAATAGACCTGCTAAAAATAACATGTCTAAAAATAGCAGTTTGGCCAGTGAGGCCATTGGCCACATTGGGTGAGAGGTGAAACTTCTAAAAATAGAAAGTTCTAAAAATAACATTTCTGGGTCCCTTCCTATTTATAGCAATCCCTAGTCTATCTATAGGAAGTAAAATTAATTTTGTTCTTAACAACAGTTGGAAATATTAATTAATTAATTCAGTTGAGTTAATTAGTTAAGGAAATTCGAATTTGAAGTCTTTGTGAGCATGCACATGAGTTGCCCCACTGATTGAGAAATTTATCCTTAATTTCCTCCACTGATTGAGGGAATAAGTATGAGTTCTATAATGAGAGAATTAGTTGACTTAGTTCTAACTAGTCAATTCTAGTTAGATTATTTTAACAAGTTGTTAAAATAATAAAATATAGTTTGTTAATGCTTGCATGCATGTGACAACTATTATTTTAGATAACTGAGAATTCAATCATGGATAACTGTTGCATGTTAGTTCTGTCAGAGACCCAGTTGAGATCAGATGTGGGACAACGTACTATCAGATGCTTGGATATTTCTATTAAGTATTCCTTGCATGGAGAAGGATCTATTATAGGAGATTGGAGGACTTGTGGCCTATATATTGAGGCCTAGGTAGTCCATGATTTTCATCTTCTGATTGAAGATCATCAGAGTACAAAGAGAGCAGGATAGCTATTGAGCTGATTCTTTTTGTATGTTGAAGAGGATTTCAACTTGATTGATAATACAGTCTTAGGATTTTATGATGGTGCTTTCCCCAGTAATATATTCTGTGTTATGTGTGATTGATTTCTCTTGATCAATTATGCATGTTTCTACTTGATGTTGCTCATGAATTCGATTATGCTTCCATTTAATGTTTTGTAGAAGTAGAACAAGTATTATGCTTTAGGACATTGCATATATCGGTTTGTTCTACAGGTGAAATTTCTACACGACTGATGTTACTCAATTGGCAGAATGGGAAAAGTGTGTGGCTAGAGCAAGGAGAATCCTCCTGGAGGGAGTTTGAGATCACATTGTCTCGAGCCTCCATGGGAAGGAGACTCCATTTTCGATATGGAAAACATTGAAAGATATTTATCAGAATAGCAGTGATCAGAGAAATTTGGCACTGAAGTACAAACGTCGAAAGATCAAGTGTGAAAAGGGTGACATGATCTCTATGTATTTGAACAAGCTCACCACATGCATGGATGAGCTTGGAAGTGTAGGGATCATGACAACTGATGATGACATGGTGAGTCTTGCACTGCTCGGTCTTCCTAAGAGCTGGCATAGCTACCAGGACTCGGTTAATGGAAGAGAAAAATTGCCATATTGGGAACAACTTTGGTTGGATTTGATGTAGGAGGAGATCAAAAGAAGCACCAGAGATGGTTCTTCATCCATGGAGGATGAAGAAAACTGTGCCTTAGAGAGTAAGGTGAAGAAGGGGAAGGAGAAGGTTTCTCTTTTTGAATCCAATTCTTCCCATGGTGGGAAGAAGTTTGGCAAATCGAAAGTGTGATGCTTTCGTTGTCATGAGGTGGGCCATTTTGCTACAAATTGTCCACAGAGGAAATCCAAGAAGGGATAAGGGGAAGGATCTGAAGGTGAGGCACTTGCTTCACAGTTCGAGTTGGATTTCACGCTCTTCACATGCATGGTTTCATCCATGGTGGGAATTGATTGGTTTCTTGACAGTGGAGCTTCTTTCCACATGACTGGCGGCAAGAGTTTGTTCAGTACTTTGGAGGAGAAAGATCTCCAGATACTCATAGCGATGGGTAATGATGAAAAGTACAGTGTCTCAGGTATAGGCATGGTTATTTTTTAGAGGGAGCATGGAGCTCGCCTTACCTTGACCGATGTCAAGTATGTACCAGGACTGAAGAGAAACTTGGTGTCAATCGCGATGCTGGAAGACAGAGGCTATGATGTAGTCTTTAGTAAGGGAAAGGTTTTCCTTAGACACATCATCGCTAGACAAGTGAAGCAGATCGGTTCACGGGTCAAGAACCTATATGCTCTTGAGGTTCAAGATACATGCAAAGCCTTAAGGAGCAAGGCAACTGATAGAGACTTGGTGGTTGAGAGGGAGAGAAATTACCTCTCAACATGCAGCGCCAGAAGAAGTCTGAGACGATTGTGGAGGAGACACGATTGGTGAAGTAGCTTCAGGAGGTTGTGGAGCAGCCACAACTAGAGAAGTTGAGACGAGATCAAGTAGAGACATATACTCATGCAGAGAGCTCTAGTAGGGGGAAACTTGGAGCCAGGTGGGTAGAGGGATCACATGCAGGCATACCTCCAGGTAGGAGGTGGGGCGATGTGGACTGATCATCCCAAGGAGGAGGGGCAGGATCCTTGAGGTACCCAAACTCTTTGATTCGACTTTGCTATAGGAGCCCCAATGTGGAGTAGCAGGACTGACTGATTGGGTAGAGATAGATGCAGATGGAGTGGCAGAGAGAGCTATAGTGCAAGAGTCCCAGGACTGTGTAGAGCTAGCAGGCTGCAATGATGCGAGAGGCATAGGAGTGTTGCACTAGTGTAGGATGGCATAGAGAGGTGTGAAATGGTGCGAGATGCATGGAGTGTTGTAGTAGCTCAGAGGTCAGAGAGGGAGCACTTGTCAGCAATAGGTATAGCTTCAGTATCAGAGTATGTTTCTAGCCCAACAGAGAGGTCAATCAGGAGTTTTTTTGTTCCTAGAGTTGTTGGAGCAACCACACTTGGTAGAAGTGTTGCATGCAGAACATTCCAAAGGTACAGGACCGGGTTCGAGTTGAAGCCTTTCTTGTTGAGAGGGAGTGTTGAAAATGGCAACAAGAAATGCTAAAATAGAAGTGGTAAAAATAGCACTGCTATAAATAACAGTTTGGGTGTTAGTGCTGGATTGAGCAACAGGGAATGAAAAATGGAAGTGCTAAAAATAACATGCTATTTTTAGCAGTTCAGGATGGATTCCTATTTTTAGTCAGTCCCTAGACTAAACATAGGAAGTAAAATTCGAATTTGAACTTAACAGTTGTTTGAAAATAAATTAATTAATTCACCACGAGTTAATTAGTTGTGAAAAAGCAAACATGAAGTCTATGTGAGGACATGCAACAATTTCTCTATTAATTGAGGAATTTATCCATCAGTTAAAGAGATAAGGATGAGTTCTAATTTGAGTAGTAATTAGTTGGCTCAGTTAACTGAGTCAAGTCCAGTTATAATTGATTTAAACAGTTTTTTTAAATTAAGTAATTTCAGTTAGTTAATGCATGCTTGCATATAACTGTTGCACTTTAGATAATTGAAGATTCTCTCATGAATAACTCGTGCATGTCAGTTCAGACAGAGACCCAGTTGAGATCAAAGAAGCGACATTGTACTATCAGTTGGATGAATATTTTTCCTATAAAGGAAGCTCATCCATGGTTGGATTTATCTCCTTCAGGACTGCGCAGTTGGATCAGAGGTTGGTGAGTGTGTGAAGAGGCCAATTCACACAAGTGGCTACACTGGACCCCAATCAAAATTGTACAAAGAAATATGAGGCTTGGAGGGCAGACCAGAGGTTAGAGAGAGGCCTTTAACTGTCTATGAGAAGCAGAGGTATTGCAGAGAGAGCAAGATAGCTTTTGAGCTGATTCTTTTTGTAACACTGGCTATATTTCCACTTTTATAATAATACAAAGTTGGGGTTTTAGGCTGAGACTTTCCCTGGGTAAATTCTTCTGTGTTTTGGTTGATTACTTATCATTCTCATTTATATCTGTTCATGCTTGATGATGCTCATATCTGTTTAATCTTCCGTAAAGTTTAAGGTAGAAGTAGATCTAGTATTATGCTTTAGGACATTGCATATATCAATTGATCTACAGGTGAAAATTCTACACATGATGGTTCCCCACTATACACTTGTTGAGCTTGTTTGTTTTTCATGTTCGAATTTGGTTGGGCAGGCATTTGGGGTTGCCTTGGTGGAGCAGAAGGTAACGGTTGTGGTTGGGTAGGTGGTGGAGGCAGAAGAGTGGGAAGAGAGTTGTATTGGGGCCTCCACCCCTAATGAGGTGCATTCCACTGAGGTTGTGGCAGAGCATAGATTTTAAATGAATGAGTGGCTGGTTGGGCATGATATTGAGATGTGAAGGAAGGAGGAGGTGTGGACCAGGAAGGATGAGCAGGGGGGCCCCAAGAAGGTATGGAGGTTACTTGGTTGGGGTTGTAGTATGCCTGAGATGTCCCTTGTATCCCCTGTTGGTATGGTCTATGTCCATGTGGCCTCCTTTGGTTTATGTAATAGATCTGTTCAGTGACTCCTTTGGCCCCTTGGTATACAGCTTTAAGTCTGGGCAAGGAAGGGAACTTATCTATAGAATGATTTTTTTCACATACTGAATAAACCTCTATAGAGTTCAATGGGCATTCATTCCTAAAATGCCTCCTGGTGCATCTAGGACAAAAGATGGCCAAACCCCTCTATGCTTCCTCTTGTTTTCTTTTGATATGTAAGGTATCCATTTGCACAGCAAGAGTCTACAACATCTCACTCTTGAAGTCTTCTAGCATGTTTCCAATTTCACCTTTAATGGATGAATCGGAAGAAGAGGCACTGGCTATGGGTTGACTCCCCCTACCTTTCTTTCTGGTTGCTCTAGAATGGTTTCTAAAAATAGTCTTTATGTCCTCATAGGACAGTTGGTAGATGTCTCCCCCGGCCAGTAGATGGAGGGTGTCTAGAAGATCTTCTCGAATTCCCCTGAGCAGGACCATCTTTAGAGACTCAAGATCAAGTGTACACCCGGCCCTTTTGTAATTAAGTTGGAACCTCTCTTCATAGTCTTCTAGGGACTCATCACTTCCCATGGTCATTTGGAAGATTTCCTTTTTAGTATCTTTTGACCTACAATAGTCTCGATACTTGTTGTTAAAAGCCTGTTGCATCTGAGCCCAAGTTGTGATGCTATTGCCAGGTAATCCCATGAACCAACGCAGTGTTGCATCCTTGAGAGTAGAAGAGAATAGTTTCAACTTTTGCTCGTCTTCTACATAGTCATAAGTTCGACAGATGACAACAAATTCAAACAAGAAGGTGTCAGGATCTTCTGTAGTTAGACCGTGGAAATGAGGTAGGGCTGAAGGGATTCTATTCTTCATTTTGGTGTCCCCATTAGTCTCCCGAATGGGAAAGGTACCCTCTATTCTCTCTATTCCCCCTAACATCTATGTTTTCAGCCATTGGCTCCCGAGGAATGTTTTCTTCTTCTTCTTCCCCTATAGGCTCTTCAAATATGTCTAGATGTTCACCTAAGGGTTCTTCTTGATCGCATCCACCGAAGAAGAGAGAAGGTTGGCTGTGTGAAGGAGTGGGGGTGTTGGGAAAATTTTTTCCTGAGTTATCTCTATTCCTACAAGGCATGAAAGGAAATTTTTTTGGTTGGTTTTTGTTTCTTTTTCCCCACACTGATAGTACCTGCAGAAGCTGAAATTATGATTGAACAAAACAAATTGCAACTAGCTGAAATGAACTTGCTAAATAGAAATTTGCAGAATTGAAAAGGAAAGCAAGGAAATGCAGAGCTGAAGGAAAAGAAATGACTAGTTTACTTTTGCTAAAATGGAACTTGCAGAATTGGAAAGGAAAGCAAGGAAATGCATAAATTGAAAGAAAATAAATGACTATTCTACTTTTGCCGAAATAAACTATTAGCAGAATGCCGCAATGGGAAATAGAAGAAAGCAGTAATCACATAATACTCTGACGCTTCCCCGCCATCAACGCCAAAAAGTGGTGAGTTCCAGTATTGCAGCAAGAATGTTGCAACTCCTGGGCTACCAACTTTACTTTTATCAACCCGGTAGTTCGTAACAAACTTGGAAGCGTCGGTGTTGTATGCACAAGTACTACTTTTCACTGCAGGTTGTCACTTGGTTAGCCGGCTTGAGATCACTAGGAGCTCAAGCCAACTTCTATAGATTTCAGAAGAAGCTCTAGGTGTGATGAAAGGAAAGAAAGATTACTCTACAGAAGCTATTCTAATTGCAGAAAGGAAAGAGACTGGAATGTAAAGCAAAACCTAGCAAAGCCTCGTGAACATGCCAATTCTACTTTTGCCAAAAACACTATGAAAACCATGAAAGAAATGCCATTACCTATTCAAGGGAGTAAACAACATCTAACCATGCTATCTCTGTAAGCAAATAAGCAAAAAACATATTTTTGGATTTTTATGTGTTTTTATGTGAATTTAACATGCATCTAATTTATTGTGTGTGAGTGTGGCAGTGAACAGGTGGCGTTAGAAGGTGGTTTTGGAGCTTGGGAGGATATAGTATGGTGTGGATGGGTCTTAGGAGGTCTTAGGTGGCATTCTAGAGGCTTTTCCCTCACTCGGCCTTCAAAAAAAAGCCTACAGGAAAAACTACAGGAGGACATAGGAAAACTACAGGAGGAAAACAGAGAAACTACAGGAGGCCTAAGGAGGAGGCCGAGAGCAATTTCCGTTGTTTTGAGGGTGTGAGAGTGGGTGGAAAAGGTGGATAAATGTTGGAATGAGGTGTTAGGGCACCTAAGATCTACCAAGAATCACCAGGAGAGAGAAAGATGATTGGATTTTCTCAAGGAGAGAGGAAGAAGTTCTATGAAAAATGCAGGAAACTAAGGCAGAATTGAGGTGAAGTTTGGGGGACCTGTAAGGCATGAATCAGATGCAGGGTGTGATTTTTGGTGAGCTAGCCTACTACTGGAAGATATATGCTGCATAGAAATTGATAGCCAACTAAGGAAATGAAGAACCAAATGAAATAAGTGCATCCTAGAAAAATAGAGTTTTGCATAAAAATGGTCTAAACTATGATATATGAAAGGAAATGCTGAGAAATGTTGTAGGAAAGGAAAGTGTGAAAGAGGACTATTGCAAATCATGAAGTGAAAATGATAAAGAAGATCTGAAGCAAAGAAAAATTGGACTATCAATCTACTAAAGAGCTGCAAACACTAGAAGTCTTATGAATAAGGAAAATCTGTGGTTTTGGGGCAGCAAAAGAGTCTTTGCCTCAAATCATGGTCCCAGAGGGAGGAAGAGAGGCCAAGGCACTATTTCTAGCCTTTTGAATCTTTTTTGATCACTTCTCAACCTGCTACAGAAAGTACAAATAGAAGCAAACTACTAAATCACCAAAAGAAACCTATTCTTAACCATGAAAGAAAAATACATCTAACAACAAATTAATCTACAAACTGAAGTAAAGCATACAAATACAAGTAAAGAGGAGCTTGGCTGCTTGGATTGTTCCCTAACCCAAGAGCTTTATCCCTCTGAGGTAACTCAGTGCTAGCTCAAAAAGGATTCCATCTTCATTATAAAAAAATAGCAAGATTACATGAAACTGTCACAACATAATAAGCTCGAAATTTGAGCAAAGTTTACATAAGCAAAAAATCTGACCCTAGTAAGGCCCTAGGCCTCTTTACTTATAAATATGAAGCTATCAACAACTTCCTTAAAATCAGGGAGGCTTGGCTCCCAAAACTCGAGATAACTGGCCATCATCCTCCACTTGCTCAGTTGCCTTCTAGTGCATGATTTGACTGCTTGTACTCCAAGCTAAATGAAGGGAAATTCGAAGTGAGGAGTAATAAATGAGGGGGATTCCCTCCTATAATTCCTCTCCTCTATCTACTTCAAGTTATTGCTACCATTTGACCACTAGATCCTTGACTTTGACCTCGATATCCATCAATAATCTGCATTAAATACATGTTAGACCACATGGCATCATAACTAACTCAACTCACCCTATAAGCATAAATATAATAAAAAAATCATACAATAAGCTAAGAGAATGGTTGATTTGACTAGATTAGGAGGTAAAATGAGCCCATATAATTACCCATTTATAAGGTTCATCACCTTTTGGACCCCGAAAGATTTATATTCAGTTATTGAAGAGATGAGGGTATTGTTTCCTCACCTTCCCCACTTCAATCCATTTTTCCTTTGATGGCTGTGTACCTTTGAGACCCACCCGAAGATAATCAATACTTCCCCTTTTAGTTGTCCTTTTCCTTCTATCAAGTATAGTGTCCTATTGAAGCACATCAAGGAATTTTGGAGAAAAGTCTTCAATAAATAGAATTTGAACATTCTCTCCTTGATCTTCAATCAAAGGAGGTTCATACAATCTCAAATTTTCAACATTAACAATGGAATAGATTCTCATATATGAGGGAAAATCAAGCTTGAAAGCATGATCACCAATCTTTTCCATAATTTTAAATGGACCATAATGAAATGGTTTCAGTGTTTTCCCTTCACCTTGAAGTCTTTCCTTGCTAATGTACAGCCAAACTTCATCACCTACTTGAAACTGATGATCCACACGGTGCTTATCATGTCTTGCCTTATACTTGCCTTGACTCTTTTCTAATTGTTCTTGAACTGTTTGGTGAATCAATTGAATTTTATCAATGAATTTCTTTGCTCTGTCTGTGTCACTATGTCCATCTATAGCTACATATTTCTCAAATATTAAATACAAAGGCGATTTAGGCAAATAACCAAGACATGCCTCAAAATTTGAAGTTAGAGTAGAAGAGTGTTTTGCTCAGTTGTAAGCATGCTGAATATAATGCAATTGTTCATCCCACAACTTAGGATGTTTGTTGCAATATCCTCTTAGAAAATGAATAATTGTCATGTTAACCACTTCAGTTTGACCATTTGTTCATGGATGGAAGGTTGTAATTTTCTTCAATTTGGTGTCCATCAAGTTCCATAAACTTAACCAAAAATTCCCAACAAATTGAGAATCACGATCACTTACAATAGAAGTAGGCAATCCAAAATGAACCCATACATTTTGAAAGAAAAGTTGAGTTGTTTGTTCATTTGTAATTTGCTTTTTACAAGGCATTAATATGCACATCTTGCTGAGCCTATCCACAACTACATACAAATAATCATGACTTTTCTTTGATAAAGGGAGACCTCCTACAAAATCCATGGAAACACTTTCCCATGGTTGTGAAGGCACTAGAAGTGGTGTGTACAATCCTAGCTTCCTATTACTAGGTTTACTGGTTGCACACAATGAACAACCTCTGACAAAACATGACACACTTTCAAGCATACGAGGCCAGTAAAAATACCTCTGAAGATTTGCCATTGTTTTACTTACACTGAAATGTCCAACAATAAGAGAAGTGTGTACTTCCCTTGTGAAATTTACTCTCTCTCCCCGTTGAGCACAAAGTTTTCCCAACTGATACAATAGATTATCATGTGCATGGTAGTCTAATTCCTCAACGTGGTGGCCTTGACTCAAGTTTAAATATACATCTTGAAAGTTAGCATCTTATGCGTATTGTTCAACATAAATTTCAGGCATAACAGAATGATTCTTGAGTAAAATGGCTACAATAATAGGTAGTCTAGAAATCATATTAGAAACTCTGTTATAAATACCTTTATTGTACCTGATTACTAAGTAGAATTGTTGTAAAAATCCCATCCAACGAAAGTGCCTTGACTGCTACAATTTGGTTTGAGATTGCAGATATTGCAAAGGTTGATGATCGATGTGAATAATGGTTTCTTTTCCCATAAATTAATGCTTCCATTTATTCAAACTTTGCACCAATGCATAAAGCTCTTTATCATACGTAGGATAATTAATAACAACACCATTAAAAATCTTAGAATGAAATGAACTGGGCTTACCATGTTGTAAAATAATTGCACCCATGGCGAGTCACTTGCATCTATTTTTATTTCAAATGAATGTTTCAAATCTAACAATGTTAAAAATCGGGTTGAACTGATCTTTTGCTTTAAAGCATTAAATTCTTTTTGATGTTTTCCTCCCCACTGGAAGACAACCTTTACGTTAGTCAAAACATGTAGTGAAGATGCTATGTAAGAGAAATTGGAAATGAACTTCCTCCAATATTGTGTTGCTCCCAGAAAACTCCTTACTTCTGTAACTAATTTGGGTATTGGCCAATTCACAATGACCGAAACTTTAGAGGGGTCAATATTCATCTAACCTCCTGTAACTATGTGGCCCAAATCCACTACGGAAGTTTTTCTGAATTCACATTTGGACATCTTCAGAAATAAATGTTCTTTTCTCATGATATCCAAAACTTTCCTCACATGCTTGACATGCTCTTCTCGTGATTTGTTGAATATCAAAATATCATCTAAATAGACAATTACAAACTCATCAAGAAATTATCTTAAAACATCATTCATAACTCTCATGAATGTAGTTGGAGCATTGCAAAGACCAAAAGGCATAACCAGCCACTCAAACAATCCTTGTTTGGTTTTAAAAGCAGTCTTCCAAATATCCTCCTCAGCTATTCTTACTTGATGATATCCACTTCTCAATTCTAATTTAGTGAAATATTTTTCATTTTTCAACTGATCTAGCAAATCATCTATTCTGGGTAGTGGGTATCAATTATTTATTGTAATCTTATTCAAATCTTGATAATCTACACATATGCACCAGGTTCCATCTTTCTTGGGTACTAATACAATTGGTGAACCACATGGTGAAGTCGAGGGACAAATTACACCTTTATCTAACAATTCCTGGACTTGTTTCTTAATTTATAAACTTTCCAGAATTGACATTTGATACATACCGATGTTCGGGAGTGGACAGTCTTGATGTAGCTTAATTTCGTGTTGAATTCCCCTTTTTGGTGGCAATCCCTTTCGTTCTTGAAACATGTCTCCATATTGATTGACCACGTCAACCAATTCAGATTTCAACTTCATGTCATAGCCTACAAAGGATTCCTGCTCTGTGACATTCTTCTGCTTGATCATAAGGAGCACGAGACTCTTGCTAGAATTGACCAGTTGCTTCATTTCCCCTACCCTTGCTAAAGACAGACTAATATTTCTGTGATGGGCTCTCATAGTATACTCCACTACGTCTTTCAATAAATGATATTTGTTCTCAAATCGGTGGAAAACAACTTTCTTGTCATACAGATACAGGCTTCCCAACACAATCCCATAAATATCAATGGCACAACATCTTATTCAACTTCATCAATGAAATTGGCAGTAATCGAAAACCTGAAAATGCATTTCTTTGTGACCTGCAAATTGGAATCCTTGGTTATCCAACCCAACAGATACGGTTTATGATGAGGCATGGTTTCCAAATTCAACTTCTTTCCAAATCTGTAGAAATTAAATTTGCCAGAGATCCACTGTCAAATAGTGTATCAATCTTGGTGTGTTTGGAAATAAATCTGATATGGAACAACTCTATTCTCTTTTCCTCATTTCAAACATTATTGGAGTAATTTTCTACGTTGGTGCTTGCCACAAATTCCTCTTTGCCTGTCTTTGGCATGGCTTTCCCTTTAGTGATTGTGGCTGCAATCTTCGTTTCATCACCTGAGTCAGAACCCAAGTCTTATTGTGCAACAACATTTGTCCTATGTTTCCCTTTATTATTAGATTTCTTCGATTGTAATTCTGGATGAAGCTTCTAGCAATGCACTTCATCATGTCCCTCTTTGGAACAATTCTTGCACATGTGTTTCTCCCCTTCTTTCTTAGCAGAAGCATTTTTCTTCTTCTTTCCTTTAAATTTATTCCCTTTTTCACCACTCTGAAATGGCTTCTTCTTACCTTCTTCATGTACATTTTTCCCTCTTGCTTCAAGATGTGTAGCTTAAACACAGACCTCATCAAGATTCGTGGGACTAAACATAAGAATGGTATGTCGAAGATAGCTATGCAAACCTCCTATGTATTTCAGCAAAGTATCTTGTGACTGTAAGTCTACTCCTAGCATAAGAGTTGTTTTCCTAAACTTGAGTATACTCTTGCACATTTTGACCTTTTAACTGTCTGAAATTTTGCCAATTCATGATAGATTTTTTCATATGAGATAAAGGGTAGAACTGTCTTTTTATAGCAGCAATGAAATCAGACCAAGTAATAGAGATCCTACCATGTTTTTGATCTAGTATTGAGTCCTTGATTCCAGCCATACATGTGTTGCACCTTCCATTCTCAATGAAGCCAACTGAATTTTGATATCATCCTCTTGAAGGCTTTCAATTCTACAATACACATCCAACTGACGAATCCAGTTATCTAGCTTCTCTACATTCACTTCACCATTGTACATAGGCAACTCGAATTTAACATCAATCTTTAGAAAAGGTTATTTACCAGTTCCTTTCGAAGAATGATGATGAGTATGAGTAGAGGTGGTGTTAGTGGAAGAGGGTGAAGATGCTTTCGAAGAAGAAGATGAAGAAGATGGTGGAGATGGTGGAGGTTTTCCTCCATTCCCATTACCTCCTCCTGAAGAGCCTTCTCCATTGGGAGGCTTGGAACTTTCTCCTTGCAATCTATTGTTCCTCTCTTCATAGAGGACCTTAACCATCTCTGTCATATCAAAGAAATCCTTTCTTAAGGTCTTCTCATCTTCTATCATGATAGGTTCTCCTTCATGAGACATGATCTCTGGAGACTCAACTGCAACTTCTGTAACTTGAGGATGTACAGATGTAGAAGACTTTGGCAACCTTTATCTTCTTCCACTTGACCCAATTTCAAGACTTTCAACCAGCTTTCCTTCACCTCTTTTGAGCTTTAACCTTGTAAGCATTACATAAACTTGCAAACAATTAA
Source organism: Pinus tabuliformis (assembly GCA_031772625.1). Lineage (NCBI taxonomy): Eukaryota > Viridiplantae > Streptophyta > Pinopsida > Pinales > Pinaceae > Pinus > Pinus tabuliformis. Next base: position 719,377,614 of record CM062809.1, read on the forward strand.
ATCATTCTTTCACAAAGAAAATCTAATAAGAAAAAACCAGTGCTCTGATACCAACTTGATCTGAAATGGAGTATATTAGTAATGTTGTATTAATTCTCCATTCAGAATAAAACCCAAGATACTTATCATTTTCTTATCAAGTTCTTAAGGATTCAATATTTTTGCTTAATTAACTGATTCCCATGATATTTTCTTATGTAAATGTTAGAAACAATTTAACATAAAACATATGTTGAACAACAACAAAATAACATCAAAATACAACACACAACAAGCACATGATAAAGGAGTTCACCCCTCTTGGGCTATGTCTCCTTGGTCTAGCTTCCAATGGCTTGGGCCTCTCTATTATGCCCAAATTACAACAAGTGTGTGTTTACAATGATCAGATGCCTTTGAAACCTATCTCAATGAGTTTAGAATACCCAAAAATGGCCATCTAGCCTCTTTTTTCATCCAAATTGGAGAAGAACTGAAGAAGTTATGACTTCTCCTAGTTCTCCCACTATTTGTTCCACAAATTGCTTCAAAACCGACCAAAAACCCCATTTCCACTCCAAAATCTGCTAATGGAGAAAGAAATTCACCGCACAGCAGGCTATATCCTATCGGCCATATCACAAATCACAATCGATAAGTGTTGTGGGCTCTTATGGAACGAAAAAACATTGTGATTGTGATATTGCAGACCTGCCAGGGATAACAACTGCAACATATAAAATCCCGCATCTGGAACCCATCACTCATTGCAATCAACGAATTTCAGTGGTCAAAGGTTTGTTAACATGGGAACACTGCTATTGCAGTATTGTGGACCTGCCAGGGTATTAAACTGTGTCATATAAAATTCCCGCGTCCGGGGTCTTATCTTTCATCACAATTGGCAATCGGCTGCGGGATCTTAACATAGCAAAACTTTACGATGTGATATCACAAACCCGCTAAGACATTAAACTATATGACAATAAAATATCGCATCTCAAAAGTCATCACAATTGGAACTTTATCAGTGGTAACAAATAACAATGGGGTTTTGGATGCGATATGTGATTATCGCAAATCGCAACCCAACCTGCCGGGGGCCGATTATTGTCTTGAATCCTTTGTTTTTCCCTAATATGTGATATGTGGGACCCAGTGGCAACCTGCCATTTGGAATTTCCCATTCGCTAGGACCCTTGCCATGTCATCCAATCGTGCCACATAGATAAGTCAAACTTGAACTTTGACTTTCTCTAACTTCTGCATATGAACTTGTATTTGAATGTTGTTCACACCATTGGATTTAGAGTGATGATCTCTTCAATCTGAAGTTGAGTTTGACAATATTCTAACACTTTTATTTTTAAGCATAATTTTGAGCACATGATCAAAAGGAAGTGGAAAATGATCTTTTAAAGTGGTTTTATTCAATTCCCTATAGTCAATGCCTACTCTCCATTTTCCATTCTTTTTTAGGAACAATTACCAATGGTGAAACCCGCTGCCTATCTGATATTGGATAAATGAAATTCACATTTAACAATGCTTGTAGTTCCTCTTTAACAATTTCCCTTAAATTTGGATACATTCTTCTCCGAGGTTATCGGATTGGTTTGGCATTTTATTCAGTGTAGATATTATGTATGAAAGTACTAGGATCAATTCCTTTCATGTAAGTGTATTCCCATGCATAAGCAGAGGAATGTTCTTGTAACATTTTTATTAGTTCTTTCTTTTGCAATTCTTCCAGATTATTATTAATAATCAAAGTTCTTTTCTCGAAATATTTCTATTAAATAATTGCCAATTTTTTCCATAGAATGTAAAGACAATTGACGAGATGATAAATATTCAATATTACATTGTTCTTGAAAACTTTGATTAGATTCACAATATGAGGGAGACTCATTATATTCCATTAAATTCAAAATCTGATCTTCTTCATCTATTTGTGAAGTAACAAATATTGGTCGTATATCAATATCATCATCTAACCATTCTTCACTTTCTACCTCTATTGTTGTTTTTGTAGGAGGATATAATGTGAATTTATTTGTTGAACTTCCATTAGAAATAAACATATCACCATATCTACAACTTATAAAAGCATCAATTGCAGCTAACCATGGTCTTCCTAAAATCAATGGATGTCCCCCTATATTATTCTTGGGTGTTAGAATCATAAATTCAATAGGATACACCCAAGAATCTAAGGATACAAATATGTCTTCTAATACACCATAAGGTTTGATAACAGATCTATCTGATAATTGCAATAATGTAGGTGTATATTGAAGATTAGGAAGTTTCAATTGATTCATAGTTTGTTTACTCATGATGTTTATAGTTGCTCCTAAATCAATCAATGTATTTGGAATTTCGACACCATTGATGTGTGTTTTCACAATGGGACTTCTTGGATCAAGATATTTCTGAATTGTTGTTTTTCCCATCATGATATCTGCAATTTTTCCAACTAACTGAATTCTTTTGACTTCTTTTCTCTTTCTTCCTAGTCTTTTAATACTTAACTCCCTGATTGTCTTTGCAAATATTGGTATTTCTTTGATAGCTTGTAACAAAGGAATTTTTATGCAAACATTCTTTAGTTCATCTATCATATCATAATCAGGCAATAAAATCTATTTTTCTACCCCTTTATCAATTTTCAATCTTTCAGGAAAAGGTGGTGTTTGAACAGAGACTGAAAGTTGTTCTATAATGGGAGTTTAGTATATTGGGATATCATTAGAATGTGCAGGGGTGGTTTGTTTTTGATATTTTCCTCTTGATGAAGAGATTTATCTTCCTCAGAGAGATTTTGTTTTTCAGATTCCTGAATAACAATTAATGGTGACTTTTTTTCCAATACTCTACCAGATCTAAGTTGGACATTGTTTAGATCTAACGAAGTTATCAAGTAGGTTTGGAAATTTTGTCCTTCCACATTGTAAATAGGTTGCGAATTTTTATTATTAGTCAGGTTTGGAAGTGGTTTGGTAGGCAATTTATTTGGTCTTTGAGGAAATGGTAATGAAAGTTGTGGATTTGGATTCTGAGGTTGAGTTGGTTGAACAAGCTGAGGAAAATATTGTGGTGGAAAAACAGGGTAAGGCTATTGATACTGAGGATATTGAGGGTATTTTCCATAAGTATTTTTCCATCCTTATGCCCAGCGTTGAGGCCAAGATTTTCAAGGCATGGATGCAATCCAATTTCTTTGTGATGGTTATGAAATTGTTTGAGTGTTAAAACATTGAGTCATATTTGGTTGTGAGTTTTGTCATGGTCTCGTAGTAATAAAATAGAAGGGTTCTACTTGATTTGATATTACTTTATCTTGATAAACATATTTAAGACCTAGTATTTAATTAAATTCTTTTGTATCATGATTTTCTGAACATATAACACAGGTTTTTACACTTTTCAAGTCAAGGGGGCATTCTCTCAAAGCATGTTTTTTTCTACATTTGGGACAAAATATAGATAATGCAGCATTTTCAGCTTTTTTCTTGTTTTGTACTTTAAGGGTATCTATCTTTTCACTAAGACTCCCAAAATATATTTTTTAAAATTGTCAAGAAAATTTCCTAATTCAACACTACTCACTATCCCAACTGCAAATTTATTAGTCCTAGACATGACAAGGTCTCTTGGATTTTTCCTAGTTCTTGCTTTACCTCTTGAAATGTGTATGCATAACTCACAAATATCTCCAGATGTTGACTGAGAAATATCTCCCTTACCCAGCAAATTAAGAATATCAATCCTCTCATCTCTGATGGATTTTAATAAGAGAGCTTTCAAAGTTTCTTCATCTAGATTATGCATTTTAGCCCTTTAAAATTATAAGCAAATATTTCAATGAAATCTTCAAGATTTTCATCTTCTTTTTGCATCATTTTAAAGACTTCATCTTTAATATTATGGGGCATATAGTAGTCCTTATATTTCTCTAATAATATAGTTTTCATTTGCTCCCATGTTCTTATAGAATGTGCTTCTAATCCCATGAACCATTTTAATGTTGCATCCATAAGAGTTGTTGGAACCAATTTCAACTTCTAAGTGTCAAGCAAGAAGTCATAAGATCTACACAAGACTTCAAATTCAAAGAGAAATGTTTCAGGATCTTCACCCCTTAATCCATGAAAATTTGGAAGGATGGAGGGTGAGATATTTTTCATTGTGGTTGTGGTATCCTCATCGAGGATGGTAAATCCAAAGGATTATGGATCTCCTCTACCACCTCATCTTCCTCTTCCTCCACCTCTTTCACCTCCCCTATTCCCTCCTCAAATCCTAGGTTGATCACCATTCACATTATGTAATTGGATTTTCTAGTTCATCTTCTAGGTCTTTTGGTTCTTCTATCAATGGTAGGTTAAAATAGGTTTCTTCCTCCTCTTCTTCACTAGGGACTTCTAGTTCTTTTCCTAGAAGTTGCTCACCATTGAAGATAGAAAATTACTCCTTCTGTTGGGGATGTAGGATCCTCTTCTTCTATTACAGCTTCAATTGATGAAGTTGGTGAATCTCTAGGTTGGATTTCAGATCTAAGTACCTCAAGAAGTTTGTGTTTTCCTGCAGTAGATGGAATATGAGTTTGGGTGGATGGTGTGGCACTACGAGGTCGTGGTGGGGTGAGTGAATATGTTGGGATTAAGCTTCTACCTCTACTTACTAATCTACCTCTAGAATATTTTTCTCTATGCATATCATTTTTTTTTATCTTTTAAAGTAAAAAGAAAAAGACTCCTATATACAATTCCCTGGTAATGACGCCAAAATGTTTGGTAACATAATTGACCTTAAATTACTTACATGAATTATCAACCAGGGCTAGTAAACTAATGAAGTGTATGTGCACTATATGTCCTAGAAGTATTTTATTACTCACACAAATTCTACATTAAATTGAGTTATCGAAATGCACATTTCTTTTATGAGTAAATTAGTTATTCCTAGAAAATAAGATTAACTCTACAATGATGATCACACTCTCTTGCTTTTAAACAAAACTTTTTTTGCTTATAAAATTCCACACTTTTCTTTGAAATAAAAATCTCACACTCTAGCATAAAGGTAAATCAATCTCATACTTGACATAAATGAAAATTAATCTCGCACTTTGCATTATATACACACTCATTTGCAAAAATGAAAACTACTATTAATCTAATCACACCTCTATATAAATAGAAAACACACTTGCATGAAAATAAAATGAAACCAACTCTTACTTAAACACACTCACACTTGCTTAAATTAAAGATCACACATGCATGAAATTTAATCTGTCAATTCTACGAATAAATCCATTTTCTCTAAGAAAGATAAAGTTTTGTCTATTTAATTGAAATGTAAAACTATGTCACTGTTGCTATTATCTATCCATGTGCATCCAAAATATCTGAAGAATACGGAGGTTGACTTTGCCTTTGACCACATTACTAGGACTTGTTTCCATCAATCTGATTCATGAGAGTAGGATGAAATCATTGAGTGCATCAATTTCCACCTACCCATATATTTCGCTTCCCAGCTAGCACCTTGGAACCTGTCAAACCACAGACTTGGCCGCAGAACAGTGTATTAGCTGCAGAATCTTTGTAATTCGGTAGCTAAGGTAAACATTAAACTGAATAATAAAGAACATTATAATTTTATGAAATAAAGGACAATTGTATACTTGCCATGTCATAATTGCTATAACTTGATGCCCAATGTGTTATTATGAAGATCAAAAAGAAATAGAAGGGGTGAAAAAGGATGTCAAAAAGAAGCAATTGTGAGGTTCAACGAAACACTCCAAGTAAAAAGGAAAAATTCAAGTCAAATGGAACACATATAAAGCATCCAAGAACTACAAAGAGGACCATTAAATGATGGTTGAATTATAACTTGATGTTTATCATATCTTTTGTTTGTTGATCTTTGAAGCAAATGTATGGAATATTGTGAAAATTGTATCGAGTTGTGTTTATAAAGCTCCATAAGTAGTATGTTTGTCATGTTTTCAACAATTTTATCTTGTCATAAGATTCATAGAACATAAGGGACGTTGTTCCCCCAATCGGGAGGGGTTTGTAACAGCCTCGAGTTAAATTTCCATGTAAATAAATAATGTATGGAAATTATAAAAGCAAAAATAAAACTAAGGTCATGGGACATGTATTCCAAATGAAATGAGGGGAAAAACATTACATTAATATCCACTTGTGGTTAATTATTTATTGGCTATGGAAATTGGCGTTGGCGAGAGGCAAAAGGAAATAAATTCCAAATTAATTATTACAGGCCAGCGAGGACATGAGGTAAATATGCAAAAGAATTAAAGGAAAATGAAAGAAATTCCACTTCATAAAGTGGGGAAGGAGAAGAGACAAGAAAATGATAAATATAGTAAAATAGTATGTATGCAAGGGAAAATGAAGAAAAATAAAAGAAAAGAAAAATTGAGAGAGAACATTCTAGCATTCTCTTAGGAAAAAATGAGAGGAAAAGGAGAGAGAACACTACAACAACAAAAAGACACATAACAAGGGAAAACACTAGAGCACTTGGGCACAAGAAAGAAAGAGACAAGAAAATAAAGCAAACAACACAAGAGAAAGAACATCCAACAATATGATTTTTGTAGGTACTAGTGTGCATGTTTGATTATCTTGTTGGGATTTGAATGCATGGTTCATGCCTTGGTTTGTTGTTCATTTTTTCTATCATTTGCATGGAGATCTACTTGGATTGATAATCGTGTACATCCTTTCCTTATGGCATTCCCTGGATAGCCATGATGTAGTGGGTTCCTTATTTTGGTTGGGATTTAGATGCCAATAGATATCTGATCCTGGTTGAGGTGGTCTGAGGAAAATCCCAAGGGTTGATGGTGGAGATGGTTTTATTCGAAAATCCATTGATAGGTGGGTGGAGACAGGAAAATTCCTTTGGGTATGGTGAATAAATTCTAAGGCATCCAATATTGTATTATTTTCGATGATTTCTACACCTGAAATCATTATGGCTTGAGGGTGGAGGTGGTTTTCCTTTGGACTCCTTGTTTGGTTATGTTTTGTTTTATCCCATGTAATCCCAAATTCAGTCTTGGAATATGGCATGGGGATGATTGGGTGGAAAGAAAGATTTGGTTCAACTCAATCTATGGTTGGGTGGATCGTGGAAGTCCCTGACTTGGTTAGTACTATGTGTATGTTAATATGTTGTGTTATTTAATGAAAATAAATGAGCACCAATTGTTATTAATGTGTTGATTATGTGATGGTTTGTCATGGCTTCATTCTGGTTCAATGTTGGGTACATGCATGGTATATTTCTTATTATATGAAAATCTCTTGTTATTGATCTATTCCATGGATATACTGACTCTTGGTCATTTCATGTGGATGCATAAGCTAATTTGTGTTTTATTGCAGCTAGCATGAGAGAGAAACAAGCTTTCTTGACAAATTTCTGATAAAACTAATGAAAACAATGAAAAACCTATGCATCCATGACTTATAGGTAGCATGGTCATAAAATATTTGTAAAATGAATAAAGTGTGCATGGAAAGTTAGACACCATTTCCGTAACTACATCTTGGAAGTTGGGTCATACATAGTAACTCTTAGCTCATGTTTACCCTGGTAAGTATGTTAAAGTGGGTAAATGTGGGGTGGGGCATTACACCCTTCATGCTGACCTATCCTGTAGTGACACGTGGTATCTATCTATATGCTGAGAAGAGATGACATGTAAATAAGTGATGATGTGGCTTGAGAAGTCATCAAGGTGATCTGGAATGTAGTATACCTAGGGGGGTATTATGGGGCACATAGGGAGGTACCTAAGGGAATAATGTAATAATGTGATGGGCCATATTTAACAAAAAAGTGGTTAACCCACATCATGTAAGGGACCACAAGTAGTTAGGAATAATAATCCCGTTGTATTAGATGTATAGTGTTGAGAGACCCATGGTATTGTATGTATGAAGCCTATATAGAGGTTAGAGACTCCCCATTGAGAGATGTCAAGGATTATTGTATTGACAAGCATATGTCTTGTGGAGTATTCTCCTTCCTTAAGGAGTGATTGTATGGTGTTTCCCTGCCTCAAGGGTTTGATATTAATAAAGATCTGACAATTCTATATTTGTTCTTGCTTTTGTATTAGGATTATTTGCAGTTATTGGGCATAATTTTATTTTTAATCAATTTGCATGTTAGATCTACTACAAGTGTTACTAGAGCTTCAAAAATACTTCTTTATTGATATCAAAACCCTTGAGGTAGGGTAGCACCATACAACAACTCCTTAAGGAAGGATAACATTACATAAGCCATATGCTTATCAATACAATAACCCTTGAAATCTCTCAATGGGGAGTTTTTAGCCTCTATATAGGCTTCATACATAAAATACCATGGGTCTCTCAATACTATACATCTAATACAATGGGCTTATTATTCCTAACTACTTGTGGTCCCTTACATGATGTGGGTTAACCACTTTATTTATTAACTATGGCCCATCACATTATTACATTATTCCCTTGGGTACCTCCCTCTATACCCCATAATACCCCCCTAGGTATACTACAATTTCTAAGTCGAGAAATATTGTGAATTCACTTAAACATACACTTACTAACCCAAATGCTTCTAATGGTTAAGTGATGATGCTTGAGACACATTGACTTGTGAGGATGTGACACTAGGAGAAAACACACAAATAACAAATAAGACAACATGACAACGTAAGGGGGCTTGAAATGATAGCTAGCGTAAGCTCCAAAATTGACATGGGAAAAAAAAATTGGAGGGTCGTTGTTGCAGCAAAAATGGGATTCTAAATGGAATATTCTAGAGATTCTAGAATATTAGTAAATTATATTTAATCTTAATCTTGGCCATACATGAGATTGTTCAAGTAATGTGGTTGTGAGGATTAAGGAGATTAGTTGCTAATATTTGGGATATTAGTTGATAGGATTTAGGAGATTAGTTATCTCTCTCTAAGGGCAAATAGGACAAGTTGGGAGAAGTTGAATACACACTTTTTCTACACCAAGAAGACTCAAGAATTTAGATATAGATCAGATGAGTAGATTTAGAGCGTAGAAGAGGATCTAAGGTCAAGAAGTAAGCCACAGTAAATTCCATATAGTTGTACAAATTCAATAGATACAAATCCATATAATGGTATGGATAGGGTTGAATAGTGTTATGCAATAGCTCAAGTAGGTAGATTCTCAGTTGTCCAACTAACAAATCTATTTATTAAGTGTAGACTTGATCTTTTCTATATACTATGTTGTTATTAGTTTCACAACTTGTGGAGTTTTCCATATAAGCTTGGAATATCTAAATAAGAAACTTATTTGAAGGGGTAATTATCTGTGTATCATGTTTATTCTTTCGTTGTTAATACTCTAGTTATATATATAATTGTTGCATGTTCAGAAATATTTATTTCTATGGTTAAATAAATTCATATCCAATTTATTTAGTTAAGAGAAATGTTGAGCAACAATCACCTAGGGCTTGAAAATTTACAGTTTCTCATTTACGATGAAGTATTTTCTAATGAATACATGGAGTTAAAAGTTAAGTGACTCGCAAGTGGGAAAGATAAGGAAATTTTAAGCCTACCAAGTCTAAATAGTTAAAACGAGAACACCTATTCCCATCCCTTGCATACATAAGTTCTTCAATTTAGCAATGAAGCAGGGCTTCCATAAACCTTAGACATAACGTCTCATTGTACCCATTTTCAAAAGTGGGGATAAAAAATAATTCCCCCTAATTATAGGAATATTGTGATTATCCCCATTTTAGGTAAGTTTTATGGAATTATTTTGGAAAGGAAAATTAGTCTATGGCTAGAAAGCCACAAAAATTGATCTAAAATCTAATCTAGGTTTAGGATATATCATTCAACTTGGACCATCTTGTTACTCTTAAAGCACTGTGAAGGAATGTCGAAATAATAAAACCAATCCCTTGTGTTGTTTCATTCACTTTAGAAAATCTTTTGGCATGTTACCTAGGGCAAACCTTTTGAATATATTGGAAAAGATAAAGGTTATTTTTGAGTTAGGGGATGTCACAACAAGGTTGTATGAGAATGTTATCACGAAGTTTAGGAACATTGAGTTTTGGTCTAAAGAAATTGATTGCAATATCAATGTCAAACAAGGTTTCCATTGTCCCCTACCCTTTTTGGCATACAAATTAACAAGTTATAATATTGTTTGAATGAAGTACATTGTCTTGGTGCAAGTCTAGTTGGTATAGTCATCATTCTTCTTCTTTAAGTGACGATATTGTTCCTATGGCAAAGAGTTTGTATGTTTTGCCAAGAAACTAAGAATATTTTAATATTTTTGCTCCAATACATTTATGACTAATAGTACTAACAAAATGAAATTCATGAGAATAAAATCCAACAAGATCACCATTGACACTTTTGTTTATGACAACAACTTGGAGGAAATGCCTTCATACAATATCTTGGAATTGATATTCATCACAAGCTCAAATAGAATTATAGCATTGAGGAAATGATAACGATAACTATAGGGTGGAAAACTTACTATGGGCTTGAAATTAATTGTAAATCAATGAATCTTTGGATGATTAAAAAAAAGGCTCTTCCATAAGACTCATTATTCTTGTTAATTATATGGATGTGAAGTTTGGGGATACAATATCTCTAGAGAGTCATGGAAAAAAATAAATGAGATAAAAAATAATTGTATAACTTAAATTTTCAAAATGAAAGGAAATACACCCTACCTTATCCTCCTCTTAGAAGCAAGTATTTCCACATTGATAGCATGGTTATGACTAGGTACCTAATGTATAAAAACAAGTTGAACAACATGAAAGATAAGAGGCTTCCAAAAAGTTTTTCAAACTCTAGCCAAGACCAACTCTGACTCAAGCAAGGATGGCATAAGAATGCCCTATCTTGGCTAAACTATTGGGGAATAAAGGAATATATCATATTGCGGAATAAGAATCATATTTAAAATATTAATTACGTCAAATTTTAAAGATAAATTGGTGTGATAAAGAATAAGAGGGAAAAATAAATAAATGAAGATGTTATAAGGATATGATCAGCCCTAATCTAGAATATCAAAGTATCTCTCTAACTTGATTAGTGTAAAGAAGAAAATAAATAATGCTAAAATAAAGGAAAATTCTCATGACCTTCGTAGTGAAATTAGACATTCATTAGTTTTTTGCTACTTCAAGGCCCTTTTGGGACGATCTCTTTGAATGCTTTATAAGCATATGTTTTTGTAATTATGCTTTCCCATACGTAGATCTAGGCAGATCCAAGTGAATGCACGTGTCTAGGTGTGTATATGCAAAATGTATTTTCTTTCAAATATGAATGGAAGTATGGGTTTATTTTCATAGGAAAAAAAATTATATATTCATAAATTCTCAAAGCATTATGGGATGAAACAATATGTAACTTTGTAACGCTAAGAAGGTTAAAAATGAAAAATATTTTCTCTTATAACATCAATATATACCTAGATTAGATCTCAATTTCAAAAAAATGTTAAACTACCAATCTTCCTAACCTTTTAAGTCAACAAAAATATGATAATCTAAAAACACATCTCTTAATATTGTTTAAGCACAAAATTAAAATTATAAAAAAATTCCAGTAATTTTTTACATTTTTAATTTTTAATACACCAACTTTGATTTCACTAAATATTATTAATCATCCTTAAAATATATATATTATTAAGCATCACCACCACCGCCACCATATATAGTAGTTGTCTATAACGCGACTTTTTGAAAGTCTTTCCGGCGGATTTTTCTGGTGAAAATCCGGCAGCAATTTATTGGAATCCCAAGTTTGATAGTTAGTTTCTGCACAATCAAAGTGTCCCAAGGGTTTTTCAGGGTGCTCAATCCAAATATGCAGTTAAAAAACCATTTTAACTGCAACAAATCATGATTTAATCTCAATTTCTTCCACTGAATTCCGTCACCGGAATCTCCAAAAAGTCGCATTATAGACAACTCCCCATATATATATATATATATATATATATATATATAATATTATTTAATAAATTGGACTAATATTATTAAAAAATCAACATTTTTAAATTCAACATAGGTATTGAGTTAAACAATTATGCAAGTTTTATGAAACCAATAGAGTAATTTTTTTATAACATTAAAAGAATTTGCGTAATTTTAGTGATTTATAGTGTAAGAACCTCTTACAATATTAATCACTTTAAATGATCGTACTTACTTTCACTGTTATATAAAATTAAAAAAATTAATATATATATAAAATTAATGTTTTATTGATTTTATGAAATTTATATAAATATTTTTAGACGGAAGGTGATTTTTTTTGAATTGGTTAGGTTAGGTAGTGATTACTTTTTTTCATTTCCAAATTTCCATTTGAAATTTGTCCTTCTATTGATTTGACATGGGTCAACTTTAACTTGAGAAAAAAAATATAAGTCTTATTGTAAAATGGACAATTTTACTAAATAAAATTTGCTTATATATAAATGAATGTTATAAATAATAATGAGGAACATATTAGAATTGGAATAATCTCAAATCCCTAGAAAATTGGTGGGTGGGGAGTCATGTGGCACGAATCTAATTTTTTTAATTTATTAAAAGTATTGGACCATTTTGTTAAATAAAATATACTTATATATAAATGAATGTTATAAATAATAATGATGAACTTATCATGGAGGAACTTATTAGAATTGGAATAATCTCAAATCCCTAGGAAATTGATGAGCATGAGCCACGTGGCATAAATCTAATTTTTTTAATTTATTAAAATTCAATGCAACCTAGCAAACTTTGTAATACTCTACAATCATTGATTAACATTATATGCTTCTGTAGAAAGAAGAATACATATATTCATTTGCATATATGAGCTAAATAACACATAATATCCCAGCACCAATCAGCTTACAAAGATACACACACCGAGCTAAAAGTGAAATAGAAAGAAAAAAACATAAGAATAAATCGACCTCAAATTCATAAATGTAATAGTTGGGTATTTCTCGTTTTTAATATTGTGCTAACTAATATCAAGGCACCCAAGTGGGTCTCTTGGAGGTCCACATTAACCAGTTATGAATTCAGTCCTATCAATAATTATGAGGTGGATGGTAAGGATTAACCTCCATGAAATATTCTATAATTTTCATAGTAGTATAGACAAATCAATTATTGAGATTTATCTCCAAAGCGGTTATGTTTTTTTATCCGTTTAATTAAATTAATTAATTAAAAAAATGGTATATGAATAAGTGTCACATGAAATGAGTTATGATTTTTTGGGAATGTAGTATTGATAAGTCATAGTATTGGCCCATGATATTATAACAAAGCCTATTTAATATCTAAATCAAAATTAAGTATATATACTTTAATCCTCTTTGAATTTGAACCTATAACATTTTACCAAAGAAACAACATATATATTAAATTTCTCTCCTTCATATTTATACTTTGTTAATATGAAATTGAGATTTATAATTTCTTCATTTCACATACAAAACAAATATATGTAAAATAAACAATTCAGTAATATGAAAATTTTCCAAACTATAAATGCATATTATATACTTAGTAGGTACTCCTTCAAATCAAGAATGAGGAGTGTTTACTTATTGTTTCAAATTAGAAATGGGGAAAATGTTTACTCACATTATTATGAATTCTTATCAGTAATTATTAGGTGTATGGTAAGGATTTAACCTCTATGAAATATTTTATAATTTTCATAGTAGTATACACAAATCAATGATTGAGATCTATCTCCAAAGTAGTTATGTATTTTTTGTCCTTTTAATTAAATTAATTAATTAATAAAATGTTATATGAACAAGTGTCATATGAAATGGGTTATGGTTTTTTGGACATGTAGTATTGATAAGCCATAGTAATGGCCCATGATATTATAAAAAAATTTATTTACAAATTAAGAATCTCCACGATAAAGTAGGGATAAATATATTTAATTAATTTATAATATTTAAATTAAAATTAAGTTTGTTATCTATTTATTTTTAATGTTTTTGAAAAATAATAATTACGCCGTAAGGTGTTACTCTTTGAAATCAACTTCCCTTCTTACCCACTTGTCATTTGTATGTGCCCTAAGATTATATGTTAGACGATTGAGAAACGTTGAACCGTTCGATCACTAGAAAATAGTTACGAATTCGTTGCATCCTGATATTCGATTTGCATAGGTAAAAACCCGTCTGCGAACTCCAGCAGTGAGCTCTTCAATCCAGTTGTCGAAAAGGGGATACTGAAGGAAGAGGAAGCAAGAAAGTATTTTCAGCAACTGATTTACACGATCGATTTCTGCCACAGACGGAGCAGGGGTGTGTGTCATCGGCATTTGAAGCTAGAGAACCTGTTATTAGATGAAAATGGTGATATGAAATTCACCGATGGAGCGAAGGCCGACATCTAGTCCTACAGAGTCATACTGTTCGTGCTCCTGGTGGGCTACCCATCGTTCTAGGATTTGAATCTGACAGTGACATATAAGAAGATCTACAAGGGATTTCAAATGCCTGCCTTGGTTTTCCTCTGAAGTCTAATGTCTGGTTATCCAGTTGCCAGACCCTAACCCTCTAAGGAGGATCATCTTTCTGCAACTCATGGAGGTTTCTTGGTTCCGCTGGGGCTTCAAGCACACACAGGCCGACAACGATCTCTGGATTCCCCAAGAAGCAAGAAACATTTTCTCGCATCTTAGGGTACTGTGAACAAAATGATATCCACTCTTCAAATGTCACAGTCTTTGAATCACTCGTGTATTATGCATAGCTCTGTCTTCCTTGTGAGGTTGAAGAGAAAACTAAAATGGTTGGTCTAAATTTCTCCCCCTTGCATGCAGTTCTTCAGAGTGAAGATCTTTCTTATTAATGAGACTCTGCAAGAAGCTTTTACTCACATATTTTTGTTGTTACAATAAGTGCATATGCTTGTGACATAATTCATGGAGCTCGTAGAGCTCACTCCTCTGAGAGATGCTCTTGTAGGGCTTCCTGGAGTGACAGGTATTTCTACAGAGCAAAGGAAGAGACCTACCATAATAGTGGAACTAGTTGCCAACCCTTCTATAATCTTCATGGATGAGCCAACTTCAGGACTAGATGTTCGTGCTATAGCAATTGTTATGTGTATTGTTTGCAACACAATCAATACAAGCTGAACTGTTGTTTGTACCATCCATCAGCCCAGCATTGATATCTTTGAAGCTTTTGATGAGGTGAATTCAAACACTTTCATGATCGATCTATACAATGTGAAACAAAAGGCCTACTCTATATTTCTTTGCTTGGATTAACAAAATTAAAGGGTTGCAAAGGGCTAGAACAAGTTAGGGAATAATTGCTAAATTTTCAATTTTATTGGTTTCCTAAAATGCAGCTCTTTTCGTAATCATAAAAATTATTTCCTTCAATTTTGTCTAGTTCTTAGTTGTTTGGCCAGGTTGTTCTAGGAATACCACAGATTAGCGAAGGATACAATTCAGCGACATGGGCACTAGAAGTGAGTTCCATAGCTGTTGAGGAAAAACTTTGTGTAGATTTTGCTGAGATCTACAGAAAATCAACACTTTATGAGTATGTCTAACATAATTGTAGGAATATGTTTGAGAACTTTGAGCTTTTTTATTGTGCATCTCTAATTTTGTTACCCTATCTTTAGTTACATAATTTCTCCCATGAAACTGTAAATTTTTTAAAGCGTTATTTGACAGTTATGTTTTTTTGTTTTTAGATGGAATCAAGCCCTTATTCAAGAGCTAAGCACCCCTTCTCCTGGCTTGTAGGATCTGGGTTTTCCAACGTAGTATGCACGGTCCTTCAACGTTCAGTGCGTGGCATTTCTTTGGAAGCAATAATTTCTCCCAAGAAACTGTAATTTTTTTAAAGCCCTATTTGATAGTTATGTTGTTTTGTTTTCAGATGGAATCAATCCCTTATTCAAGAGCTAAGCACCCCTTCTCTTGGCTCACAGGATCTGATTTTTCCAACACAGTATGCACGGTCTTTCAAGGTTCAGTGCGTGGCATGCCTTTGGAAGCAACATTGGTCATATTGGAGGAATCCACACTATAATGATGTGCGATTTTTCTTCACTAAATCATTGCCCTACTGTTTGGGACCATCTTTTGGGACCTTGGAACGAAGAGGTTGGACACTCTCTTGACAGGCACAACAGACTTATTTGCAAAACTGGTCTCGCCTAAATTTGACATTTTATTTTCTCTATCACTGATTAGTTTATTGTCTATTACATATTTGAGTCAATAGAGTGACTTAGCATATTGAGAAATCAAAGCATTATATGGGTAATATATCAAAGCACTATATGGTATTTGCATTCACATTTTTTATTCGAACATGTGAGCTTAGATGTGTACTACAAAAAAAAAAACAATTTACCCATTGTCAATTTGGTCAACTGATTCAAACATTTCGATTTCTGGCACTTCCACAGATTCAAATTCTTCCAAATGATAGCCTTTTCATTTGAAGACCTTGTTTGACTCTCTTTCTCTAGAAGAGGGAGAAGGTTAGCAGGGCAATTTTGGTTTCAAAGAAAGGCAATTTCTTGTACCAAACAGGTTGGTTAGGAGTGTTCATCAATATGTAAGGGTAAGGTATCAATGGGGAGGTTACAATACAATATGCCACATTGAGGAATTTGTCAAAGTGAAATGCAATTAGGTCGTTCCTTCAATATGTACTCGATGTTTTGGCCCAAAAAATATTGAAGCAAATCGAGTGCTCAAGGCTGTCTTTATCATTCTTACATCCTTCTTCCACATACATTCTTCCACTTTTACACTCACTCCCTAAATATCTGTTCAGCATATTCTTAAACCTCTACCTTCTATCCATACCAACACTTCTACCTATCATCCATTTCATTCCAAGCCATATTCTTAACTGCTATAGGATCCTACAGAAGTATGCATCTATAGCTCTTTCGAACGAGCATTCCGGTTATATCTACAGAAGTGTCCACTTACAGCATCCTACAGGAAACTTAGGGGGTTTATCGAACAAATTTTGTTCTAATTATAAATGGTCTACTAGAATTTTATGAAGAGGCTATATTTGGCGGTATAGATCTTATAAATTTGTTCTAAGTACTGTGAATTGCATAGCCATTATGTTGCTTCATGTCATCTTATAAAATGTTAGTATTCTATCAAAGTGGATATATTGAAATTCTAGGAAGAGGCTATATTTGGTGGTGCTTTGACTAGAGGTTTTACTAAATATATTCCCAAGCCATATGATGGATTAGTTAATGTTTCTTACAAATTTCAAGTGTGTAACCCTCGGTGATTATTTTATGTCAAAGTGGCTTTGTTTTTATGAGATTATTCTTTTAGGAACTTTGATTCCTAGTTAAGAGGAAATGTATTAGGTGAAGAATTTTGATTACAATGTTGCTTTAGTATTGATAGATTTTGTCAAGAATTTTGATAAATTTTGAATAACGTTTTGATAAGATTAAATAACGTTTTTTTTAACAATGCTAAGATACAATATACTTAATTGGAGAAAATTTTAGGGTGATCATATTTACTTTAAGGATAGATTTTATTGAATCTAAAAATATAAGATTTAATATTTGAAGGAAGTTTATAAAAATGATTAGTGTTTTGTTCAAAGATGTTTCTACTCATTTGGAAGTTAATGACAAGTTATTGATAATGTTTATCTTCAAAGTTCAATTAAACAATGCTGTCTTCTTATTTTAGTGTTTTGTTTCACACATTGAAGCTCCACATTATGTCACAAGATATTTATTTTTAGGGCCCAAGTTTATTCTTACCTAATTAGTAAGAGCTCCTCCCCTACTAATTTAGATAGAAATGGATCACCCTTCTATATATTATGCCTATAATTGTTTACTTAAGAAATTTGATACAAAACTTACTAATACCATTAAAATGTTTTCCACCAACATTATCACATGGTAAGAGCAATACAATTTTACCCCAACCTATGTACACTCCTTTCTACAAAGTGAAATATATTGGTTTTCCACTAACATTTATTAAACCAAATTTATGAAATGCATTTGAAGACATTGAGTCACTATGGAAAGAGAATAATAAGCACCTAGTTGAGGATTTGGAAATGATTGAGTTAGATAAAAGACGATGGTCCAAAGAGACAACAAATAATACCATTATTTTATAGTTTGGACATTTTACATGAGTGAAATAAGAATAAGAAGAAACAACTAACTAAATTAACAACATCATATAACAAATGATGAGGGAATTCATTAATGTTCCCCTTACTACTAAAGTCTTTCTATTAAGTTTTCCTCATAAAATTAGACCAATTTCTAATGAACAAAAACTATTATCCATTCCATTGTGAATTAAGGTGATATGAGATTACTTTGTTATGAAATGTTTTATTTAAATCGTTTACTTATAAAGGTTCCAGAATCTTAGTGAAGAGCATTTTCATAAATCTTTCACTTTGACCCTGAAACATAACATATGGTAAAAAAAGAAACACCAATAAAGAAACAAAATTGCATACAATTTTGACTTCTTTCTTCTATGCTATTGTTTCTTATGCCATTGCCTTACGGTGTTTCATTTGCAACATGTGGTGCAAATGCTAGTAATAATACTAATAATTTAATTGTAAGATTATGGCTAAATTAGATATCAAATTGATATAAGAGATTTTGTCATTTAAAGTTTATAAATGTATATAAATTTTAATCCTCTTTGCATTTGAACCTATAACATTTTACCAAAGAAACTCATACTCTTAACCGTTGTATATATATATATATATATATATATATATATATATATATATATATATATATATATATATATATATATATAAAATTTGTCTCTTTAATATTTATACTTTGTTAATATGAAATTGAAATTTATAATTTCTCCATTCCACATACAAAACAAATATATGTAAAATAAGCAATTCAATAATGTGAAAATTTTCCAAACTATAAATGCATATCATATACTTAGTAGGTACTCCTAAGTATATTAGGTGGATGGTAAGGATTTAACCTCCTTGAAATATTCTAGAATTTTCACTCAAATCAATTATTGAGATTTATCTCCAAAATAGTTGTCTGTTTTATCATTTTAATTAGATTAATTAATTAAAAAATGTTATATGAACAAGTGTCATATGAAATAAGTTATAGTTTTTTGGGTATGTAGTATTAATAAGTCAGAGTAATGGCCCATGGTATTATAACAAATCCTATTTAATATCTAAATTAAAATTAATTATACATATTTTAATCCTCTTTTGATTTGAGCCTATAACATTTTACCAAAGAAATACATACTCTTAATGATTATATATATATATATATATATATATATATATATATATATATATATATAACTTCTCTCATTTATATTTATACTTTGTTAATATGAGATTGAGATCTATAATTTCTCCATTCCACATGTAAAACAAATATATGTATAATAAACAATTCAATAATGTGAAAATTTTCCAAACTATAAATGCATATTGTATATTTAGTAGGTACTCCTTAAAATCAAGAGTAAGGAGTGTTTATTTATTATTTCAAATTAGAAATGGGGGAAATGTTTACTCACTCATTATTATGAATTCTTATCAATAATTATTAAGTGGATGGTAAGGATCTAACCTCCATGAAATATTATAGAATTTTCAAAGTAGTATACTCAAATCAATGGTTGAGATTTATCTCCAAAGTAGTTATGTCTTTTTTATCCTTTTAATTAAATTAATTAATTAAAAAAATGTTATATGAACAAGTGTCAAACAAAATGAGTTATGGTTTTTTGGGCATGTAGTATTGATAAGCCATAGTAATGGCCCATGATATTATAACAATTCCTATTTACAAATTAAGAATCTCCATGATAAAGTAGAGATAAATATATTTAATTAATTTTTAATATCTAAATTGAAATTAAGTTTGTTCTTTATTTATTTTTAATGTTATTGAAAAATAATAATGATAATATTGACAATTTAATTTTAAGATTATGGCTAAATTAGATATTAAATTGATATATGATAATTTTTCATTTAAAGTTTATAAAGGTATATATATTTTAATCCTCTTTGAATTTGAATCTATAATATTTTACCAAAGAAACACATACTCTTAACCATTGTTTTATATATATATTAAATTTCTCTAATTTATATTTATACTTTGTTAATATGAAATGGAGATTTATAATTTCTCCATTCCACATACAAACAAATATATGTAAAATAAACAATTCAATAATGTGAAAATTTTCCAAACTATAAATGCATATCATATACTTAGCAGGTACTCCTTCAAATCGAGAGTGAGGAGTGTTTACTTATAGTTTCAAATTTAAAATAGGGAAAATGTTTACTCACTCATTATTAAATAAAAATAAAGCATAATAACAAAATTATTAACAATGTTAACATTGAAATGATGGAAAAATTATCACATAAATTAAGTAACTCACTTTCATTTAAACTAAATATTTCAATTTAAGAATATATATATATATATATCTATATATATATATATATATATATATATATATATATATATATATATATATATATATAATTACTTTTTAGGTTATTTATAAAAAAATTCCAGCTAATCAATTTCACTTTTAATTAGCATTATTTAAAAAAAATCACATTTAAATCACGGAATCTGAAGGTCACTCCATTGAAAGATGCTTTTTATTTAATCTCATTATCAACACACACTGACTTTAGTCATTTCCTATGTGCAATTACATTTTTTGCGTGTCAGTGCCCACAAGGACCTATGGTAATGTTTATCCTCATTATCTTGCATGTTATAGCTTGGATATAATATGTATATAAGATTTTGACATAGTGGTATGGTTGGAAAAAATGATTTAGCCAGGTGGTTCGAACAACATCTGTCAGACACGCATCGACACAAATATGAGACTATGGAAAGCCTAAACATATTTCCTCTCCTCCATCTTCCACTCTTCAAGTTGTTATGTTTTCTTTACTACAACATTTTTACAATAACATCATAAACATGTTTAATTCCTTTGTAAACATGTTCAATTCCTTCCATATATCTTTTCATACCATTATTAATATTTAATATCTATATATAATTTAAAAACGTGTGGAAAAACTCCATAACAACCTTAATCAAATCTATTAAACAATATTCAAGGGAAAAAAACGTCAAATAACAATAGAGAATGAAAATATTTATTATTCCAACTTTTCTCACCATTAATGGGGAGGGGAGAGGTAAATTCATTGGGCCATGAATGATAGTGATCATTTTTCAAAGGCGTATTTGTTTGTATTTTTTTGTTTTTTGGAAATGCAAACCATGGTATGTAAAAAAAGATCAAAGGCATATTTGTTTATGGAGAGGACATGTAAACTATGGTATGTAAAACATCATTGATATATTTTTATTTAACTATTTTGTGAATTTTTTTAATAAACTTTTGTTTGAGATTTGGATTACCTAAAAACACATATTTTTGTGTTATTACTAATGTTTCAAAAATATGTTTAAATATAGTTAGGAAATTTATATGCTTATTAAATTTTTAACAATAACAGTATATGTTTGTTTTTTGTTTTTAAATTTTATGGATGGGAAAATTATTATTATTTTGGGAAAAAGAGTTATATTGAATATTATATTATTTTATTTTTTGTTGAGTAATTATTATTTTTTGTTTCATTAGGGACTATAATACTTGTTTTGTGGTCAAAATTTGTTGACTCTCGATTATTTTGCTGAGTTTTTGCAAATTTAACCAAAGTTTCGAGAAAATGTTGAATATTTCTATATTCTCGTAAATTCAAAAACAAATTTCTCATTTCTAGAAATATTAT
The DNA here is from genome assembly GCA_031772625.1 of Pinus tabuliformis. Taxonomy (NCBI): domain Eukaryota; kingdom Viridiplantae; phylum Streptophyta; class Pinopsida; order Pinales; family Pinaceae; genus Pinus; species Pinus tabuliformis. The sequence continues at coordinate 719,399,573 of CM062809.1, forward strand.
TTCTAATTTTCCGTTGGTTGAGGGAGCCTTAATGTAACATAATTCCCCTAGTGGGGAGTTTTTATTTTTGGTATTTTTCTATGCCTAACAAATCATTTAAAAAAAATACTAAGTTTGTAAGTGGTCATTTTGTCGATGACTACTCTGACATTGACATTGACAAAATGTTATGAGCATGTTCTCTTATGGGGGGTGTTTCCTTGGTTAGTGCTCTAACACTAATAGTAAGATAGGTTTTTCTAGTGTGTTTATCTCTTATTTCATTTTAAACTTTTACATATTTAGCTATGTAGGAGAATAATTGCATAAAGTTGTGGATTTGTGTGGAATGAAGGATGTGCGAAAGAGGGGGTATGTGTAAGAGAAAAAGGGTGCAGAGGGAACTTTTTTCAGCAAACACGAAATTATTTTAAATTTAAATATAATTTATATATAATATTAAATGAAGTTTCTTTTTAATGTGTATGAGAAAAGAGCGTTGTGCAAGACAATAAGTGTGTGCAGAAAAGAACAGAAACTTTAATTCATAATGTTCTACATCTTTGAACACATTTCACCTTAAGGATGGATCGATGTGTTCTCATTTTATGTGATATCAGATGCGTTGTTTTCAAAACTATGTTTAGAAATTTTCCATCGAGTAAATTGTATCATACATGCAAACAACAAGACTACAACATATTGTGTTCTAAGACGTGGAATTAGAGAAACTGTTGTCTGGTCTATGAAAATTTTCATATCATCAATACTATGTGAACAAATCATTTCTTATTGATTTGTTTTCTAACTTGGATATCCATGGCACATTTACAATAAACCATTAAAAAGTGATTTTGCATATACAATGACGGTTCTCTTTCTTTGCATTGTCGAGGAATCTAATGATCGTACAATTATCTTTAGTTGCATTGTCAATAAATCTACTGACAATATTCTAGAGATGTTATTATTTTTGAGTTGTCAAAATCAAGAAGTGTTCTCCAGAAAGTGTGGATATCCATGTTACTAGAAACTAGTAAGACTAAATTGCCATTGACTAGTCGTGAGGGGTAGGGAGGTGTTCGTGCTTTATAGCTCTGCATCTTTGCAATTCCAATATTAACACTACCTTCTACTTTCTACTTAAAGAATTTGACCATGTCGAAGATATTTTTCATTTTTTTGAATGGTTGGGATCTGATTGCTTCTTGTGGTTACCTGATATATAGATATTAACATTGTATAAATACATATTTCAATGAATTTGTTTGTTTAAGTTCCATGTTTTCTATTATGTTATTTACTAGAATCATATAATTTAACATTCACAACATATAATGTGTAGCTAGCTCATTGTCCTATGTTTTGTTTTCTTTTTTGTAATGTGATTTCTTACATAATTTTATTGATTTATTAAATTTGCAAATCATATGATTAGTAAAACAATATTAGAAAACATTTTTCCTCCACACATATTTTATGTTTGCATAGACTTCAGCATCTCATATGACTTCTTAAACAAAGGAATAAGACAAGTTAATACTAGCATGTAACTTTTCCTAAAGTAAATAATGATATTTGCCTATTTGTAATTTCTATGTACAATTTGATTAGATTAGAAAATGAAAGAAAATACTTTCATACATAATATTTACAATAAACCATAAAAATGTGATATTGAGTATATAATGACAATTCTTTTTATTTGCATTGTTGAGGAATCTAATGATGATATAGTTCTCTTTATTTTCATTATCAATCAATCTATTGATGGTATTCTAGAGTTGGTATTATAGTCAATTTTTCAAAATCAAGAAGTTTTCTACGGAAAGTGTTGATATCCATGTTACTAGTAACTAGTAAGACTGAATTCCTATTGATTATTAGCGAGGGGTGGGGGGAATATGCACTTCCGCACCTATGCATCTTTGTGGTTCCAATCTTAACAACACCTTCTACTTTTGACTCGAATAATTTGACCATTGTTGGAGAGTTTGTTTCGGTTTGTTGAATGGTTGGGATCTGATTTAATCTTGCAATTAAGTGATCTCTAGCTATTAACATTATATAAAGATGTATTTTAATGAATTTTTTTGTTTAAGTTCCATGTTTTGTACTATGTTATTTACTAACATTATATATATTCTAATATTCACAGCAATGTGTAGCTAGTTCATTGTGATATGTCATGTTTGTTGTTTTGTAATGTGATTTCTTACTTGTTTTATTGATTTATCAAATTTTCAAATCCTATGATTAGTAAAACAATAGAAACATATTTCTTTCGTACATAGTTTATATTTGCAGAGAATTTTCCATTGCGCATGACTTAATAAAGAAAGCAATAAGACAAGTTAATGCTAGCATGTAATTTTTCCTAAAGGAAGGAATGATATTTGCCTATTTGTAATTGTTAGCATTTAACTTTTTCTAAAGGAGAGAACAAGATCCATTTGTTTGCAATTCTACGATTTGATTAGATTAGAAAACGAAAGTAAAAATTTTCACACATAAAATTTACATTAGTTTGATGATCCAATTTCGCATAATTTACAAAATTTATGTTCCATGAACATGATTAGAGTATATAGACGATGCAATTTTATTGGTATTCATTAGTTACAGTGCATGCAGAAAGAGAAATTAATATGGTTAACTGAATTTATGGATTTAAAGGTAAACCATTGTTGCTGCCAAAATTGTTATAGGTAGGCATTTTGTTGTCAAAGTCTAGAGGCAATATCATGATTGGATAGTTATATTTGAATATAAAAAGAAAAACAATATATTTATTTTCCATTTACTATTGGAAAAATCACTGTGTAGAATTTGGCTTATGTTGTAGAGCTTGCAGAGTCTTTGGGTTATTTTAACTTAAGAGAAGTTGAATTTCATGATGGATTTGATCGAGAAGACCTATTTATGCACACCTAGGTATTATTAGATACAGGAACTTGTTTACAAGAGTTACAGAGGAAAGTGAGAAGACTCACAATTCTCCAAGAAAAAATCAAGAATCGATAATGGATATTGAAGTAATTGTTGAAGAAGCCTACGTCAGCACAAAAACAAAATACAACCAAAGAGGTGCAATTCCTACACAACAATCTCCATCTTGCACTTTCGATACTGGTCTGACTTCATCCTCTAGTCAAATAAAGAGAAAGGATATTGAAAGTTCAAAACTACTTCAACGTCAACTATCAAGTGGTGGAGATGATGAAGAGCCTCATCAAAGATTCATTCTAGATAGAATGCTCACAGCTGAATCATCCAAATCCAAAATCCCCCCTAAAACAAGAAACATTGAATAAGATATGGACATGGAAATTGAGACCGCTATACTACCTGATTGGATTAGTATTTATTGAGCAGAAAGCTATAATATAAAGGATAAAATTGATGGAAAAGTCACTACTTTTGATGACCACCCTATCACTTTGCAAGATGCAAACTATAACAAGGGAAGTAAAAATTTGAAAATTGAAAAAAGTAAAGGTCCATAATAAAAAGGCTATTAATAAAGTAGAAACATATCTTGATGTGTCCATGGTTGTAGCCAATGGACTCATGAAATTGCATTGAAATACTAGTAACGCATTTGTAGAGTTTATTCACTAACAGGAAGTAGAGAACCTAATATTGAAAGAAAAAATAAAAGTTAGAAGATGCTCTAAATTTGAGTCCTTTGTTAATGACTTCACTGACAATACAAGCACTGCAATCGGTAATTTCTACTCTCTAAAATTCCTATATATCTAATAAAGTTTTCAAACTCCTTAATGCATTCAAATCTTATATTATCACTAATTCATGCCAAAGATTGGAAATTATTGAACATGCATGGCAAGCGGCTTCCAATCTACTACATTTATCACAGGGAATTAATTCGTTTTTTTATTCGGTTAAAAGTAATGTTAAGGAAGACAAGCACTTCATTAACAATGACTTACTTACTTTTAGTCAAAGGCTTGGTTGACTATTTGATGTAGAAAAAATAGAGGACTCCCAAATGCTAATTGAATAAAACAAGTCAAGTTGGATGGTCTAAAAGAATCAGCATACTAGAAAGCATTATTTTTTAATGTGAAAGCATAAACATTAGAAGAGGTGATGTCTTTCTCAAGGCAATACAAATTGTTCAGGTTCTAAACAGTCCACACATCATATGTGATTCTGAATTAGTTTCAAAAGATGTGATTAGCTGAATTGGAGAGGATAAAAGAGTCAAAGGCAAGAGATTTGGATTATATAACTGAATTTACTACAGAAGAAATTATTAAATGGATAATTACTTTTGTAAGTATTAATGAAGATAAGTTTGTCTTAGCTTCCCAATTGAAAAATGAGGCTATGGAAATTGAGAAGTGGATATTCAATGAACATGTTAAGCTAAATATTACAGTCACTCCAATGAAATATTTCATTAAAACCATGGTGGAGAAATTCTGTCAAGCCAGGAGGTAACTCCTCAAATGAAATATGTTTATTCATTTAGATACCTCATAGTTATATACATGAGGGAGTGACTCTTGGGCTTCATCTCCCGATGACTCTTCCTTTTCCATTATTTATTATTTACATTATTTACAATTGTTCACCCATTCCCCATGATTAGGTGTCAATATTCCCCCCCTTAATCTGAAGGGATGTTGTATTGGAAATACCGGGGGCGGGGGGGGGTGAATCAGTATTTCTTTTCAATTATTATTTTTATCAGTTAAAAACATTTATATTTGGAACACAGAAATAGATAATAGGAATATATGATTTTATTAATGTGATCTTTGCAATAAATCAAGTACTATATATATATATATATATATATATATATATATATATATATATCACGCCCCTATACTGGTGGTAATCTTCCAACCGTACTATAGCGAGGTGCGACACCACTGAACACTTTCTTTTCACCAATACTTATGTTCATGGATTACGCCTAACATTCGTACTTAGTTTATTTTTCGTTGCCAAGTATTATATTTGTCCTTTATACAGATGAAAACGCATACACATTCATCATCAACAGCATTATACAGAAGAAATGCAAAACAGTATAAAGGGAGGGGCAACTCCCTGCAATATGAGTCTGCCCAAATATCAATATATATAATTTTCCACTTTTACAAAGTACAAGTTAAATCTTGGGAAACCCCAAATTTACACTTAGCCAAATTTCTAACTTTGTCGTGTCGTTTTCCCAACTCGGGCGCGCATAGTCATCACTGTGTTGCCTCACTCGGGCACCCTCCGCACGAGTCACACCTCCGTTTCACCAAACCAGCACTCCTTCGTTTCTTCGTGCATGGTGCGCCCTACCCGGGTCACCCGTCTACACATTCACCGTGTCAACCCAACACTTCACCAAACTTCTGTGTCAACCGACTCGCAATCATGCATGGCGTGCCCACCCGAGTCGCCCGTTCCGCACTTCCGTTCAGTCGTTCAATGGGCACCCACCCGAGTCACCCATTCAGCCCAACTCATCGGTAGGTGCACATGTCATGCAGCCCCTGCCCAACTCACCGAACTTCGTAGCTCTTCAAACTGCCCGTCGTGCGAGCGCATATCCTGCTCCTGTGGTTCTGCCTTGCCTACACACTTCGCTGTCCAACTCCTCCACCGAACTCCTTCACACCTCGCCTTATGCATTTGCTCTGCGTTCGAGTGTTGATTCGTTGTGTGATCGACTGATTTTTCCATCCCACCGCACACCCATATATAACGTTCGGTGGGCGAGTCAGCCACCCAGCTGACCTATGTCTTTCGCCCGGCTAACCTTTCATACTTTGCAACATTTGCCTGGGAGGTGGGTCAGCTCGCCCCAACTCATGGGTGACCGCCCCCTCCGCACACCCATCGCAATTCTTCGGTTAGTCGGCCCATGGGTCGAGCCCAGCTCGCCCGCCTATAAGTCTACGACCAAAACACTTCGCCCACACGCGCTCGTCCATCATGTCTCGCTCGTTTCAATTGCAACTCGTCCATCTCTTCGCTCGGTGGGTCGCCCTGCCCGTCGCATGGACCACAGGTCCTTACATTCTCCCCCACCTGAAATCATTGTCGTCCTCGACAATATCTCATCCTAGTAACCATCTACCACCAATATAACCATCATATCCTTGATTCATGATATTAACCAGTCCATACACTACAAACAGCGTTGCAACATATGAAAAATGATTGTTTCCACCACATGTCATCCCATCGTGAACTGTCGTCAAGATACTCCAACATAATGCTAACACATCTCTGCATGTTGTCGACCCACATGACTCGAACCAGTTGGGTAGCTAACCCAACTGTCGCGCTCAAACCATAAGAATGCACATCCTTATGCCATCATCAGTCTTTTCTCAAACTCTGCCACATCTCGGACTCACCAAGAATCTATCCATTCTCAGGTCCATGGAAACTCCATCCCATCTGCAACATGTCATGATGCTAATGCCAAACCATTCTTGCATCATCTGTCATACCTGCTCAACCTGTTTTAAGGACTCGTTGCCATGAGAAACTAACAATGAGCCCCATCTTCTAAGTCATCTAAGAAGATGTGGAGGGAGTAGAGCCTAAAGACTCACCCTCACTAATCAGCTCAATCCACCTGTCTGGATATTCTATCTCCATCCTCTGTAGATATGAAACCCGATCCTCCTCTTGGACATTCAGCCTCACATAAACATCTTCATCATCGTCATCCTCAACTTCCTCTAGCCTCCTAGGCAAATCCAAGATACTATTGGATAGTGTCCTGATAACCTATGACTGTTCTGTAAGCTTTGCCTCAGCAGTAGACAACCGCTTACACACATCATTCATCCGCCTCTCATCCTCCATTTGCATCACTGCCAACTTACACTCGGGTCTTGTCACACCAATGGGTACATCTTCCCTTCCATCGTAAATGTACAGCTTCTTCAAATGTGGAACAATCATCGCATCATATTGTTTCAAGAATTCCATTCCCAACATAGCTTCATAGTCATCAATCCGCACTATAGTGAAGTCAACTTTCTCGGTCCACTCACCAAGTGTTGTGTCCACTCTTTCAGCTACACCAATCACGGAATCAGGAGGAGAATTCATTGTCTTCATTTGTGCCTTCACCGGTACAAACTTCAGCCCAATCCTTCTCGCAACATCCTCACTCATGAAGTTGTGAGTAGCCCCACTATCCACCATAGTGAGTACATCCACACTCCCAACCTTCATCCGAACATACTCCAAGTTGTTCCTTTCCGGATCTCTTCGAGAAACCGCTTCCGTAGCAATTGTAGCTCCAAGTATCTACATCACCCCCACAAAAGTTTCTTCTTTCTTTGTATTAGATTGTGCCACCGCAGCCACTTTCGGTCTTGAAGGACAATTCTTCACAGTATCTGGTTCCACACATATCCAACACATCAATGGTTTCTTCGTCTTCGACTTGTCATTCGATTTCGAAGCATCATCTTTCTTCTCTTTCGGATTATCAAACTTCTTCTTTTTCTCATCAGAAGTTTCATCATAATGCTCCACTAAACAATCCATAGCAGCAAAGCCTCCTCAAGTGTCTTAATCTTCTACATCTTCACTTCATTGCGTGCCCAAGGTTTCAGTCCAATGATAAAGTTGAACACTTTGTCCCTTTCCACCATGTCCGGAAGTTCCAAAACTGCACTTGCAAACTCCCGCTGATATGTCTGCAGACTTCCTGTTTGCTTAATATACTTTATATTCATCCTTGCTTCCCATGTTTCATCCTGAGGACTGAAGTGGGTCTGCAAAGCCTTCTTAATGTCATCCCATGAATCTATGTCATCAGCACTGCCATTGACATTCTGATCCATCCTCTTTCGCCACCACATCTTAGCATCCTTCGTCAGGAATTGAGCAGCCACTTTCACCTTAGTCTCCTCATCTGGTAAACCCAAGCGTTCCAAGTATTGCTCCATATCCCATAGAAAGTTACCAAGAGTCTTCGCACTTCTTGTACCATCATAAGATTCTGGTTCCTTGACTTTCACATGAGGCACTCCTCCACCTAAGTTATGTCTCATGGCCTTCTTCAACACCGCTATCTCATCCTTTGCTTCATCAAGAGATTTTTGCAAGTTCAAGATTTCTGCCAAACCTTGGTCTCTTTCCTTCCCAATCTCCTTGACTTCCTCTTCAAGTTGTGTATACTTAAAGTTAGTATACTCATATCGGGTCTGGAGTTCATCGAAGTCCTCTCTCATCTTCACATTGCCTTCTTGATCTTTAAGGATCCCGGCCACTCTCGAAGTCCAGAAAGAATCCAATTCTTCCATCCTTTCCAATATCCTGTTTATGAAAGCCTCGGTTGCATTGTGGCTAGATTCACCCACAATATGAGATTCACCTGCCATCTCTGCCATCAGCTTCCTTCTTTGTGATCTAGTATAGACCATCCACCATTCACTAGGTTCCCTGCAAACTGAATCAACTCTTGATAAAAAATCAGCTTCTTTCACCTACAAGTCACTGTTACTTTGCCAAGTTTCCTGCAAAACTTGAACCAGCTTCACCAACTGCACAATCATGTAGTGAGATCAGCACTTCATCATACACCAGCTCTGATACCAACTATCACGAAGTGAAGGTGTGTATCAGCTCTTCACCGTCAACCCGATCAGCTTCCTGATTGTCAGCTTTGATACCAACTGTCACACCCCTATACTGGCAGTAATCTTCCAACCGCACTATAGCGAGGTGCGGCACCACTGAACACTTTCTTTTCACCAATACTTATGTTCATGGACTATGCCTAACATTCGTACTTAGTTTATTTTTCATTACCAAGTATTATATTTGTCCTTTATACAGATGAAAACCCATACACATTCATCATCAATAGCATTATACAAAATAAATGCACAACAGTATAAAGGGAGGGGCAACTCCTTGCAATATGAGTCTACCCAAATATCAATATATATAATTTTCCACTTTTACAAAGTACAAGTTAAATCTTGGGAAACCCCAAATTTACACTTAGCCAAATTTCCAACTTGGTCGTGTCGTTTTCCCAACTTGGGTGCCCCTCATTGTATCCGTGTCGCCTCACTCGAGCGCCCTCCGCACGAGTCACACCTCCATTTCACCAAACTGGCACTCCTTTGTTTCGTCGTTCACGGCGCGCCCTACCCGGGTCACCCGTCCGCACGTTCACTGTGTCAACCCAAAACTTCACCAAACTTTCATGTCAACCTACTCGTGGTCATGCATGACGTGCCCATCCGTGTCGCCTGTTCCTCACTTTCGTTCGGTCGTTCAGCGGGCGCCCACCCGGGTCACCTGTTCAGCCCAACTCGTTGGCGGGTGCACACACACACACACACATATCTATATATGTATGTATATATATATATATATATATATATACATATGGTTTCAATCAATTTCCAAGTACCAACTTGGACTCTTTGTGAGGCTCCAACCTCCAGAGCACCAACTTTGTCTTGTTAAGGCACCAACCTTGAATTTACGAGTACCAACTCCTAGGACACCAATCCTTTCAGTTCTGAGGCACCAACCTCAAGGGCTCCAACCCTCTGCTGTAAACTGTCTGGATCTGTTTGGTTGTAATTCTCTGCTCCCAACCCTGTTGGACCTATGACTTACTTTTGTCCTCCTGTTCCTTCCACTTCTGCCAGAACTTCGGCTTCCTTTGTTTCTTACAGTTCGCCAGCAACACTAAAATTTCCTTGTTCTCTGTTTTATATGCCTGATACGCCTTACCTTTGGCTTCCTCCTTGCTTGCTTGAGCTTCGACTTCCTCAATGCTCGCTTGATCTTTCAATTTCCTCTACGCTCACTCTTCGGCTTCCTCTGTCTCTTTGAATTCATCAGTACTCACAGGAAACATTAATTAGGAAGATAGGCCATCTTTATTATTATTCAAACAATAGACTTATTCTTTACGGTAATCGCAACATTCATGAACAGTCAGAGTTATTCCTTTAAACCCACAATCGCAATCATAACATTCTGGAGGTCTTTATAAGTCGTGCCCATAGTACAGCCAATGGTCAATAGTCGATTCCCCTGCTGCCGACGGAGTGGATGCGATTATGTTATTAACCAGTTGTTAATAACTTTGTCAGGTCCATCACCTTATCGCAATCGGCAGTTTATATCGTTACACCCCTTCAAGGCTTGCAATTGAACTGGATGTGATATTACATCAAACAGAAGTTAATACACCCGTATTAACTTCTGACGCGGCGGATGCGATATAACATTAGGGTGTATTACAATGGTGCGATCGGGTCCATTCTCCACCGTAGATTTCAACCCCCAAAATCCGATGGTCTACAACGATTTCGGGTGGACTACTTGCATGAAAGTTACCCGCCCAAAATGAGTGGTTTTTCTCTCTCCTATAATTGTTACGTGTCAACCATTGAATGGAATTGGGTGCTCTCCTCTAAATACCACTTACCATTTTGCATCCACCTGAAATCCCACTTATAGCTTTAAATCCACCCTTCATCTTGGTTAACACCTCGAATTGATTCGCTTCCGATGACCGTAGATCTTCTACCATCAACGGCTCCACGGCTCTCCTCTGGATTCCTTTTCCACTAGAACAAAAACTCATCTTCGTCGTTCATCTCTTAACGCCATCCAATACGACTCCACGACTGAAAACTTCCAATATTCTCTGCTCTGATATGTTCCTCTTTGCTTCCAATGACCTCTTCCTCTTATGTTTTGGCTTCATGATGGCTTCTAATAACCTGTTTCTGATGAACTCTTCCGATATGCTTCTCTTGATAGCTCCTATGACTTTCGATATTCTCTTCTTTGATATTCTGCATTACTCCTCTGATGTGTTCCTCTTCTGATGGCTTTGCTCCTTGGCTTCTTTCTCCTGTTTCTTCATGGATCCTCTCTGCTTGGTTTCACATCATTGTTTACTCATCCAGAATATTGCCATATTGACATCAATGATAATCTAGGTCAACAATCTCCCCCTTTGTCATTGATGGCAATATTCTTCTTCTCTCCCCCTTTGACATCAGTGGCAAAGGAGTGCACAAGGACTCCCACTGTCGAACTTCTCCCCCTGTCCTGCAACATCTTTATGAATCAACTTAAGTGATGCTAAAGAGATAACTCCCATATTTTGATGAAGATGTTCAAATGCTTCTTGAGGAAGAGGTTTTGTGAAAATATCAACTATCTGCTCCTTAGTATTGATATATTCCAAGATGATGTTTTGTTTAGCTACTTGTTCACGAAGGAAATGATACTTGATTGGTATATGTTTGGTCTTTGAGTGCATCACTGGATTTTTTCTTAGGCTAATCGCACTTGTGTTATCACAATAGATGGTAATTGGTTGATTTGTACCTGTGTTGACATATTTTAGAGCTTCCTTCATCCATAGTATTTGAGTACAACAATTTGCGGCAGCTATGTACTCAACTTTAGCTGTAGATAGTGATATGGATGTCTGTTTTTTGTTGAGCGAAGATACTAAACATTCTCCCAAGAAGAATGCATTTCCACTAGTACTTTTCTTATCATCGACACTTCCGGCCCAATAAGAGTTGAGCTCTTAGGGTACTGGAGATCGAAATAAGTATTTCCTTTTAGGTATCTGAGAATTCTTTTTACATCCAACAAATGGGATTGTTTAGAAGCTGATTGAAATATTCCCACCATTCGTACTGCTTGCATAATGTTGGGTCTCGTAGCAGTTAAGTACAAAAGGGCTCCAATTATTGACCTGTAATGAGTTGCATCTACTGGAGGGGAGTCATCATTTTTTCTCAATTTGAAACTTGTGGTCATAGGTGTGCTCATGGGTGCACAGTCTTCCATTCCATATCTTTTAAGCATGTCTTTAAGATATTTGGCTTGAGATATAAACATCCCTGTCGTGGTTTGAGATACTTGTAGTCCAAGGAAGTGAGATAACTCTCCTATTATTGACATCTCGAACTCTTTTGACATATTTTGAGAAAACTCATGGCTCATCTCACCATTATTACTAGCAAAAATCAAATCATCAACATAAACAAGTGTGACTAGTAACTTATCCTCATCCTTCTTTATGTAGAGATTACTTCCTGTCACCCCCTTCTTGAAGCCTTGTTGTTGTAGATAGTGATCCAATCTTGTGTACCAAGCTTTAGGATCTTGTTTCAACCCATATAATTCCGTTTTCAACTTAAAAACAAAGTATTTTCCTTTTGTTAGATTAAAGCCTTCTGGTTGCTCCATGTAGACTTCTTCCTTGAGTCCCCCATTTAGAAATGCTAATTTTACGTCCATTTGATAGATTTTGAATCCTTTTGAGCAAGAAAATGCCAAGAACATCCTGACAGCTTCCACATGAGCTACTAGTGCAAATGTTTCTTCAAAGTCAATTCCTTCAATTTGTGAATAACCTTTACAAACAAGCCTTGCCTTGTTTCTGATGATTTGTCCATCTTCATTCATTTTGTTTTTAAACACCCACTTGGTTCCTATTATGTTTTTGTCCTTTGGACGAGGTACCAACTCCCATGTCTCATTCTTCTCAATTTGAGACATTTCTTCTTCCATGGCTTTTACCCAATGAGGATCCTTACTTGCTTGAGTAAATGTTTTTGGTTCTATCATGGATAGAAGAGCAATATCATTTTTATTTGGTGCATTTGTCATCCTTCTTAGGGTTCGCATCACGTCATCTATATTGCCAATAATTTACTCTTCCGGGTGATATTTTTGGAGAAGTTTCATCTTTGAAGGAGTTTGAGATGGTTCTTTTTCCTTGGGTATTTCTTGATTTTTTTCTTCTTCTTCAGGTTCTTCTTCTTCAATGAGAGGATCAACTTCATGTTCTTCAATTTCTTTCTCTGGAAGGTCTTCATCAATCTTCACATCAATGCTTTCCACTATTTTCCATAGTCAGTTATTGTAGCACTTGTAGGATTTGCTCCCTGTAGAATATCCAAGGAAGATCCCTTTGTCAACCCGAGAATCAAACTTTCCTGGTGAGCCATCATTGATTTTTATGAAGCACTTGCTTCCAAAAATGTTGAAGTATTTTACTGAAGCAGGTCTTCCTTTCCATAATTCATAAGGAGTATTTTCATTATTTGGTCTTAATTGAGTTTGATTCAAGGTATAGACGGCTGTCCCGACTGCTTCTCTCCAGAATTTTGGCTACAAGTCAGCTGCTATTAACATTGTTCTTGCCATTTCTTGAATTGTTCAGTTTCTTCTTTCAACTACCCCATTTTGCTTGGGTGTTTTGGCAGCAGAGAGTTCTCTTTTAATTCCATGTATTTTACAGAATTCATTAAATTCTTTTGATGTGATTTCTCCTCCTCTCTCTGTTCTAGGGCACTTAATATTTGAGTCCTTTTCATTTTCTACAAGAGCTTTAAGATTCTTAAAACACTCAAATGCTTCGGATTTATATTTTATAAAATATATCCACATCATTCTAGTATAGTCATCAACAAATAAAGTAAAGTACCTTTCTCCTTGGAGTGTCAGAGTTCTAGTTGGTCCACATAAATCAGCATGGATAATCTCCAAAGGCTTTGATGTAGGAAACTCCTTGGTCTTGTGGTTGGTTCTGGTTTGCTTTCCATGTTGACATGGACCACATATTCCTTGATTTGGTTTGAATAACTTTGGAATGTCTCGTACTGTTTTAATCTTGTTGATATTGATCAAGTTATCGAAGCTTGTATGTCCAAGTCGCTTGTGCCACAACCAAATTTCATCTATTTGACTTAAGTAGCATTTATCTTCTTGAATCTTTTTCAGAATGTAAATGTTGTCTGGTGTTCTAACCCCTTTTGCCACAAGTTCCCCTGAGGAAGAGTTCCTTATTTCATAGTCTTTGGTGCTAAAGACAACATTATGTCCTTGATCAAAGATTTGGCTAACACGCAGGAGGTTGTGTTTGACCCCGTTTACTAGCAAATAATTTTGAGCCTTTCCTTTTCCATTAATAAGAGTAACAATTCCTTTTCCAGCAATTTTGGCAGAACCACTTCCAACAGATACATTTCCTTCCTTTTTTTCAATGAGACAAACTTCCTTTTGTCCCCTGTCATGTGTCTAGATCACCCACTATCCACAAACCAATGATTTTCATTATTTTGAGCACATAGAGCTAGGCCACATTTATCCGTGTTGGGATTCTCACTTCTTGCTTTTCCTCTTTTGAGTGGGCAATTTTGTTCATTGTGTCCATTATTATTACATAATGAGAAAATCAGATCAAATTTGGCCAAGGGATCAAAAGAATTGTAGGTCTTGATTTGTCCTTTCCCTTTGGGGCCATATGGTTTGTTTATTTGATCCTTCAGTTTTGGTGTGTCATTCTTACGAGCCATGCAATGTCTAGCTTGATGACCCAAATTTTTACAATGGAAACAATGCCCAAAAAGATAGTTTTGTACCTGTTGTTATCCATGATTTGAATCAACATTCTTCCTTGGAGTTACTCCTGCTCCATTCTTTGGATTTGAGATGGGCCTTTGATGAAATATTGTTTTGTATCTATTGTAACATCCATGATTCGAATCAAAATTCTTCCTTGGAGTTACTCTCTCTTCATTCTTTGGATCTGGGATGAGCCTTTGATAAAATAATCTTTCTTCTTTTAGGTTTCTGGAAAGTACGTCGGCATATCTTTTCGCATTATTCTTAGTACTTGATGATTCTCCTTTGAAACCTATTTCAGATTTGTCATGTTGAGGTTTTTTATTTAGGATAGTGTCAAGTATTTGAGAGATTTTCCAACCCTTTTTAACTTGCTCCAATTCCTTCCTCGGTGATACTATTTCGGCTTCACGTTCTTCGCAAGCTTCTTCTTTTTCTTTTAGCTTATTTTTCAAGAGATCTTCCCTTATTTTTGTTTCCTCGTTTTCTACCTTGAGAGAAATGATTTTATTCCGTAACTTCTCATTTTCTTCAATGGCACTTATTAACAATTCATCTACATTTCCATCTAGCCCTGAGTCATCATCCTTTGTGAATGCCATGAATAAAACTTCTTGGCTTCTAGCATGGTCATTTTCTTCATTTGATTCTTCATTACCTCCTTTGCGGTGAGGGAACTGGTTAGTTGATTTCTTTTTTATGACTGCAAATTCATCTTCATTGGAGTCATCTTGCTTAGAGAGGAAATTCTTCTTATTGAACCCTTTCTTTTTGTATACCATCCTTTTATAATTTTCTTCATCATCACTATCATGCTTATGAGGACATTTTGCTGCATAATGACCTATTTTTCCACATTTGAAACAAATAAGATGGTATCTACCTTTTAGCTTAGATACTTTCTTCAGCCTTCGTACAAATTGCGCCAATTCGAATTCAACATCAGAGTCGTCACTACTAACATTCCTTTCTTTCCCCTTTTCTGATTTTGAGGCCTTGAATGTTGCATCTTTGGAACTTGGGAAACCTTTTCTCATCTCATAGGCAATGAGGATTCCATGAAGTTCATCCATAGTGAGAGTATCTAGATCCTTCATTTCTTCTATGGCACTTACTTTGGAGTCAAATCTGTCTGGGAGAGATCTTACGACCTTTTGAACAATGGTGCTTTCTTCAATGTTTTCTTCCAATCCTTTAAGAGAGTTGACCACTTCAGCTACTCGGGGAAAGTATGATGCAATTTCTTCTTCATCCATTTTTAGACTTTCAAATTGCCTTCTATGAGTTTGAAGCTTTGCCTTCTTGACTTTGGAGTCCCGGTCATATAAGCTAATTAGCTTATCACATACTTCTTTGGTAGAGTTACAATTCATGACTTTTGTAAATTCAGAATCAGTGATTCCACTAGTGATAGAGTTTAATGCTTTTGCATTTGCAACGTCGACTTTCCTCTCGTCTTGATCTGTTGGAAGAGTGGAAGGAGCTATGTACTCATTTAAGACCGAATGCCAAACTTCAGGTCCAAGGGACATTAAGTAGTCGGACATTCTCTTTTTCTAGAAACCAAAATTTGTGCCATCGAACAAAGGAGGTCTTCCTGACACTTCATGATTTCTCATCATGACTAAGAATCCTTCTTCAAGTTGTTAGGCTGATATGAAGAAGCCAGATCTGATACCAATTGTTGGAAATACTGATGGGGGGTGAATTAGTATTTCTTTTCAATTATTATTTTTATCAGTTAAAAACATTTATATTTGGAACACAGAAATAGATAACAAGAATAGATGCTTTTATTAATGTGAACTTTGCAATAAATCAAGTACAATATGTGTGTGTGTGTGTGTGTGTGTGTGTGGTTTCAATCAGTTTCCAAGCACCAACTTGGACTCTTTGTGAGGCTCCAACCTCTAGAGCACCAACTCTGTCTTGTTAAGGCACCAACCTTGAATTTAGGAGCACCAACTCCCAGGACACCAATCCTTTCAGTTCTGAGGCACCAACCTCAAGGGCTCCAACCCTCCGTTGTGAACTGTCTGGATCGGTTTGGTTATAATTCTCTACTCCCAACCCTGTTGGACCTATGACTTACACTTCTGCCAGAACTTCGGCTTCCTTTGTTTCTTACAGTTCGCCAGCAACACTAAACTCTCCTTGTTCTCTGTTTTATATGCCTAATATGCCTGACCTTTGGCTTCCTCCTTGCTCGCTTGAGCTTTGGCTTCCTCAACACTTGCTTGATCTTTCAGCTTCCTCTGCGCTCACTCTTCGGCTTCCTCTGTCTCTTCGAATTCATCAATACTCACAGGACACGTTAATTAGGAAGAGAGGCCATCTTTATTATTATTCAAACAATAGACTTATTCTTTATGGCAATCACAACATTCATGAACAGTCAGAGTTATTCCTTTAAACCCACAATCACAATCACAACATTCTAGAGGTATTTATAAGTCGTGCCCATAGTACAGCTAATGGCAGATAGCCAATTCCCCTACTGCCAACGGAGCAGATGTGATTATGTTGTTAACCAGTTGTTAATAACTTTTTCGGGTCCATCACCTTATCACAATCGACAGTTTATATTATTACACTCCTTCAAGACTTGCGATTGAACTGGATGTGATATTACATCAAACAGAAGTTAACACACCCATCGGGTCTGTATATATATATATATATATATATATATATATATATATATATATATATATATATATATCGCAATCGCAGGTTTGCATCAATTTGAGAATTGCGATATCGTAATCGAAGCTTTAATATGACAAGGCCTTAAACACTTTCAATACATAACTCCTGATATGGCGGACATGATATAACATTAGGGAATATTACAATGGTGCAGTCGGGTCCATTCTCCATCGTAGATTTCAACCCCCAAAATCCGACGGTCTACAGCGATTTCGGGTGGACTACTTGCACGAGAGTTACCTGCCCGAAATGAGCGGTTTTTCTCTCTCCTCTAGTTGCTATGTGTCAACCATTGAATGGAATCGGGCACTCTCCTCTAAATACCACTTACCATTTTGCATCCGCCCGAAATCTCGCTTATAGCTTTAAATCCGCCCTTCGTCTTGGTTAACGCCCCGAATTGATTCGCTTTCGATGACCATAGATCTTCTACCATCGACGGCTCCATGGCTCTCCTCTAGATTCCTTTTCCACTAGAATGAAAACTCATCTCCGTCGTTCATCTCTTAATGCCATCCAATACGACTCCACGGCTGACAACTTCCAATATTCTCTGCTCTGATATGTTCCTCTTTGCTTCCAATGACCTCTTCCTCTTATGCTTTGGCTTCATGATGGCTTTTGATAACCTGTTTCCAATGAACTCTTCCAATATGCTTCTCTTGATAGCTCCTGTGACTTCCAATATTCTCTGCTCTGATATTCTGCAATACTCCTCTGATGTGTTCCTCTTCTGATGGCTTTTCTCCTTGGCTTCTTTCTCCTGTTTCTTCATGGATTCGCTCTGATTGGCTTCACATCATTGTTTAATCATCCAGAATATTTCCATATTGACATCAATGACCATCTAGGTCAACATGTTGTTGAGTCTAAGCATCATTTTGAATCTTTCAAGCTTTTCTCTTCCAAGTGCTTTAGTGAAGATGTCTACAATCTGCTCATTAGTGGAACAATGGCATAGATGGATTGTCTTAGCCTCAACATGATGTCGAATCAGATGGTATTTTGTATTGATGTGCTTCGTTCAATCATGGAAATTTGGGTTCTTGGCCAACTTTATTGCAGAGGTGTTGTCAATCATGAGTGGAGTCGAATGTACTTTTTTTACCTGCAAATCTTATAAAATTTTCCTGAGCCACACAATTTTTTTTGTTGTCTCAGCTGCTGCCACATATTCTTCCTTTGTTGTGGAATCTATTGGAACTGATTTTTTGCATTATCTCCAGGAGACAGCTCTTGATCCAAGACTCATAGCATAACCAAAAGTAGATACCCTGGTTTCTTTGTCTCCATCAAAGTTTGAATCATAGTATCCAATCAAGCTGAAGTCGCCCACATGTGTATACTTGAGTCCAAAGTCTTGAGTTCCCTTCAAGTACTTTAGAACTCTTTTTGCAGCAAACCAATGTCCCTCACAAGGCTTTTGCATAAACCTAGGGAGGATTCCAACAGAAAACAAAATGTCTAGTCTGGTAGTAGTCAGGTAGTTGAGACTTCCTACAAGTTGTCTATACTTTGTTGCATCCTAAAATTCTTTTCCTTCAATGGATGTGAGCTTTAAGTTTTGTTCCATTGGAGTGGTTAGAGGATTGCACTCATCCATGCCAAATTTTTTCAACAAATCTCCAATGTCCTTATTTTGAGAAAGGAATATAGACTTCGGATGTTGAGTTACTTCAATACCAAGATAGTAATGAACATAGCCCAAATCAGTCATTTCAAAACCTTTCCTCAATTCCTTATTTATGGATGTAATGTAGCTCTCATTTTTCCCTGTCATCAAAAGATCATCTACATATACCACAAGATATACTACTTTTTTTCCAACTTTCTTGACAAACAAAGTTGCATCATCAAGATCATACTGTTTAAAATTGAGTTTCAGAAGATGCTCAATTAACTTTTCATAACAGGATCACGGTGCTTGCTTGAGGGCATAAAAGGATTTCACAAGTTTGTATACTTTATGTTCCTGTCCTTTCACAGCAAATCCTTCAGGCTGAGACATAAAAATATTCTCTTTTAGTTCTCAATTCAAGAAAACGGTTTTTATATACATTTGATGTACTTTCCAACCATTATGAGCTGCTAGGGCAAAGAGTGTCCGGATGGTAGACCATTTTTCTGTGGGGGGGAGAAGTTTCCTCATAATCGACCCCTTCCTTCTATGCAAAACCTTTTGCCACAAGCCTAGCTTTGTGCTAGTCAAGTGAGCTATCAGCTTTATACTTGTTCTTGTAGACCCACTTGCAGCCAATTGGTTTGGTTCCCAATGGAGGATCAACCAACTTCCAAGTGTCATTATCTATCAAGGAATCATACTCCTTTTGCATCACTTCTTTCCATTCATCATGAGAAGCAGCTTCTTTGAAGGAACTTGGTTCAAAATTTGTAGACAAATTCAATTCACAATCATAAGAAACATTGATGCAGGAGCATCCGGACTTAGCCAACCATGTGATTGTATGTTCACATGTTGTGGCAAACAAGAGATGAATTTCATTGACCTGAGTGGTCAAAATTAGTTTTATTACAGAGGGTTGGATCTTTCGAATTAATCTTTATCTCAATTATTTTAATAATTAGAATATTGTATTATTTTTAGACTAAGAGATAAGTTGTTAGTATAGGTGTGTAACAGAGCTTGAGAATAGAGATTTAATTGTTAGAT
This sequence comes from Pinus tabuliformis, assembly GCA_031772625.1. Lineage (NCBI taxonomy): Eukaryota > Viridiplantae > Streptophyta > Pinopsida > Pinales > Pinaceae > Pinus > Pinus tabuliformis. Next base: position 719,419,341 of record CM062809.1, read on the forward strand.
TGATTAAAATAGGGATCGATTTGTTAATGCAGTTAGGATAGGATTCAATTCATAAAAGAGAAAAGAATGTAATGATAGAGATTAGATGATTGGGGATAGAATGTGTAAGCGAGAGTTTGAGTGATAGAGATAAGGTTTGAGATTGAACAGACGTCAGACAAATTGTTGTAATCAAGCTGAGAGGGCCAAGACTCTGTAATTTACATTATCTTGAATAAATGATCAAGTGTGGTGTTGTGTGTTAATCCTGGTACATAAATTCATTCGTATCTGTGTATCGACATTCTAGACTTAATCAGGTATTTTCCTTTGTTTAAACGCTTTATTCATAAATCATCGTAAATTAGTATTAAGTGTTAATATTGAGCTTAAATGCTAAAAACCTTTCCTTAAGTGCTTTTTCTTAAAGAATGAAATAAAGCACGTGGGTGTATTTGATAAGTGGGAAGCGGTATCTCGCGCGCCCGAAAGGAGGTAAATGGTATTGTTCCAAGTCTACGCGATTAACCTTAGCGACCGAAACATAGCCGAGGAAAACCACTTTTCTCATGCACTCTCAATTTAATATCGACTGTGCAAGAATCTGCACGAGATTGCGCGACAACCATTCGATTGGATGGGTCACTTCGATGGTGGAGATCATCCGTATAGTTTGTGAGCGGACAACGTGATATCTATTGGATCTAGGGAAGTGAGATCAATGGTGTAGAGAGAAGTGCTCAGTCTATGGCAAATTCAAGGTGGGACCGTGTTGTGCTCTACAACAACCCCCCATTTCATATCATTTTTATTTATAAAGGTTAACATATGGAATGGGTCCCTTTGAAAGTTTAATTGGTATCAATACTTCTATAGTTCAAAAGGGTCTGATAGTCAAATGAGCTCATTTATTTAAGCCTTTCGAACAACTATTTTTCAACAAATAAAACAATCTTTTATTATTGCGATAAAGCGATCGCAAGATCGCATATCGCAATGACATAGAAAACACATATAAGTGTCACATTGGTCTCCGCCGATGCGATTTCGCTATCGGCGATCGGCAATACTCCATACACATCTTAAAAACGCACATAACATAAGCTCCGACGCGACGCGATATCGGCGATCGGCTATCGGCGATACTTCGTATGCGGTCAAAGCCATCTTAAGTCATTTACTCCGATCTGATGCAATTGCGCAATCGGCAGTCGGCAACATCCCGTGCACATCATTAAGGCACCCAGGTCTTACCCCCGATGCGATGCGATATCGGCGATCGGGGAATCGGCAATTCACTCTAAATGCACCTTGTTATATTTCTTCACACTAATCCGATGCGACGTCGCAATCGGCGTTCGGGAGGATCCTATGCTTATGATTATATAATACCTATTCTCCTAAAGCGATGTGATATCGCTATCGGCGATCGGAATTTCAAAGGGCATAGCTTGAAGATCTAAAGTATTATTGATATCTGATCGATAGAGTGCGGATTTCGAAAAAGCCGTTAAATGCAGGGATAAGGTGATGTATTCGTATTTAAAGTTTTGCCCCTTCGATTAACGATCACCTGCGCTCAACCGCCAAAATATCCATTGCACGCTTAAGGGAGTCATTCAGCCATATAACGGTGTAATAAGCATTTAAGGAGTAGCAGGTTTTAAATGGCCAATCAATGAAATCATAATTCTTAAAATCTTTCCATGGATTGTGTCCGCGCCCATTTTTAAAGGCTAATCCTTTATCACGCACCTATGCTTATGTTCTCATCACTTGCAAATTTTCATTGCTGTCTTTGTATTACGCACATTTGTCTCTCTGTGCAGAATCCATCCGAAAGAGAAAACTCAAACAAGATGGGGAAGAAATCAAAGAAGACCGCAGGCACCTCCACTACATCAGTTACAGGACAAGCTGCCACAGATAAAAAGAAGGGCTTAATATCAGATACTACATGCATGGGTCTTACTAGAGCTACATGGCAAGGCACGTACAATTTGATTGAAGCGGAACAACCAGAAAAGACAGTGACGGAAGCTACTGCGGATCCTACTCGCAAGTCTGATTGCACTCTCAAAGATTTAGCCGACTCTTTCCTTCACAGGATAGCGGCCAGAGAAAAGATTCTCCCCTACACAGACGTTGTGCGATGGGCAATTGAGGAAATTCCAATCCTCGACAGAACTTTTAGCACCAGAGATGGGAGGATTTTTGGATCGTTCAAGCCAGAGCATCTAAGGCAAATGTATCATTTGCATGAGCCAGAGAAAGTGTATAACAAGACGTTCCTGGAGAAATTTGCAAGTGATAATGAAGTGGAATCCGAACCCATCCGGGATTGGAGGCAGAATCCAACCAAACACAAGCACGAGTCTTTCGGTAAGTACTCAGTCGATTCTTTGGCTTCCCCCTATTGTTATGCGGGGATAATGATGTGTAGGCTATGGGGATTACATGACTCTACTAACTTTACCATAGAGATGGTTCCTCTAATGGAAGCAGCAATAAACAGCATAATTATGGATTGGGCTACTATTCTCTCTGATAAGCTAGCCGTAGCTGTTCGTGATTTTAGAAAAAATTATGTTGTCACTGAAAGGAAAATTCCCCCGTTTTATTACAGTGCATATATTTTAGATACATTATGTTTCAATTCTGAGTTTCCCGTCCTCGGTTGGAGGTGGACTGCCCAAGACCCCTCACCCATTCATATATATCACCAGAAATTGTGGAAATCTTCTTACAAGCACCATTTGTACCAAATCTGCAATGGCTTTATGGTTCCCATTCATTATTCTATTTTTGATAAGCCCATTCCCAGAATCTCCTATCTAGCTTCCTTTGATTTACCGGCGGTAGCGAGTTGGTTTGGAGAAGAAAGATTTACCTACATTAGGGTTTTCGGCAGCCAAGCCAATCCGCATGTTCTCCCTTTGTATATTCCAGTTAAACTGCTAGCAAGAGAAATCTCCTATCAAATTATGGCAGAGAGTACTACACAGACTCTCAAGAAAGAAAAGAAGAGGGGCTGGCCCCCTTTTCCCTTGAGAATTGGTGTCTATACTCTGCATGATCTCAAACATGCAGAAAAGGAAGCCACAAAGATTCAGTCCTTAACCCTGGCCACTATCCCAAATAGGCTATATGATCCAAAGCAAACTGCCTATGCTGCATTGGAACAGGCCAAATTAACAAAATTTGACCATCAAGAGGATTGGTTTGACGACCTATTCATTTCAGTCGAAACAATAGGTCAAGCTAAAGAACTCGCTCGACTGAAATATAATGATGAAGGGTTAACTGAGTTCAATAAACTTAGAGAGCAGAGGTTGCAAACTCTGCCTCTAGATTTACTGGCAACAACCCCAGCGACATCTTCAAGCGAGCCTGGTCGGCAACAGTCAAGCCAGCCTCCTGTTATAACAAAAGATCAGAAGAAGCAACAGGAGGAAAGGCAAAAGAAAGAACAAGCAGAAAAACAACAGAGAGCACAAACGGAACAAGAGGAGAAACAGAAAAAAGAACTGGCAGATAGGCAGAAAAGGGAACAAGAAGAAAAATAGAGGAGAGAGCAAGAGGAGCAGCAGAGGAAAGAACAGGAAAAAGAGCGGAGCGAGTCCCAAGCCGAAAAGGAGAAACAGACCACCACCGATGTCAATATGGACACTACCATAGACCCCAAATTATTCCAAGAATGGCAGCAATTTCATTCCATCATCAGTGGATTGGAATGTTCAAAAGATACGGACACCTCCAAAACAAATGACACACAGGACATCACTTCTCCTCAGGTTCTAAGCGGAACCAGTGGCCCACCCACTTCTAAGGATGTTGAGGTAATTCCTAAAGACCCTTCCGATCAAATCGTTCTCTAGGTGGAAGATATTCCTCCCTTGGATGTTTTCTACAGCCCAAGGCATAGAGCAGTTGTAAAGCGATCAAGGAAAAGACGAAGGACTGATCAACCTTCTATCTTTCCAGAGCAAACAGTCACGGGTAATGTAGTATTGAAGGAGGAATTGGACCCCTCCGATGACCTAACAAAGCTGTCACAGTATGCAGGTGCCTATTCTGCAGCGACTATTGATAAGGCATCAGAGGTAAGTCTTCTACTGAAGACTAAGGATCAAGAAATTTTTGCACTACAGGCAGAAGTGACCGAGGCAAAACAGAGGGCAGCACAAGCAGAAGAGCAGTTGTTGGCACAACAGCAAACGAACAATTCATTAACCCAGCAATTGCAAACAGAGAGGCAAAGGATCGACCAAAGCGCGATCCAGAAACAAAAGGAATTGTCGGAAGCATTGGCACAATTGAGGACAACATATGAGCTGATGATGAAAATAAAGGATGAGCAAATTGCTCAATTGTCATCGCAACTTGAAATAATCAAAGGCGCTCCACAGGTGGATGAGTTCAGAAAGGAAGCATCACTAATAAACAATGCATTGATATCACAAATTAGTCTCCTTTGTCAACAACTCACTGAAGCAGAGCCATTGTGTGAGTTAACTACATCCATTAATCAGCAGGTAGAGAAGGCCAGGAATGAGTTAGACCAGGCCGATGAGATCATAAGTGGATATCTTGACTGGAAAGATTCTGATAAAGGGAGAGAAGCAAATTTGCCCAAGATTTCAGAAACATATAAAGACATACTTTTTACAGAATGGCACACACAGGTAATGAAAGCAGAAAGGGCAGCTTTAAGGTGTAAATCAACCTCCAGCAACCTAGTTGATCTGGTTAACAACACTCTCTACTTGGCAAATATGATCTCCCAATGTACGCCTGGAAAGATAACAACAACAAACCTGCTGGAGCAAACGTGTTATCCTGACTTGGAGGAAAAGGGGAGATTAATCGCTGGGGTTAACAGTTTGACCTTCGATGCATATTGGCTTTTCCTGATTAAGCCACACACACAGAGATCCGCCCTTAAGTGTTTAACAGATGCAATCGGGTGTATAATTCCCGACATTCAGGATGCCACCTATGCTGCCCAACTCACTTCGCTTCTCAACAAACCACCTGAAGTAGAGCCAATGCTTGCGACAAGTCAGCTCAGGTTTAAAGGCAAGCAGCCTACCTGATGAATCATGTCGACGATTGCCAGATCGCTCCAGGAAATACGATCAATATTTATTGATGCCAATTATGTAGGATTTTTGTTTATTAGATATTTAGATTAGTTTGGTATTTATAGACCCTTTCATTGTTTTGGAAAGGGTCGTAAAATTTTGTAATAGACTTAAAGACTGAAGTTTTCACTACTGTGCTTCAGCCTATATTCTTTTATGAAACTCGACCAATCGTTCTTAATTTGACAAGGAAGTTTCTTTATGCAATTGCGCACTACTGCCTTTTGTTGGGGATGTTTTCTGAGTCGAAGGAAGAACTGCGACATAGCGATTGATATTTGGGAGTGTCACGCAGCTCATATGGTATTTCTATCTATGTCTGAATTCATTCCTTTTATATGAATTGTTATGTGATTATTTTTGCTATTGTTGATTATATGCATGCGCTGTAACAGCAGATCCTTATTCATTCCACTATTGGATGTTTTATGATGTGCCTTTCCTTTCAATCATGCATGTGACAATGATATAAATGATAAAGTGTGGTAATTTGTTTTAATCGCTTTGTTTAACTATTTAGACACAGCAATCTTGAACGAATTAACATCTATGCCTTAAAGATGGAGTCATCTATATGCATGTCTTTAGACACAGACCACCTAACACCACGCTTTAGAGCTCAATAAGTTCCCGGGATAGATCACAGTTATTATATTCTTGCTGATAGTTTTAGTTATTCGCTCGTCACTAGCGTAGTTTATAATCATCCATCCATCCCATTTATCCACTTTTGGGAAACTGGTCCCATTATCCCCAGTCGGAGCCACTATTCCAAACGGAAAAGGAGCTGTACTAAGGTCCGGACCGGGTGGTTATCCCCGATGTTGTTGCAGCGATTTTCGAGGCATCAACATTTTTGGCGCTAGAAGGAGGGCCATCAACTGTGAATGGCACATAAGTCAAAACCTATAAGCCATTCCAAGAGTAATTCTCCCTCCGTATCCCCTAGATCTCCCCATTTACATACTGGTTCGCCAGTATCTAAACAAGGAGAAGGGGAATCAACTACCACTGCTCAAACCCACCATACTCCAGAACAATTAAGTCTTGAATCACCTGAAGTCCAGTCTCTAATCCATAAACTTCAGAGCTTCTCGATTTCACCACAGAAATCTGAGGTATCACAAAGCAGTGCGACTTCGCAGTTCAATTTAACTCATCCTCTCACCAGACTTCAGAGCGAAAAACTCGGTATTGAACCCACTGAGTTCCCTTTACCCAAAAGGAAAAAGGCGAAGAAAATTACTGAAGGATCTGATAGTGGAGAGCTTTCATCTACATCTTCCATTGCATCTTCCCCTCTGCAAAGTCAACCATCCACTTCCCCATTACATATTGTCGTTCACCAGGGATTAGAAGCCTCAACATCCCAACCCGCTCACTCCTCAGCATTAATTCCTTCCCAAACATCTGGAATTCCAACAGTAGTATCAACTACTGCTGCTATTATAATGGCAGACCCATGGACCAGGCCAGGTGCAGTCAACATGCCTGCACCATTGCATCCTTTACCAGATGCTCCTGAAAAATGGCTACCTAAATTTAATCCAGATGATGGGACCCAGGCTGAAGAACACATTAATAATTTCATGTTAGCAGTTAACTTGAAAGGAGCGACAGAACAAGATGTTGTTGTAAGACTCTTCCCTTATACCTTGCAAGGATCAGCAGGATCCTGGTATTTTTCCTTACCCTCTAGTTCAATTACCAGTTGGAACACTTGCCAAGAGCAGTTTCTTACCAAATATGGAGATGATAGGTCCTTAGCTACTTTAATAAACGACCTCTCCAATCTGAGAATAGAGCATAGGGAACCAATAAAGGAATTTAACGCTAGATTTAATAAACTCCTGAATAAAATCCCTACAGCTTCCAAACCAAGTGAACAAATTCGAAGCGAATGGTATATTACCGCCCTACCTGCCAATATAGCCATTTTTGTAGACAGGGCTGGGAAACCTACCTTAGCTGAAAACATGAGAGAAGCACTTGCTGTGGAAAAGCGCATCAATGCTCTAGAGAAGAAAGCTGCTTTGGAAGACAGAAAAGCCAAAAAAGTCTCATTTAAAGACGATTCCAAGAAGAAAACCCCAAAAGACCCATACGACATGGAGGGTTTGCAAAAGGTCCTGAAAACTTTGTCGAACGAAATGGTTGAAATAAAGAATCAGGTGGCCGAAACCTCAAATAAAAGACCATTTAGGACTTATAAGAAAACTGAAACAAAGCCACCGAATGTTATATCTAACGCAGATTCAGAGCAAGAAGAAGAGGAAGAGGAAACAACCTCACAAACTGATGATGAAGAAGAAGTAGCTGAATGCCACGGAATGTGGGATTTTATACTCCCCAACTCTGATACCGATAACGAAGAAGAAGCCTTCCCGGTCACTACAAGAAGTAAAAGTACTCCTGAACCTGCCCAGGCAACTTCAAAGAAAAGGAGTGCAGGTGCTACCACAACAAAGGAAAAAGTTCCCCTAAAGAAATCACCTGTAGTAGTTCCCCAAAACCAGCCTTCAACTTCTAATTCTCCTTCAACATCCAAAACATTAGTGGTATCCGATTCAATGGAATATAACATTGTTGATGACATGAAGAAAACTAAAGCAAACATAACTATGTTTGAACTTAGTAAATTAAAACATCAGCAAAAATTACTTCTTAAAGAATTGAATGTTGTTCCCTCTACACCCCTTCCCAATGCAAAAGCTGCTAATGATTCAGGCCAACCTCCTCCACGTATGGTTGAAGCTACCGATTCAGTTCTAATTGGAGATAGATCGAATTCTCATACTCCACCCTTCCTGCTGACCTATGAGGTTTATAACAGAAACCTGCACAACTGTTTAATTGACTCAGGGGCATCATCCAACATAATGTCAGCTTCAGTTTGCTCTAAACTGAACATTGAACCCCAGAAGTCTGCTATTCATATTGTACAGTTGGACAGGACCAAAGTACAGGTTGTAGGAGAAATTAATTCCGTAACTATCAGGTTGTCTGCCGATCCTAGAGTTGTACAGAGGATTGACATCTTAATAGCTGATATACCTGAATTTTACGGTTTAATTCTGAGTAGGGATTGGTCCGAGAAATTGCATGGGTATATTTCCACCGATTGGTCACATATGTGGCTTCCCTACAAGGGAAAGCCAAATCAAATAAGGATCGATCGAGAAAAGCACATGACCCACACAGTTACTGAATTTGAGCAAGAAAACCAACCTGTAGCATTCAACAACAACATTCTGGGGAATTATTCGTCAGAGTCATTTTTTGGCAACTTTGTTGCCCAACCATCTCCTTTTTCAGTCAATCATTTTACATCTCAGATTGAAAATTTTTCACAAACTGATAATTCTAGATGTTTTAATGATGCTGAAGAAAATGTAAATACTTTTGTTAATACTTCTTTATTTTGGTCTTTATATTTTGATGGCTCTAAGTCCAGCGAGGGCTCAGGAGCAGGTTGCATTTTGGTTAGTCCACAAGGAGAAAAGACAATGTTGTCTTGTAGGTTAGAATTTGAATGCACTAACAACACAGCCGAATATGAAGCTTTGATCCAGGGATTATATAAAGCAATCGGCCTTAAAGTGCAATATCTAAAAGTATTCGGCGATTCAGAAATTATTGTTAAACAGGTGAGGAATGCAATTCATTGTCTTTCAAATCACCTCAAGCATTATCAATCGCTAGTACAGGATCTTACCTCACACTTTTCAGCATTTAACATTTCCTCCATCCCTAGGTCGCAAAACTCGGCAGCCGACCTACTAGCCAATGTAGCTTCCAAGCTTCTACCTTCTGAAGACTACAACCCTGATAGATTTTCTGTAGAATTACTTTTTAGGCCTTCAATTCCCGACAATGTCACTAATTGGAGAGTATTTAACCATGATGAAGATATTTTGCAATTTCTAACTTATGAAAAGTCCTATGACGATCAAATTATTGAGGAAAATGACCATGATCTACAAATGAAAGAAACACCTCAAGAAAATTCAATTCCTAAACCAGTGGTAAAGCTCGAAGATCTTAATGATATCAAAGACAGGTTTAAACCTGTAATCAATGCAAAGCTCCAAAGTTCTACCCTTAGGTTTGAATTGATAAATCTAGGTACTGATCATGCTCCTCAAAACATTAATTTAGGATTAGGACTTTCCTTGGAAGAAAAGGAAGCATTTATTAAACTGTTAAGAAAAAACAAACAGGTCTTTGCTTGGAAGTATGATGATTTGAAGACATATGATACATCTATTATCCAGCATACCATTCCTATGCTTCCTGATCAGAAACCGATTCAGCAGAAGTTAAGGAAAATACATCCAAATTTAGAGGGTCAGATAAAGTCGGAACTTAACAAGCTCTTGAAAGCCAAGATTATTTTTCCTGTCCGACACTCGAACTGGGTCTCTAATATGGTGCCAGTCAGAAAGAAAAATGGCGACATTCGAATTTGTATCGATTTCAGAAATTTAAACAAAGCGAGCTTGAAAGATAACTTCCCATTACCTACTATGGAGCAAATACTCCAATCAGTAGCAGGCTCTGAATTGATGTCCTTTCTTGATGGATTCTCAGGATATAACCAAGTTCTGGTTCATCTTGATGACCAACTTAAAACCACATTCATAACAAAATGGGGAACATATGCATATCAGAAAATGACTTTCGGACTTATAAATGCAGGAGCGACATTCCAGAGAGCTATGGATATAGCCTTTAGAGGGTTGATTAATCGAACAGTAGTCGTCTATTTAGACGATATTACTGTATTCTCTAAAAAGAGGTATAATCATTTGCATGATCTAAATCAAATCTTTCAGCGCTGCAAAAGATATGGTATTTCTCTGAACCCTAAAAAGTCTTTCTTTGCTCTTTTTTTTTTTTTTACAATGTCGGCTACTCATATATTAGAAAAACTTTCTGAAGTAAGATCTAGTACATGGCGAGGAAAAGAGTAAGAACTGAGGTACAAAACCGGGTACGCAGACCCATAGTCCTCAAAGTTTCTTTTGATTGAACTCAAAACGGTAGACAAACGGCAATACTGCCTTACATAAGAACCACCTAACCAGGCAAATTTGTAATGCATAAGATCAAGGATAATGAGCAGTGACCGAGTCTTCCTTTCGAACGCTGGCTCTAGTCGAGTTTTCTGCATGTTGGCTCTCAGTGAGAGTGCGCAGATGATCAATAACCGCCTCCATGTGGATGCAGCGGTCTTTAAGATCTTCAATTTCCCTTTTTCTTTTTTCCAATTTCTTTCTTTTGGAGTTTCTATCAGCATGATAGTCTTCTGTTAGTTCTTTAACCTGAGCTATAAGGTTGTTAATCATCACAGTATGTGCCTTACACATATTACATTCTTTGTTATTGAAGATGTTCCTCATTGGGTCTTTGGTCTGGGCCTGGTTGGAGGTCTGGCCTTGCTGACCCGCCATTGGAGTAACCTGAGGGAAGAGAAGGGAGAGCGTGTTTTTGAAGAGGGAATCAGAGTCCGCCTTGAAGAGCGCGGGACCACAGAGGAGCTGCGAATTTGAGAGGAGGCGAAGGGGCCTTTCGGTCTTCTGGCAATCTCTGCTTGGGGAGCAAGAGCGACTGTTAGAAAAAAACGAATTCACATATAACTGAAAGTTTCTTACCACAGGCTCAGGACCGGTGAGGATCCTTGAGGAGAAGTGTGCTACCCAAGTGCACCAGGAACTTGCTGTAGAAGATCGATCGCTGACAGAGGAAATGTTATGGAGCTGCCCACTGTTTATAGGTGACGGAAGGTTCTGCGCGCTGATGGATCGGATCTGAGAGTGCTCAAAAATAGAGTGAAAACGATCAGTTTCCATGATTACCATTTTGACATACTGATTGCAAGAGGTATGGACTTTGCTGTATACGCCCAGAGAGCCGGCCTTGGAAGGACAAGGAGTCACGCGGGCAGTTCGGACGCTGAGGGGTTTAGATGCCCGAGGTTGAGATGCTCCATCATTGAGCCGGAAAATGCAGAGAGATGCGACAAGGTGGCTCTGATGTCTGAGTTGACTACTCCCTTGGTATGGAACGACGGCTGGCTTGTGCTCACAGGATTTCCTTGGCATAGAATGAATTGTTTTCTCTGACCTGGCCGATCCTCCTTCTGACCACTTGGTTAGCTTGCTGGTCAGCCTCCTTGTTGAAATTCCTGAGGATATGATTAAAATTGACTTCTCCTAACACTCTGACGTTCTCCATGATTCGATTCTTAATGTTGTTAAGGGCCAATTGTTTGAAGTCTCTACCTGAATTCATGGCAGCTATTATAATAGCTGAATCTCCTAAGATGAGCAGATTCTGAAGGCCTTTGCTCTTTGCAATGAGAGAGCCCAGAAGGAGGCTATAGGCCTCGGCTTTGTTGTTAGACATTTGGCCTAAGCCCCATTCAAAGGAGACCATAGTGTTCCCCTGCTCATCCTTAATGATCCCACCAGCCCCAGCTTGGCCTGGGTTCTTTTTTGAGGCTCCATCAAAATACAGGGTAGGCCTTTTTTGTTTCCTGATCCAGGTACTAATTTCTTCTTCGGTGCCGCGGAGCTTCCAATTCTGATTGCCATTCCTCTCTCTGTTGCCTACAAAAGGTCTTGGAGTAAGGTTGATATTTCCCAGCCAGTCCTTGAGCCTTTCATCCTCGACCTCCAGGTCTTTCTCAGAAACCCCTGATGCTTCGAAAGACTCTACAATGAGGGTAATGGATTTAGCCACGATACCTGTAATGGAAGGCTTTTGGTTGTTGAAGATGCATTTGTTACGTGCAATCCATATTTGCCAACTCAGATTTGCAGGGATGCTGTTCCAGATCCTATGCACTATGTGGTTACCTTTTTTGGGTTGATAGAGTCTTTTGTCCCAGTTTTTGTGGAGGGTCGAGATCTGAGGAGGGAGGGCTTCTGAAGAGATAGCGCCAGAGAGAAGGTACCAACAAGCTTTAGATGTCGGGCACTCAACAAAGAGATGAGTTATGGATTCTTCAGCTGACCTGCAAAGACAACACATAGATGGCCCCTGGATACCTCGCTTCCTGAGGTTCTCAGCAGTTAGAATTTTGCCGTGGAGAAGGGTCCAATTGAATAATTTGACCTTTGGGGGGCATTCAGGGCGCCATGCAGCTTTGTACAGGGGCCAATTGTTTACCACAGAGATGTCTTGGAGAGCTTTGTATCCTTCTTTAACTGAGTAATTGCCCCCATTTGGGTCCCAAACGAACTTGTCTTCATCCCTTCTGCTGGTGGGTGCTGAACCACTGAGGGAGCTTTTGAGCTCATCCCAGAGCTTGACTAAATTTAGAGGGAGATTGGGGAGGAACCAGCCAGCCCAGCTATCATGATCCCATAGAGAGATATCAGAGAGAGAGTTGAAATTCGAATCAGCCATCCATCTTTGAAGGGGGACCATATGATGGAGGATTTCTCTGGCCTGAGACCCCATTATTCTATCTTTCTAGATGCTTATTTCTTTGCCATTCCCCGGAGCTCTAGAGATGAACGGCTTGCAAAGGGGGATCGTTTTCTTGATAAGGTTCCAAGTTGGAGAGCCTTGCCTTTCTATGATGTTTTCTGTTAGGATATTGCTGTTTGGGCCATTTAGGTATTTTTTCTTCATTATGGAAGTCCACCAAGCCCCTTTTTCATTTAAAATCCTCCAGATCAACTTGAAGCCCAATGCTAGATTTGCTAACCTAGGAACCCTTATTCCTAGCCCACCCTTTTCCACCGGAAGGATCACCTTATCCCACTTTACCAAACTGAACTTCTTGGTATTCTGCTTACCACCTTGCCACAGAAAACTCCGAATTATCAACTCCATATGATTGTGAATGCTTGCCGGAGCAAGAGCGATAGCGAACTGATATATGGGAAGAGAGGCGAGGACTGACTTGATCAAAATCGATCTGCCTGCTAAATTCAACCAGTGCACTCCCCAACTTTGCAATTTGCCTCTGAGCTTTTCAATAATCTTGACCCAAATCCCTGAATTGATTTTCTCTTTAGCCAGTGGGAGCCCCAGATACATGAAATGGTTCCAATTCAGCTGCGCTGGAATTTCCATGATGAGGGATATGCGCTGTAAGATATGGTTAGGGATGTTCCAGGCATACAACATGCATTTGTTATTGTTGAGTTTGCCTCCTGAGGCAAGAAGAAAGAGGTCCAAGACTTTTTTAAATCTCCTCGCCATTATGCTAGATGCACCTCCTATGAGAAGGGTGTCATCCGCAAACAGAGAATGATTGATACCTTTCGATCCTCTGACAATTTCAATCCCTGTTATTTCTCTTTTCTTCCTCAGATTTTCCAGCTTCGAACTAAGAGCTTCCGCCATAAGAATGTAGAGGAAAGGAGAGAGCGGGCACCCTTGCCTCAGGCCCCTAGAGCTTTTAAAAGCCTTGCTGGGCCTTCCATTTATGAGGGGGGCGGTCCAATTGCCCGAAATGCACTCCCAGACCCTGCTTATAAAAAGCTCTGATATTCCCATCTTTTTAAGGACTGCCTGGAGGAAAGAGTGATTTACTCGGTCAAAAGCATTGGCCATGTCCAACTTCATTATCATACCCTTTTCATTCCTAGTGATGCTACTTTGAATTGCCTCCTGGATGAGAATTACATTGTCAGCAATTTGTCTCTTCGGGACAAAGCCCCCTTGGTTCTCAGAGATAAGGGTAGGAAGGATGGATTTGAGCCTGTTAGCAAGGATCTTAGTTACTATTTTGTAGGAGACGTTGCAGAGGGAGATAGGACGGAAACGATTAAAGGAGAGAGGGTTGGGATCTTTAGGAATTAAGGCAAGGAAGGAGGATTTTATTCCACTGCCCATCTTGCATCTTTGGAAGAAATTTCTAACAACTCTGATGTAATCCTTTTTGATGGTGTCCCAGTGTGTCTTGTAGAAGTCCACAGTGAAACCATCGGGTCCCGGGGCCTTGTCTGAGGCCATATTGCGCATTGTTTGCTCGATCTCTTCCTCAGTAATTTCCTTGTCCAGCTCAGAATTTTGATCTTCAGAGGTTTTACATTCCATCGTGTCAAGAATTTCCATGCCATCACTGCTTTGCTGGCCCGCGGTGAGGAGATCTTGGAAATGAGCAGACGCAGCCTCCATGATTTCCTTTTGCTCTTTTATTTCTACTCCATCAACAGAAATTTTATCTATATTATTACCTGCTCTCCTGAGTTTCAAGTTGTTGTGGAAAAAGGAGGTGTTCCTATCTCCCGACTTGAGCCATAGACATCTTGACTTTTGTCTTTGTTCCTCTTCCTCTTTTCTGTTCAGCTTGTACAGTTCCTTTTGGAGTTCCATCTCTTGGATCTGCTCCTCTTCCGTGTCTTGTCTGCTGTCTTTCCCTTGATCCCACTGCATGAGTTTGGCTTGGAGTGCAGATTTGTTTCGATTTTCTTCTATTACCTTGGTTTTGACCCACTGTTTGATGGCCCAACGCAGAATCTTTATTTTGGATTCCCAGACATAGTGCGGGGACCCTCTGATCTCTGTTGACCAATGTTCTTTAATCAGAGTTCGGAAATCTTCCTGATCCTCCCACGCTTTGTTGTATCTGAATGGTAGCGGACCCAGATTTTCTCCTTTATCCAATTTGAGTGCTACATGCTTATGGTCTGAGAAGCTCCCTTGGATAATGAGACTTTTGATGCATGCAAATTTAACCACTATTCTGTCTTGGACGAGAATTCGGTCCAGTCTTTCCTTAATATTGTTTCTACCTGCTCTCTTGTTGGACCAGGTGAATCTCCCATTCTGAGGAGGGAAGTCCACTAAATTGTGATTCAGAATGATTTCCTCAATGGCATCCCTAGAGGGATCAGCCAGGAAGTTTCCCCCCATCTTTTCATCAGCATTCCTTATTAAATTTAGGTCTCCCCCTAGAAAAAGGTTCCGTCCTTGAGTTTCTTGGAGGTCTGCTGCAATTGACTTCCAACAGGCATCCTTGTCTCGATAGTGTGGGGGGGCATAGACATTATAGATAGTATATTCTTCTGTCTCTGTTATGTTTTGAATATCTGAGCGGATCCACCAGCTGCTTTGTTTTTTATTTAACAATTTCCATTTTTGTTTGTTCCAAATGGTCCCTATGCCCCCTGAGGCACCAGCTGCGCTAACTGCTATTCCTTCATAAGTTCTGTTATTCTTTAGGTAGTTTTTGAAGTCCTGTTCATTAATTTTGGTCTCCTGGAGGAGGAGGATGTCTGGGTGTTCTGATTTAAGAAGGTCACGGACTGCGTTGACTTTGAGGGAGGAGCCCATCCCCCTACAATTCCAAGAGACCAGATTCATTACTTAAATAATTTGTTTTGAGGACCTCCTTTCTCTTTCCCTTTCTCGCCATTTCCTTTCATCTTATCCAGATAAGTATCCATTGGCTGTTGAATCCCTGTTGTCATTTCTTTTGCTGCCGCCTCATCCCTTACTTCCTTATTTGTTTTCCTTCCGACTTTCCTTGGTGGTTCTACGGAAGTGTTGCTTTCCTTAGACTTGTTCCGGGTTAATATTCTCTCTATAGTGTGTGGGGGGGAGGAGGGAGGGGGGGAGGAAGGCGGGGGGGAGGCGGGGGTGACAGGAGGGACTCTAGGGGAGGGGGGGGGGGAAGGAGGGTCAGCTTCTGATAAGGTTTCAAATGGGTTGGAGGATGCGGGCATGGTCGGCCTTGACGGAGAAGGGGGGAGAGGGGGGGCTGTAGGGTTGATGAGTTTTCCTTTAGGAGGGTTGGGCCTCTTCTTTTTGACGGTTTCCCAGGCTTCCTCTGTTGTTTCAGGGTTAGAATCAGAAACATTTGCATTTGCTTTACTACATCTATTGGCAAAATGTCCATACTCGTGACATACCTTGCACTTGAAGGGGAGCTGTTCGTAATCGACTTGCTGAAGATGCATCCATTGGTCAACTCTGAGCTTGATGGCTTCTGGTAGTCCCTTCCCGAGGTCCACTTCTACACAGATTCTTGCGCATGCGTGCATGTTCTCCTTTGGTTCCGATCTGTCAATATACTTCCCTATTCCGTTTCCAATTGCCTTCACTGATTCATCTCCCCAGCAATGTAGAGGGAGATGCGGGAGCCGGACCCAGACGGGAACTGCATTGGGGACATCCATCTCCGGGTCAAAATCCGGTGTCCATCTGTTCAGGTAAAGGCCTCTAGTATCCATGAAATATGGGCCGTTCCGGAAGATTAGGTTTCTGTCTTCCACTGTTTCGAATAGGAACGTAAAAAACCCTCTTCCGCAGAAGCGGATCGCTATCTTGCCTTGCACGATTGAGTTCCAGTTTCTTTCCACCCATCGCTGAACAGTGCGTGGGGAGGGCCATAAACCTGTGAACTGACCAACCAAACCTCTATCAGCTAGAGCAACTGCCGTTCTCCGGGGAAGGGCAGGGGGGAGCGGAATTTCTGGGATCTCATCCATTTTTTTGACGAAGCGAGAAGTAACTGGTCTGATCCTCTCCGAGGAGTTCTCCTGGGTGAGGGAGGCAAAAGATTTCATAAGATCGACCTGATCCGGTCCAGAAGGGCCCAAGGCCGCCATGGTCGGGGAACAGCCAGAGGCAGGCGACCTAGCAGCAATAGCTGCTAGGCGCAGGAGCAAGGAGAGGCAGGGTCGAGGTCAGGAAAGGCGAGGGGGAGAGAGGAGACACGGGGAAGGGGGAGGGAGGGAGATGGCGGGCTCAGGGGCGGGAGGCCCGATCGCAGACAGACCTCGCAGCCAGGCTGCAAGACACGGGGAGGCCAAGTCTTTCTTTGCTCTTGATCAAGGAAAACTCTTAGGTTTTATTGTATCCAAAGATGGCATTTATATCGATCCTGATCGGATCAAGGAAATCTCTGAAATCCCTTTCCCACACAATAAAAATTCGATGCAGTCATTTTTAGGCCAAATCAATTTTGTTAAACGATTTGTTCCAGATTTTTCTCAAATTATATTACCACTTCAGACAATGATAAAAAAGAATTCAGTCTTCAAGTGGGGATCAGCAGAAAAGCAAGCTTTTGATATAAGCAAGCAATCAATAATCAATGCCCCAACCTTGAATACTCCAAATTTTTCTAATCATTTTACATTGTATACCATTGCATCCGACGTATCTTATGCTGCAGTTCTCACGCAGCTAAATGCTCACAATTTGGAAGCACCCATTTCATTCTTTAGCTCAAATCTTCAGGGTGCCGAATTGAACTACTCCGATGTAGAAAAACAAGCCTTTGCTGTTTTTAAAGCAGTCAAACATTATAGACCCTTCCTTTTGAAAACCCACACAAAAGTGATAGTTCCTTTCCCGGCAGTTAGGCAACTATTAATCCAAAAAGAGCTGGGTGAAAAAAGGGCAAATTGGGTCACAGCGCTTCAAGAGTATGACTTAGAAATTAGGCCAGCAAAGATTGTTAGGGGTCAAGGTTTTTGCAGGATATTGGCAGGAGCATCCAACATTCTAGAATCAAGCGATACAGATCAAACACAAGAAATCAATCAAATAAGTGTTACTGATTCTGGATCTCAATATGCAGATTTAATTTTTTATTTAAAGAATGGTTATGCACCTCCGAATTTGTCTTACAAAAACAAAAGGCCATTAGGTTAAAAGCGAAAAATTTTACAATTATTGATGACGTGCTTTTTAGACAAAATTATGATTCTATATTGTTAAGATGCCTTGAGAAACCTGAAGCCCAAAAGGTTTTGCAGGAATTACATGATGGACCAACAGGAGGACATTTCGGAGCTGACACAACAGCTCACAAAATTATTCATGCTGGTTACTATTGGCCTACTTTGTTTAGAGATGCCCACGAGTATGTCGGGAAATGTCTCAATTGTCAAACTGCTAGTGGAAGACAACGTAAATTAGCTTTCCCTCTGCAACCAATCAACATTGAACAACCATTTGAGCAATGGGGATTGGATATCATTGGGGAGATTACTCCAGCATCTTCCAAACAGCATAAGTATATCCTTACTGCTACCGATTACTTTACAAAGTGGGTTGAGGCAATCCCTTTAAAGACAGCAAATTCTGAAGCAATCATTGAATTCATAGATCAATTCATTATTACCAGGTTTGGTGTTCCAAATGCTCTTGTTTTTGATAATGCATCTTACTTTTCAGGCAATGCTATGTTCGATTTCGCTATTAAAAGAGGATTTAAGTTAAAATATTCTACTAATTACTATCCCCAAGGAAATGGTTTAGCGGAATCCACTAATAAGAATCTGATTAAAATCATCAAGCGAACTATCGAACAAAATCAGAGAAATTGGCACAAATCCCTAGTGTTTGCATTATGGGCTGATAGGATAACACAGAAAGCTTCTATTGGAACTTCTCCGTTTAATCTTGTATATGGAAAAGAAGCAATCCTACCCACAAATCTTGTTCTTCCTTCTTTAGCCCTAGTGCAATTTATTGAGGAAACTCCTTCCTCTTCTATTCAGTTTAGACATGACCAGATTCTAAAATTAGAGGAGGAAAGAGAAAAAGCCAAGGTTACCCATGCCAAGCATCAGCAAGTCATCAAAGCAGCTTTTGATTCAGTCTCATCCGGTTCAAAACAATTCCAAGTCGGTGATTTAGTTCTGAAATGGGACAAAGCCCATGAGGACAAGGGTAAACACTCCAAGTTCCAGAAGTTGTGGCTTGGACCATTTCAGATCTGTGAGAAGATAGGCCATTCAACCTTTATATTGCAAGATTTATCAGGTTTGAGAGATTCTCTCCCTGTTAATGGCCTTATCTTGAAGAAATTCTTCAACTGAGGAGGTAACCCCTTCTCCTTTCATTTCAGTAGGATTTTATAGTTTGTAGGATTTTTAGAAAATAAGGTTGTGAGATATCTTCCATTGACCTTTTGCTGTGTTTGAAAAGTTGTCCCACAGAACTAGTATGAACATTTGCTTTTAAATAATAGAACTTTTAACCAAAAAAGGATAATTTCTAGGAAATTAGATATCATTGTATTCTGAAACTACAGTTCAAGTTTTGTCAACTCCTCTCAAAGCATAGAAATATTGTAAATCATTTTCTGTTTTCGAATTGGTCTCAAAAGGTTATCAATATCAAAGATAGAAATCAATCCAATTTCAACATCTTCAACTCTTACCCTGTCATCCATTTACTCTTAAGGGAAAATTTGTTCACCCCATTCACTAAAGTTTGTGATTTTTCAGAGTGTAATTCTAAAATATAGGATATTAAAGATAAGAGGTCTTATTACAAGCCTGCTTACCATGTTCATAGGGAAATTGTTTATCTGACATTACCAATACTGCAAACCAAAACAGGGTAATGGCTTGAAATTGCAAGACAAGGGGTCTCATCACGAGCCAGCTTGTTCAGTTAGACTACTACCAGTGAATGGCATTGTCAATAGCTGGCCACCAAACCAGGACAATGGCTTTTTATCTTATCAACAACAGAAAAAAAAAAAATGAAGTACAAAATATGAAAACATATTTTGAATTCATTCTGTTAATCGCACTCTTAATTGGATGGGACAATGGACAATCACATGGTTAAAAGGTATCCCTGTCGAAACTATAGATGTTTGATGGCAGCAGAGGCTCTACCTATGACAGAGGAGTTCATTATAAAATCTGATTTGGAAAGATTTTCTATTTTATCATTATAAACCAATAAAGGCCTATTTTAAACTTAGAATGTATTTATTTTCTTAAAAAAGAGGAAGTCAACAAAATAGTTTCATTTTTCTCAGAATATATAGATATCTAGTTATATTAGAATTTTCCCCTTCTGATTGAGACTCTATTTGAAAAAGCTTAAGTGTTTTTTATCAGTTCCAGAGATAACTGGTTCTTCCAGCGAATCGCCAATTGTTGTGCTCTACAACAACCCCCCATTTCATATCATTTTTATTTATAAAGGTTAACATATGGAATGGGTCCCTTTGAAAGTTTAATTGGTATCAATACTTCTATAGTTCAAAAGGCTCTGATAGTCAAATGAGCTCATTTATTTAAGCCTTTCGAACAACTATTTTTCAACAAATAAAACAATCTTTTATTATTGCGATAAAGCGATCACAAGATCGCATATCGCAATGACATGGAAAACACATATAAGTGTCACATTGGTCTCCGCCGATGCGATTTCGCTATCGGCGATCGACAATACTCCATACACATCTTAAAAACGCACATAACATAAGCTCCGACGCGACGCGATATCGGCGATCGGCTATCGGCGATACTTCGTATGCGGTCAAATCCATCTTAAGTCATTTACTCCGATCCGATGCAATTACGCAATCGGCAGTCGGCAACATCCCGTGCACATCATTAAGGCACCCAGGTCTTACCCCCGGTGCGATGCGATATCGGCGATCGGGGAATCGGCAATTCACTCTAAATGCACCTTGTTATATTTCTTCACACTAATCCGATGCGACGTCGCAATCAGCGTTCGGGAGGATCCTATGCTTATGATTATATAATACCTATTCTCCTAAAGCGATGTGATATCGCTATCGGCGATCGGAATTTCAAAGGGCATAGCTTGAAGATCTAAAGTATTATTGATATCCGATCGATAGAGTGCGGATTTCGAAAAAGCCGTTAAATGCAGGGATAAGGTGATGTATTCGTATTTAAAGTTTTGCCCCTTCGATTAATGATCACCTGCGCTCAACCGCCAAAATATCCATTGCACGCTTAAGGGAGTCATTCAGCCGGATAACGGTGTAATAAGCATTTAAGGAGTAGCAGGTTTTAAACGGCCAATCAATGAAATCATAATTCTTAAAATCTTTCCATGGATTGTGTCCGCACCCATTTTTAAAGGCTAATCCCTTATCACGCACCTATGCTTATGTTCTCATCACTTGCAAATTTTCATTGTTGTCTTTATATTACGCACATTTGTCTCTCTGTGCAGAATCCATCCGAAAGAGAAAACTCAAACAAGATGGGGAAGAAATCAAAGAAGACCGCAGGCACCTCCACTACATCAGTTACAGGACAAGCTGCCATAGATAAAAAGAAGGGCTTAATATCAGATACTACATGCACGGGTCTTACCAGAGCTACATGGCAAGGCACGTACAATTTGATTGAAGTCGAACAACCAGAAAAGACAGTGATGGAAGCTACTGCGGATCCTACTCGCAAGTCTGATTGCACTCTCAAAGATTTAGCCGACTCTTTCCTTCACAGGATAGCGGCCAGAGAAAAGATTCTCCCCTACACAGACGTTGTGCGATGGGCAATTGAGGAAATTCCAATCCTCGACAGAACTTTTAGCACTAGAGATGGGAGGATTTTTGGATCGTTCAAGCCAGAGCATCTAAGGCAAATGTATCATTTGCCTGAGCCAGAGAAAGTGTATAACAAGACGTTCCTGGAGAAATTTTCAAGTGATAATGAAGTGGAATCCGAACCCATCCGGGATTGGAGGCAGAATCCAGCCAAACACAAGCACGAGTCTTCCGGTAAGTACTCAGTCGATTCTTTGGCTTCCCCCTATTGTTATGCGGGGATAATGATGTGTAGGCTATGGGGATTACATGACTCTGCTAACTTTACCATAGAGATGGTTCCTCTAATGGAAGCAGTAGTAAACAGCATAATTATGGATTGGGCTACTATTCTCTCTGATAAGCTAGCCGTAGTTGTTCGTGATTTTAGAAAAAATTATGTTGTCACTGAAAGGAAAATTCCCCCGTTTTATTACAGTGCATATATTCTAGATACATTATGTTTCAATTCTGAGTTTCCCGTCCTCGGTTGGAGGTGGACTGCCCAAGACCCCTCACCCATTCATATATACCACCAGAAATTGTGGAAATCTTCTTACAAGCACCATTTGTACCAAATCTGCAATGGCTTTATGGTTCCCATTCATTATTCTATTTTTGATAAGCCCATTCCTAGAATCTCCTATCTAGCTTCCTTTGATTTACCGGCGGTAGCGAGTTGGTTTGGAGAAGAAAGATTTACCTACATTAGGGTTTTCGGCAGCCAAGCCAATCCGCATGTTCTCCCTTTGTATATTCCAGATAAACTGCTAGCAAGAGAAATCTCTAATCAAATTATGGCAGAGAGTACTACACAGACTCTCAAGAAAGAAAAGAAGAGGGGCTGGCCCCCTTTTCCCTTGAGAATTAGTGTCTATACTCTGCATGATCTCAAACATGCAGAAAAGGAAGCCACTAAGATTCAGTCCTTAACCCTGGCCACTATCCCAAATAGGCTATATGATCCAAATCAAACTGCCTATGCAGCATTGGAACAGGCCAAATTAACAAAATTTGACCATCAAGAGGATTGGTTTGACGACCTATTCGTTTCAGTCGAAACAATAGGTCAAGCTAAAGAACTCGTTCGACTGAAATATAATGATGAAGGGTTAACTGAGTTCAATAAACTTAGAGAGCAGAGGTTGCAAACTCTGCCTCTAGATTTACTGGCAACAACCCCAGCGACATCTTCAAGCGAGCCTGGTCGGCAACAGTCAAGCCAGCCTCCTGTTATAACAAAAGATCAGAAGAAGCAACAGGAGGAAAGGCAAAAGAAAGAACAAGCAGAAAAACAGCAGAGAGCACAAATGGAACAAGAGGAGAAACAGAAAAAAGAACTGGCAGATAGGCAGAAAAGGGAACAAGAAGAAAAACAGAGGAGAGAGCAAGAGGAGCAGCAGAGGAAAGAACAGGAAAAAGAGCGGAGCGAGTCCCAAGCCGAAAAGGAGAAACAGACCACCACCGATGTCAATATGGACACTACCATAGACCCCAAATTATTCCAGGAATGGCAGCAGTTTCATTCCATCATCAGTGGATTGGAATGTTCAAAAGATACGGACACCTCCAAAACAAATGACACACAGGACATCACTTCTCCTCAGGTTCTAAGCGGAACCAGCGGCCCACCCACTTCTAAGGATGTTGAGGTAATTCCTAAAGACCCTTCCGATCAAATCGTTCTCCAGGTGGAAGATATTCCTCCCTTGGATGTTTTCTACAGCCCAAGGCATAGAGCAGTTGTAAAGCGATCAAGGAAAAGACGAAGGACTGATCAACCTTCTATCTTTCCAGAGCAAACAGTCACGGGTAATGTAGTATGGAAGGAGGAATTGGACCCCTCCGATGACCTAACAAAGCTGTCACAGTATGCAGGTGCCTATTCTGCAGCGACTATTGATAAGGCATCAGAGGTAAGTCTTCTACTGAAGACTAAGGATCAAGAAATTTTTGCACTACAGGCAGAAGTGACCGAGGCAAAACAGAGGGCAGCACAAGCAGAAGAGCAGTTGCTGGCACAACAGCAAACGAACAATTCATTAACCCAGCAATTGCAAACAGAGAGGCAAAGGATCAACCAAAGCGCGATCCAGAAACAAAAGGAATTGTCGGAAGCATTGGCACAATTGAGGACAGCAAATGAGCTGATGATGAAAACAAAGGATGAGCAAATCGCTCAATTGTCATCGCAACTTGAAATAATCAAAGGCGCTCCACAGGTGGATGAGTTCAGAAAGGAAGCATCACTAATAAACAATGCACTGATATCACAAATTAGGCTCCTTTGTCAACAACTCACTGAAGCAGAGCCATTGTGTGAGTTAACTACATCCATTAATCAGCAGGTAGAGAAGGCCAGGAATGAGTTAGACCAGGCCGATGAGATCATAAGTGGATATCTTGACTGGCAAGATTCTGATCAAGGGAGAGAAGCAAATTTGCCCAAGATTTCAGAAACATATAAAGACATACTTTTTACAGAATGGCACACACAGGTAATGAAAGCAGAAAGGGCAGCTTCAAGGTGTAAATCAACCTCCAGCAACCTAGTTGATCTGGTTAACAACACTCTCTACTTGGCAAATATGATCTCCCAATGTACGCCTGGAAAGATAACAACAACAAACCTGTTGGAGCAAACGTGTTATCCTGACTTGGAGGAAAAGGGGAGATTAATCGCTGGGGTTAACAGTTTGACCTTCGATGCATATTGGCTTTTCCTGATTAAGCCACACACACAGAGAGCCGCCCTTAAGTGTTTAACAGATGCAATCGGGTGTATAATTCCCGACATTCAGGATGCCACCTATGCTGCCCAGCTCACTTCGCTTCTCAACAAACCACCTGAAGTAGAGCCAATGCTTGCGACAATTCAGCTCAGGTTTAAAGGCAAGCAGCCTACCTGATGAATCATGTCGACGATTGCCAGATCGCTCCAGGAAATACGATCAATATTTATTGATGCCAATTATGTAGGATTTCTGTTTATTAGATATTTAGATTAGTTTGGTATTTATAGACCCTTTCATTGTTTTGGAAAGGGTCGTAAAATTTTGTAATAGACTTAAAGACTGAAGTTTGCACTACTGTGCTTCAGCCTATATTCTTTTATGAAACTCGACCAATCGTTCTTAATTTGACAAGGAAGTTTCTTTATGCAATTGCGCACTACTGCCTTTTGTTGGGGATGTTTTCTGAGTCGAAGGAAGAACTGCGACATAGCGATTGATATTTGGGAGTGTCACGCAGCTCATATGGTATTTCTATCTATGTCTGAATTCATTCCTTTTATATGAATTGTTATGTGATTATTTTTGCTATTGTTGATTATATGCATGCGCTGTAACAGCAGATCCTTATTCATTCCACTATTGGATGTTTTATGATGTGCCTTTCCTTTCAATCATGCATGTGACAATGATATAAATGATAAAGTGTGGTAATTTGTTTTAATCGCTTTGTTTAACTATTTAGACACAGCAATCTTGAATGAATTAACATCTATGCATTAAAGATGGAGTCATCTATATGCCTGTCTTTAGACACAGACCACCTAACGCCACGCTTTAGAGCTCAATAAGTTCCCGGGATAGATCACAGTTATTATATTCTTGCTGATAGTTTTAGTTATTCTCTCGTCACTAGCGTAGTTTATAATCATCCATCCATCCCATTTATCCACTTCTGGGAAACTGGTCCCATTATCCCCAGTCGGAGCCACTATTCCAAACGGAAAAGGAGCTATACTAAGGTCCGGACCGGGTGGTTATCCCTGATGTTGTTGCAGCGATTTTCGAGGCATCAACAGACCGGTGGTGATTGGTCAGGTTAAGCGGGACCCTTAGAAGGAAAACACACGCATAGAATCTATTTGCGCATAACTAATTGGTTATAAAGTTAACCATTAGTCTAATTAAACATTATCACCTCATTGTTCATCAACCTCTTGCATTATTTGGTATCAGAGCACAGAGGTTAAGTTTGCTATTGTAAACATGCCACCGAGGAGAGGAGCTGGCATAGGTCGGGGGAGAACTGTAGCAAATGCAGTTCTTCTGGATGAGATCCAGAGTCTACGTACAAGGATGGAGACAATGGAGACTGCTCAGAGGAGAGCAACTAATGAAGGAGATGCCAGTGCGACAGAAGAAGAAGAGGTTGAAAGTGAAGCTGCCAAAGTTCTCAAGGTATTTGCCAAAGCAAGTGGAATACCAAAGATGGAAATACCTTTGTATGACGGAAATATCAATGTAGAAGAGTTGATGGACTGGATCAGTTCATTAGACAAGTATTTTGACTATGAGGAGGAGGTTGATGACAAAAACAAAGTGAAATTTTCAGGTACCAGATTGAAGGGTCATACAGCTATCTGGTGGGATGAACTACGAACATCCAGAACAAGAAAAGGGGAGTCCAAGATCAAACAATGGGATAAAATAGTAAGTAAATTGAAAGCTAAATTTATGCCAAAAGATTATCAGTTAAATATTTTCAGACAGTTACAGAATTTGAGGCAAAAAGGGATGACTGTCAAAGAATATACACAAGAGTTTTATAAGTTGAACATTGGAGAAGGACATGCAGAGGATGATGAAGAGAAGGTAGCCAGGTATATCAATGGCTTGAGATATGACATATAGGATGAAATCAACTTGCTGAGTTCGAAGGCAATTGAAGATGCCTATCAAGTTGCTTTGAAGTCAGAAGAGAAGATGTTGAGGAAACAAAATTTGAGGAATAGAGGGAAAAGTTCAGCAAGAGGTAGAGGAACTACTAGACCAAGATTTTAACACCACCAAAATGAAGCAAGAAGTTCAAATAATAGACCACCACAAACAGGAAACTTTAATAGAGGAAGATTTGCACCCAGAGGAAGAGGTCGAGGAAGAGAAATTTGGTGTTATACATGTGGAGAATGGGGACATGGATCATGGGATTGTCCTCATAATAAAGCAAAAAATCAGAGGAATGTGAATGTTGTTGAGGCAAAGGAAGAAAAACCTCAAATTTCAAACAAGGAAGAATCACCTGAAGTAGGAGAATCCTTGTTGAAAAAAAGGGAATTGCTTAATGCAGAGAAAGAGACAGGAGAACCAGCTCAGAGAAAGAGTTTATTCATAACTTCATGTAAGTCCAAAGGAAAGTGTTGTAAAGTGATAATTGACAGTGGAAGCACTGATAACCTTGTTTCTATAGAAATGGTGGACAAGTTAGGACTAGTGAAAACAGCACACCCTACTCCTTACAAGGTATCATGGCTGCAAAAAGGACATCAACTTATTGTAACAGAACAATGCAAGGTAGAGATACAGATTGGTACTTATAAGGATGTGGTCTTCTGTGATGTAATACCAATGGATGTATGCCACATATTGTTGGGAAGACCTTGGAAGTTTGATCTAAAAGCTATTCATGATGGGAGAAGAAATACTTACACTCTGGAGAAGGATGGAAATAAACACATAGTGCTGCCATTAAAGGATGAAGCAGGCAAAGAAGCGCCTAGAAACAATGTTATGCTAATGAGTGGGAAAGAATTGCTGCAAGAAGTCAAGAAGGATGAACATATGCATTTTGTTGTCATAAGGAGACCTAAGGTAATTTTAACTTCCACAAATTTAGATGATTTACCTGAAGAAATCAAAACTCTGTTGAATGATTGTGCTGGTATTATTGTGGATGAGCTACCAAATGCATTACCACCAATTAGGAGTATTAGTCATCACATTGATCTAATACCTAGAGCAAGTTTGCCAAACAAAGCAGCATATAGATTAACTCCTCAAGGGAATGCATAAGTTGGAAGACAAGTGCAAGAACTGATGGATAAGGGATTGATCAAAGAGAGTCTTAGTCCATGAGTTGTACCAACGATACTCAGCCCAAAGAAAGGTGGTGAATGGCGTATGTGTACAGATTCCAGAGCCATAAACAAAATCACAATTAGTTATAGATTTCCTTTACCACGCATAGATGATTTGATGGATTGTTTAAGTGGGTCAAGGTATTTAACTAAGATAGATCTGAAAAGTGGATATCATCAAATAAGGATTAGAGAAGGAGAGGAAGATTGCATTTAAAACAAATAGTGGTTTGTATGAGTTGTTAGTGATGCCTTTTGGACTCACTAATGCACCTAGCACATTCATGATATTAATGAAGGAAGTCTTGAAGGAATATGCAGGCAAGTTTGCCATTATTTATCTTGATGATATTTTAGTTTTCAATAGAAGCAAAGAAGAACATCTGGAGCATCTTAAGTTAGTCTTAAGAACTTTGCAGAAAGCGAAACTGCTGATAAATCTGAAGAAATGTAGTTTCATGAAGGAAGAATTAATCTATTTGGTATTTGTAGTTTCTAAAGAAGGTTTGAAAATGGATCCATAGAAAGTCCAAGGCATTTGGAACTAGCCTACTCCAAGAAACATATTTGAGGTAAGAAGCTTTCATGGTCTTGCAAGTTTTTATAAGAAATTTATAAGAAGTTTTAGCCAGATTTGTGCACCAATTATTGAAACAAT
Organism: Pinus tabuliformis; assembly: GCA_031772625.1. Classification (NCBI taxonomy): domain Eukaryota; kingdom Viridiplantae; phylum Streptophyta; class Pinopsida; order Pinales; family Pinaceae; genus Pinus; species Pinus tabuliformis. The sequence goes on from CM062809.1 coordinate 719,447,276, forward strand.
CAAAGAGACTAATCAGCCATTCAAGTGGACAGAAGCAGCATACAGAAATTTTAAGTTGCTGAAGAAGAAAATTACAGAGAAACCGGTTTTAGCTTTACCTGATTTTGGAAAAGTATTTCAAGTTGAAACTGATGCTAGTGGAGTTGCAATAGGAGCAGTTTTGAGTCAGGAATAGAGACCAATAGCCTACTATAGTGAGAAACTAAATGAAGCTAAGAATAATTATTCTTCTTATGATAAAGAATTTTATGCTATTGTGCAAGCTTTAAAAAAATGGAGACATTATTTGCTACCAAAAGAGTTTGTATTATATTCTGACAATCATGCATTGCAGTTCATAAACAACCAGCCAAAATTGAACCAGAAACATGCCAAGTGGGTAGAGTTTTTACAGAGTTTCACTTTTGTGATAAAACACACAAATGGTAAGTTGAACAAAGTTGTTGATGCTCTAAGCAAAGTAAATTTCATTGTACAAGAATTAAGAGTTGGTATTGTAGGATTTGAAGAAATGGGTTATATGTATAAAGATGATGCAGAATTCAATGATATTTATGTAGTTGTACAAAATCCAATAATTCATAACAGAATTCATTGGTTAGATTATCTTATCCAAGGAGGTTTACTGTTTAAAGGTAACAAGTTGTGCATTCCCAAATGTTCTATGAGGGAAAACATAATCAAGGAGAAACACTGTGGAGGATTATCTGGTCACTTTGGACAAGACAAAACCTTTTGCTCAGGTAATTGCTTTTTACTCTTGGCCAAAGATGCAAACTGATCTTAAGATATTTTTTGAGAAGTGCAGGATATGTCAGCATACTAAAGGGAGAAGCCAAAATACAGGATTGTACGACCATTGCTAATACCAGACCGACCAAGGGATGCAGTTAGTATGGATTTTGTTTTGGGGTTACCTAGAACACAAAGAGGGAATGATTCCATTTATGTTCTGGTAGATAGATTTTCCAAAATGGTACATTTCATTGCATGTAAAAAGACTAGTGATACAACACATATTTCTAACCTGTTTTTTTTAGAAGTTGTAAGCTTACATGGATTGCCTATAAGTATTGTGTCTAATAGGATACAAAGTTTGTTGGGCATTTCTAGAGAACTCTTTGGAAGAAACTAGGTGCCAACCTTAGTTTCAATTCAGCATATCACCCTCAAACTGATGGACAGGCCGAAGTGGTAAACAGAAGCTTGGGAAACATATTGAGAAGTTTAGTGTATAACAATCCTAAGCAGTGGGATTTATCACTTTCTCAAGCTGAGTTTTCTTATAATGACACTTTGAATCAAAGTATTGGGATGAATCCATTTCAGATTGTTTTTGGTATGAATCCAAGAGGTGTGTATGAACTCAGAAATTTGGGTAAATAGGAGACAAGAAGTGCAAAAGTTGAAGAGTTTGCAGAGCAGATGCAGAGACTACAAGAAGATGTCAAAGACAGATCGCAGGAAAGCAGTGGAAAATACAAACAGAGAGCTGATATGAAAAGAAGAGAAAAATAATTCCAAGTGGGAGATCTAGTGATGGTATACTTGAGAAAGGAAAGATTTCATGTTGGGACTTACAATAAACTAAAGATGAAAAAGATAGGGCCATGCAGAATTGTGAGGAAGTTTTCAACTAATGCTTATAAATTGAGTTTCCAGAAGGGATTGGAATATCACCTATCTTCAATGTTGCATATTTATATCCATACAAGGAGACAGAGTTAGTGCTACAGAAGGAACCTGCAGGAGATGAAGTTCAAGCTTTAAATTGGGAAGACCAAATGCCAAAGACATTCAAGGGGTGGAAGTTGTTTTGGAGAAAAGAGTATCCAAAAGAACTAGAGGACGTGTTTATTTTCAGTATCTAGTCAATCGGAGGGGATAACCAATAGAGGATGCTAGTTGGTTGACAACAACAGAGTTGCAGAAGTATGGAGTAAACCCCGAAAGTCTGAGGGATGATTCTTTTCTTCCCTGGGAGTCTGATGCAGGGGAATCCAAACTTAGCTAACAATGTGATTGTATGTTTCACATGTTGTGGCTAACAAGAGATGAATTTCATTGACCTGAGTGGTCAAAATAAGTTTTAGTAGAGAGGGTTGGATCTCTAGAATTAACATTTATCTCAATTATTGTAATAATTAGAATATTGTATTATTTTTAGACTAAGAGATAAGTTTTTAGTATAGGTGTATAATAGAGCTTGAGAATAGAGATTTAATTGTTAGATTGATTAAAATAGGGATCGAGTTGTCAATGCGGTTAGGATATGATTCGATTCACAAAAGAGAAAAAGAATGTAATGATAGAGATTAGATGATTGAGGATAGAGTGTGTAAGTGAGAGTTTGAGTGACAAAGATAGGGTTTGAGATTGAAGAGAGGTCAGACAAACTGTTGTAATCGAGCCGAGAGGGCCAAGACTCTGTAATTTACATTATCTTGAATAAATGATCAAGTGTGGTGTTGTGTGTTAATCCTGGTACAGAAATTCATTCGTATCTGTGTATCAGCGTTCTGGACTTAATCGGGTATTTTCCTCTGTTTAAATGATTTATTCATAAATCACCGTAAATTAGTATTAAGTGTTAATATTGAGCTTAAATGCTAAAAACATTTCCTTAAGCACTTTTTCTTAAAGAATGAAATAAAGCACGTGGGTTGTATTTGATAAGCGGGAATCGATATCTCGTGCACCCAAAAGGAGGTAAATGGTTTATTCCAAGCCCGTGTGATTAACCTTAGTGGCCGACACGTAGCCTAGGAAAACCACTTTTTTCATGTGCTCTTGATTTGATATTTACCGTACAAGAATCCGCGTGAGATTGCGCGACAACTGTTCGATTGGACAGGTCACTTCGACGATGGAGATCGTCTGGCTATTTTCCAAGCGGATGACGCAATATTCGTTGGATCTGGGGAAGTGAGATCAACGGTGTAGAGAGAAGTGCTCGATCTGTGGAAAATTCAAGGTGGGACAAACGGTGATTGGTCAGGTTAAGTAGGACCCTTAGAAGGAAAACACAAACATAGAATCTATTTGTGCACAACTAATTGGTTATAAAGTTAACCATTAGTCTAATTAAAGACTAGAACCTCATTGTTCATCAACCTCCTGCATCAAACATCCATATCCACAAGTCAATCAGAATCATCTACATCACCTCCATTTTGCCTGGTTGAATTTCTTGTTCTTGTCTTTCCAACCTCATCGGGATGAACACTTTCAAGTGTCTTTGTCAGCCACTTTGGGGGACCTTTCTGAGACAGTCCAGGTTGCTTAGTCGATTAAGTTGGGACTGAATCAAGATTGAGTCTCCCAATTTTGTCAATCACATCACTCAAAGTATCATCAGTGGTTGAAGTTTCTTGCGTGGGAGAGAGTGCTTCAGAAGAAGATTCCACAGGTTGATATAGTATAGGAATCCCCCCTTCAAGATGTGGAATGTAATTATCAAATTCTTGAAATGATTTTTCATTTGTGAATCTATCCAAGCGATCTAGTTGTCGCTCAACAACATTGTCATCTTTGGATGATTCAAGAAAGATTACATCTCTAGATACAACAAACTTTTTATTAACTTCATCATAGATATTGTATGCTTTAGAGGTTTTTGAATACCTGAAGAAGATACACTTATGACTCCTTGCACCAAGTTTCTTTCTTTGCACCTTTGGTATCAAGGCATAATGGGTGGAACCAAAGACCCTGAGATGCTTTACCGAAGGAATGTGCCCATACCACATTTCATGACTCTTGTTTCTAATAGCATTAGATGGACATCTATTCTTTACATATACAGCACATAGAACTGCATCAGCCCAAAACATCAATTTTACATTCTTGAAAAACATCATGGAGCGCACCATATTTAAGATTGTCTTATTCATTCTGTCAGCTACTCTGTTCTGCTGGGGATTATAAGGCATAGTTGTTTGATGTTTGATCCCATGCTGGCGAAGATAGTTTTCAAATTAATTTGAAGCGTATTCTTTTCCATTATCAGTGTGAATAGAGCCAATATGAGATTGTGTGTCATTTTCAATCCATGTATGAAAGTTCTTGAATGTTTGAAAAGTGTTAGATTTGTTCTTCAATAAATAAACCCAACACATTCTGGTTTAGTCATCAATAAATGTCATCATATATTTATTTCCATTTGCAAAAGGAACAGGCATTGTACCACATAAATCTGAATGAATAGGTTCAAGTTTTCTATGTGCTCTAGAATGTGAATCATGAAAAGACTAGTTTCTATGCTTTCCTAGAATCCAAGCATCACATTGCTTAAGTTTCCTAGGAATTTTAGGCAAACTAGTAACACAATTTTTCTTCAACAAACGGAGGTTGTCATAGTTCAAGTGTCCAAATCTAGCATGCCATAATAAACTTGATGGAAATGTACGTTCATCATAATGAGAATTGTATGAGAAATTTTGTGCACAAGACAAGGTACCGGGTAGCTTGAGAAGCCTTTCTTCTTCTATCCTCGTCATGACAAGTGAGTGATTTGATGCTTTTCTCACCTCAACCTTGCCATCAAACATATGAATGGGGTGTCCTTGCTGGCGGATTTGGACCAAGGACAATAATTTTCTCCTCAGCTGTGTGATCCGGATTTAAATGGGAACGCAATAGATTATAGAGATAACCATAAAAGTAGAGATGCAATAACCATAAACATAAAGATGCAGCGGAAATAATTCTTCATTTCATTAACGGAAAATACTGAAATATGCTTACAACCAGAAATGGAAATAAACCAGCTAGGGCAATGGTAGCTTATCTCTGAGAAGAGATGTGCGGCTACATGCCTCTGAACTGTTCTGAACTGTGTTACAATGAGGCTCGAAGGCCTATTTATTGTTGAGAAACAATGGAAAACCCTTCACATCCCAAAACCTAACCCTAGAAGATGAAACGCCAAATTGTGGGCCCCGTTTGGGTAAATTGGTACATCAATTTCCCAGGGTCGTAACTTTGGCATACGATCTCCATTTGACGCGTACGATAGCTCGTTAGAAAGATCTATCCGAGTACTACCACTTTGGGAGGCAACATCGGTCCATGGACCCATGTTGCCCCAGATTCCCAAAAAAACGTCGTTTAGGGCCTCAAAACGGCTCCTTAAGTTCAGGACCCGAAAAACTGCTAAAAATAGTAAACTGTGCTACAATTTAGGAAACTGAAAAAGCTGAAAGAGCGATTTTGGGGGTCCAAATGGGATAGGTGTGTGGCCACCAACATCCACCTAGATCATTCCTCCCCCCTTAGGAAGCAATGGTCCCCATTGCGTTGAGTTCCTCCATCTGCTGAACTTGTCCTGCAATCTCTGATGTGTCCAGTGATGGTGGGAAGCATGGTCGACGATGGTCCACATTGAACATTTGGTGCAGGCAAAGGAATGGAGGAATGCTGTGCTTCAAAGCATTGTTTCCCATAGCCTTGGTACTGCTGTGAGGACCATGTCGGAGTGGTCGGAGCTTCTGATGGGCTCTTGTAAGGTGTTCTTTCTGCAGATGTAACCAAACTTTGTTGCCCACCTGAAACTTATGTGGTACCCCTGTGGGTGAGGAGAAGTTGTTCCTATGTTCTGTCATGACCGTATCCCTTTGTTGCTGCTGCCGCGTGTAGGAACCCTTTGCAGGGGTCATGGATGTAGCAACGATCTTCCCCTTATTTTGGGAGTGAACCAGACAGATGAATTTCCTGGTCTGTGATATGAGCTTGCTTCCTTTCTTGGTAGTGATCAAGGATGTGGCAGTAGGTGGGGCTACCTCTGGTATCCTGTATAATTAATTATTCAAAGAAATAATGACAGCACGAGGCCTTGACTCATACACAGCATGTTGCCTCCACAAGTATGGTTGGCCTAATAATACATCACAAACATCCAAAGGTGTAACATCACACAATACCTCGTCTGTGAAGGGCTTGATGCTGTAGGGAAGGCGGCACTGCTGGCGAACTTTGAGATCTCGTCCTTCATGAAGCCACTCGATACTGTACGGCTGTGGGTGTGGTGTAGTCGGTAGGCCCAACCGCTTCACGACCTCTGCTGAAACGAGGTTCTTTTGGCTGCCACTGTCGACAATGAATTGTAGTGGCTAACCCTTCGCCCACATCTGTGAGTGGAAAATACGCTCCCCTTCCTCTGGATTTTCAGGCTCATCTTTATGGATCTTGGCGGTGGCAACAGTGGCGCTGGGATCCGCATCAATGATCTGCTTCCCTTTGCCATTCCCCTTGTCGGGTTCTGGCTCAGGATCGGAACATGCATCTGATTCAGAAGCCTTCAACTCAGCCACCAGCGACTGCTTGGTCCGACACTCACTTGTGTTATGAGTGGGACTCTTGTGGAACTCACACCACTTTCCTGTGTCCTACTTCGGCTTCGTCGTGTTGTTCTTTTCTTGCGGCTTCGACGGGTTGTCTTGGGTCACCCCGCCTTGGCTTTGTCCTCTGGGTTTCGGATTTGCAGATCCAAAGTCTCGCTTCTTCTGTTTGAACTTTTGCTTGATTTTGACAGCATATCGGTATGCTGTGCCGAGTGAGGAGATGTTCAAGAACCCCATCTCTTCCTGGATGTATCTATGTAGGCAGCCGCGGTATTTGAGTACCAGATGCAGCTCAGAATCTTTGATACCCAACTGTGTGCGAAGGGTATGAAAAATGTTTGTGAACTCCGGCACATCTTGGTCTCGTCCCTGCCGCAGTGTGGTCCATTTGATGTATTTGTCCTCATAGCTTCCGACAGGGTAGTACTGCTCCTTGATGGCATCCCGAAAGTCATTCCAAGTGGGTGCGGCTGAAAATAGTGAGACTGTACTTTCATCCTTCTGCTCGCAGTAGGTTTCCCACCAGTCCTTGACGTGGGGGGCTGCTTTGAGAAGAGTGAAAACAATCTTTTCCCGATTTGAAAATTCATGAACAGAAAAATACCCATCTAGCAGATTTAACCATTTATCTACGGCATCTGCGTCTATTTGACCCTCGAATATGGGGATTTCAAAATTAACTTGTACCTTGAAGGGTGTGGCATTTCCAGAGTCACTGTTGGAAGCCGATGCGTCGCCTCTGGGTAGCCGCTGAAGAATCTGTGCAAAGCTATCCATCATCGCGTTCCTTTGCCGCTCGAGCGCTTCTTCGAGCAAGATTTTGATAGGATCTCCTGCCCCCTCGTCTTTCTTCTCATCCGCCATGGGAGGCCATCGGGATTTGCGAGGCTGGTCTTGCAAAGGTTCGACCAGTTCAAGCCCTAACTCCTTATATCCTGACCTCGTTGGGGACATGCAAAGAAAAACAGAGAAAAAGCTGACCGCTCTAATACCACTGATCCGGATTTAAATGGGAACGCAATAGATTATAGAGATAACCATAAAAGTAGAGATGAAATAACCATAAACATAGAGATGCAGCGGAAATAATTCTTCATTTCATTAACGGAAAATACTGAAATATGCTTACAACCAGAAATGGAAATAAACCAGCTAGGGCGATGGTAGCTTATCTCTGAGAAGAGATGTGCGGCTACATGCCTCTGAATTGTTCTGAACTGTGTTACAATGAGGCTCGAAGGCCTATTTATTGTTGAGAAACAATGGAAAACCCTTCACATCCCAAAACCTAACCCTAGAAGATGAAACGCCAAATTGTGGGCCCCGTTTGGGTAAATTGGTACATCAATTTCCCGGGGTCGTAACTTTGGCATATGATCTCCATTTGACGCGTATGATAGCTCGTTAGAAAGATCTATCCGAGTACTACCACTTTGGGAGGCAACATGGGTCCATGGACCCATGTTGCCCCAGATTCCCAAAAAAACGTCGTTTAGGGCCTCAAAACGGCTCCGGAAGTTCAGGACCCGAAAAACTGCTAAAAATAGTAAACTGTGCTACAATTTAGGAAACTGAAAAAGCTGAAAGAGACAGTTGTGCGGGTCCAAATGGGATAGGTGGGTGGCCAGCAACATCCACCTGGATCACTGTGGGAGATGTAAAACATCATGAAGAAGAATGTTTGGAAGACCATGAAATTTAAGCTTGATTGTGCCAAGCCCTAATGGCTTGATTTTTTATTTGTCTACAAAGTATACTGCTCCATCAACATAATTCTTCAAAAAAATCTCTTCTAAAATTCATGTGGCAAGTTTCTCCTGGATCAAGCAACCAATCATTTTTCCAAGAAGCAAGTGAAGCATTAAATAAGTCTTTATTTACTCCAATATTACAATTTGCCACAACATAGTGAGAAGATTCAGGTGCTTTACCTTTCTCTTTGTCATTAGTTTTACCTTTAGGTTGATTTATTTCCTGCTCAATTCTATCCCAAGACAACTTGAATGTGGATGCATCATGTGATCCATCTCTATTGCAACGTATGCAATGTAAATCTAACTTTTCTTTGCCCCCTCTGCCTCTGAAATTTCTTCTTCCTCTTCCTCTTCGACGACCTCTTCCTCTGGAAGAATCTTGAGCAAGATTATTTTCTCTATGTGAAAGACACATAACCTCTTCAGAAGCTTGAGGAGTTGTCTTCTTCCCAAAACCTTTCTCTCTCTCAGCAAATTTATTCACAAGGGAGTGAAAGGTAATTTATTTGAGGTTTCCATTTGCTTGCAATGACTCAAGATAATTTAAGTAAGTGGGACAAAGTGCCTTGACAAAATCTATTAGAGGAATGTCCAGTTCAACATTAGTGACTTTGATATCATGCATAATATATTTTACCTCTGATACAAGAGCAAGAGGATCATCATTATGTAATTCAAGGCTCAACAATTTAATCATGAGTTGAACAAATTCAAGTGTATAGTGTGAGTCATAGAGTATTTTCAGTTTTTTTAAGGCTTTGAAAGCATTTGAAAATGGAAAAATATGGCGACTCACCTCTTCATTTACTGATGCTACAATCAAGGCATAAGCCTCGTTGTTCTTATTTTCCCAAATGGAAAATTCCTTGTCTAAGGTAGGCTTTTCTGGTTCTTTGTCTCCTTCTCCAACACACACTCATTTCCACAGCTCATTAAAAATGAGAGTGTGTTTGATTTTCCACGACCATTCTGGATAGTTCTCCTTGCCAGTGAGAACCACTCCCACAATAGATATCAATGAATGCATTTTAAAATGTGTGCACTGGATAAAAATAAATAAATAAATAATAAATATATATATATATATATATATATACTTTTGCTGCCAATGTATAAAATTTGCACTTCTAGTGGTATAAAATGCACTTCTAGTGGTATAAAATGCACTTCTGGTGTAAAAAATTACAATCTGATGTATAGAGAAGAGGTATTATATGGGGAGGGTGTTATTGGGGGAAGGTGTATATGGAGTAGGGGGAAGGTGTATATGGGGTAGGGGGTATATGGGATAGGGGGTATGTGTTGGACAACATTATTATGAATAGAGCATATTATGGAGACAACCTTAACTCTGTGGTAATGAACCGGGAGAGGGAGGAGGAGGCACAACATACGTGTGGGGGAGGGACACCAGTGTTAAAAGAGCAGTGGTGTGGAGTTAACGCAGAGCGGTGGAGTGATACCATGTCAGCACATACCCCTGAATGGGAGTCGCGGGGAGACTATGCATGTATGGACAATACAACTGAATGGGACTACAATGACCATAAAATAAACATAGTGGGGAGGGGACCAAACGAGAGAGGAGTTATGTTATTACCAACGTATTACCATGGGAGGAGGAGGGTTGAGCCATTGTATTTCAGGCTGACTGTGCAGGAGGGAGTTCCGACTGTGCAATGGAGGGTTGAGATAGTGCGCAGAGGGAGGGGCATATGGAGGCAAAGCAGAGGGGAGGTTTGTGTATGCAGTGTTTGGAAGTTGTGTTTGGGAGCAGCATTTTTGGGCGTGGTAAATTTAAAACGTAACGTGGAGGGAGGTAAGGATCGAGATGGCCACACTAAACCAGGGAGGAGGCGTTAACCAACAAAGAGGTATGATACCATCGTGCTCCTCATCCAGTTCATACAGCGTGGGTTCACTCCCAGGCCGCAGAATAGGGAGCAAGAACTAATAATGAAGACCACCACAACATTCTTAAATGCCATCATGACAACGTTGAGGGGACCGGAGAATGTGAGGAGGAAAATACTGCAACATAATAATAGCACAACAGTCAACATAAAACCCACTCAGAAAAATCGACATACCATAAAATCGATCCTACAAAAACACAGGTTTCGAGCCAAAATGAGGGTTAAGATACAAAGAAGGGAATGCCACCGCTTCTCTTCTTTGGAAATCGGTCCTGAGGATGAATCTTGTTCTAGACTCGAAACGTCGACAAGATGAAAATGAATACTATCGAATATCTGAATCGAAAAACCCAAAAACCACACCACATAAATCTACAAACCATTATAGGTTTCGATCCTCTAGGTAGCATAAAATCGATCCTCCAACAACCTCCAGCAGCACAGGTAGATTAAAGCTTGACTTTGATAATGGAGCAATGGCAGATGTGTCAGTTCTGCAAAATGGATAGAACATAGGTAGGAGGGAGTTACAAGGGTAGAGAGAGAAGCCAAAAATGGTGTTGGATCTGATACCATGTCAGGCTAGGAGGTAACTCCTCAAATGAAATATGTTTATTCATTTAGATTGCTCATAGTTATATACATGAGGGAGTGACTCTTGGGTTTCATCTCCCGATGACTCTTCCTTTTCCATTATTTATTATTTACATTATTTACAATTGTTCACCCAATCCCCATGATTAGGTGTCAACAAATTCCTTCGAGAAATCATGGATCCAAAAGACATTTGATGGTCAAACAATCACAGTTTATGCTTTCACATATTGCAAGTGTTCTTAAATCTTGGCACATTCATTGTTATGTTTACTAGGATTTAATTATTGAGATTTGTTGATTGTGTTATCATGACCTAAGCTAATTGTTGGATGTAGTTTCTTGTTTTATCTTACCTTTTTCCATATTACAGTTCACGGGAGCCTAATCCTAGTTCCCATTGGGATGAATGCATTTAATTTTTCGATTTGATTTTGATGAGTACTTTAGATGCCAAACATGGATGTAGGTTCAGCTACATAATCCCTTCCATTTTCACATGCCTTCCTTTTACCAAATATCTTTGTTTCAAAGATAAATTATAATTTATTATGCTTACTTAATTTGTAAGAGAACAATTATTGATAATTTTCCCCAAAATGTAGGAACAAATAGTTAAAGAGAGAAGATGCCAAAATAGCATAGTGAATGAGTTGGTGAGATGTGTTGTTGAACATTCTCATTAATAATATAAGTGACTTCCACTGTAAATCAGGGTTCTGTTGATGTGAAAATATAACACCCCATTTTTTAACGTATTTATTTTAAATAATGGGGACCCTTTCCATAAATTTTGGCTAAGTCACCTTTTAGTGTTTTCATTTGGCTAAGTGTCCTACAATTTTTCTAGATTTTTATTTTCTTCAGTTTTCTATTTTGATTGCTTTATTGTGTTCTAATTTTCACTATTTTTCTGTCGATTCTTGTTTCATCTCATTTAGATGCACGGTTTACAAATGGTGTTCATCCGAAGTTTGATAATTTTTACCGCCAAGGCTAAAAAATGTACAAAATGTATATTATTTTAATTTTTGTAAATTAATGGTAAATATTGATTTTTAATTAATTTTCGCTGAATAATTCATTTTTTCTAACGACCCTACAAAATCGTGGCATCCAAATTGTAGAACAATTAAAATTATGGTGTTTTCGTATTTATGAAGTCTATGTTAAATCCCAATTTAAAAGAAATTACAAGATCCGAAATCTTCAAATTGCAAAGTAGTTGCAGTTTTTAATGTTAACGAGACTTTAATTACAAGTGGTTGTAGTTTTTTTTGTCAGAATTTTAAAAAATCAAGTGGTTGTAGTTCTTGGAAGAGTCCCACTCTATGTGCGCTCCACTCCACTTTACATCACCTCCTCCCTTGCTCCTTCACACCTCAAAACTCTTATAATATTGGATTTCTTTTAATAGAACCTCTGATATCATTATATCCCCGATGCTCTAATAATATTTAATTATCAATACTCCATACTCTCTCATTCTCTAAACTCTCTGATGCAACAAACACTTTGATGGATCGTTATAAAAAATGACGAATTGGATTTTTGGTATTTCATATAAAAGGTAGCATATTAGAGTATCGGGACTTTGAAATATCAGAGTTCCTTAAAAGAAACCTATGATATTCTAAATCGTCGATACTCTAATATACTAATTTAAACAATGCTTCGAGGTCCGTTTTCGCATTCAAGATGATGATATATTAATTCGATGAGGTTCATTCTAATATTTGTTTGTTATGTAATATTCATTCGCTAGGGGTTGTTTATAAATGCCTCTTCAAAAAAAACCTCTACTTCATGTTTAACAAGGGAGGCTGCATCGCAGCTAGTCCCTGCCTTTTGCTAGGAGAGCCCTAAGTATCAGACAACTCAGCCATATAATAAGCGACAAAGGAAATCAGTGAAAGCCATATTAGCACTTCCCCTGCAAAGTCAACAGGCAAAACCCTAAGTATCGGACAACTCAGCCATATAATAAACGACAAAGCAATCAGCGAAAGCCAGATTAGCACTTCCCCTGCAAAGTCAACAAAAAACTAGAAACAGAACAAGGCTGCAACCATGGCCTTGATTTTCATTTCATCATATTTGACATGAGATACGGGTTGCAAGCATGGACCGAAGACTGCAATCTTTCAGTAATTAAATTTGCAATGAATGCTAGCTTGCAAGAATTAGACTCCCTTATATACAAAGAAGTAAATTTGTAAAGCTTGACAACTTCAAGATTACTTGTTACCCTTTTGAAAACATACTGATCTGATTCTAACATCTTATCTTCACAACCAAAAATGTAAGAAAAGCTAAGAAACATAGTTAAAAAAGCATACACACACAGATAACCTCGATACACATTAATGGTTAATTGATAATTGAACAATCCAACACAAAAGGCTTAAAATTCAAGCAGGCACATTAGCATTAGCAGTCACCTCCAGTAATTACAATATCTGCAGTTGAAAATTTTGAATTTGCTGATGAAAAGAATGAATGAGGTATCCCAGAAATAAGAATGCCTGAGACGTTACAAGAGGAGAGCCTTAAGATCAAGAGTGACCAGCTCAATCACAGAGATGAAATAAGAATGCCTGAGACGTTACAAGAGGATCTTGGTGAAATGGGGAATTTGACCAATCTTGAACACTTGGATATGTGAGCCTAAGTTTGGAAATGTTTCCAGATTCTTTGGCGAATTTGAAAAATCTTCAGCACCTAGATTTTTCTGGAAGCCAAAGTTTGGATATCTTTGCAGATTCCTTGGAGAAATTTGACAAATATTCAAGACTTCTGGCGAAAGATCAAATATGCTTTCCCTATTTTAGGAGTTCAACAAATTTCACCACCCAAAATCTGACGGTGGGAGAGTTAGGAGAGGTCAAAGAATTGATCCCTCTCCTAACTATTAAAAAACTTGGGATATTCACAAAATCAAAATCTGCAATGTAATATTTGTTACAATGTAAAAAAAATTGTAATTTATGAAAGTGCCAAAATTCGAATATGCTTCCAGATTGCCTGTGGAATCCGACAAATCTCCAGCATATGGAGCTCAGTTCTTGCAAAAGTTTGAAAACATTTCAGGCTCATAAAAGAAGTATCTCGCTTCCTGATATGTCTTGGTGGGAATGTTTGTCGATTGTTCCAAGTCGTATAAGGAATTTGTCGATTGTTCGATCTGATTTGCTGCCAAAGTTTGAAGATGCTCCCGGAAACACTGGGAAATTTGACAAGTTTACATAAAATCCTTTTGGCTTTTTCTAAAAGGTCGGAGATGTTCCCAGAATCCTTGGAAACTTGACAAAACTCCAAACATCCGTCTGCATCATCGCCGATGTCTGAACATGCTGCCAAATTCGTCAGGAAATTTGAGGAATCTCCATCACATCGATCTGAGAAATTGTCAAAGTTTGAAGATATTTCCAGATTCCTTTCAAAATCTATCGTAACCATCCGCGTTCGAGAGGGATTGCTGCAACTTGACTAACTCCAACTTGCAAGTTCGTGTAACGTGTAAACGTGTCACTACTATTTCAATGCCTGCAACGTTCCAACTGTCTTCCCCGATTACAGATGGAATGTGATTTCCAAATTGTCATTCGTAAATGTTTTCGCTATCAAATTTGATAAAACAATTTCATGTTGACATCATTAAAATTAATATCTACACTGATTTCGTCCAAAATGTTAAATTGAATGGATTTAATTTGTTTTCAATCAACTGCACATGCACATTCATTCCTATGAACAACATGACATGGAGTGTTTTGTTTTATCTAAAAATTCAATAAAATATGTGTGAATCAAACTAAGAAGTGAGGTGAGGTCCCCCTATTCCGCGTGTGACATCGGGCCGGAAAGGGTGGACGTTCTTAAGTGGCTTGGACACAACCTTGTAGTAACGCGAGGTTGTGCCAATGAGAAATTGTTAGTTAGGCACGGTACAAAGTCAAAGAACCTAATTCATTCAACTCTCCGAGGACAGGTGCTAAACTGGAGCGAAGGCAACCATCTGTATCCGCGCTAGCGTAGCGACACCCACATGATTGTTTTGTCATGAAAAGCACAGCCACGTATCTCTCATGTTGAACGCCAACCTACATGCATACCAAATGCCTTATTACCATAAACACCAACATGCCTGCATGCATACCAAATGCCTTATTACAATAAACGCCAACATGCCTGCACGCATACTAAATGCTTTATTCTGGCATAGAGAAATCATCTTGGTAGCAGGCGGTGGAAAAAAGGTTAGCTTGGCTGTGAGCTAACTAGTTCTTGATTCAGTTCTTCTGCTCGTGGTCCATATGAAGATGTTGAACCAACCAGTTCTAGTTTCAGTTCTTCTGCTCAGTTCTTCTTCTCGTGGTCCATATGAAGACCTTGAACCAAAAACCGCCATCTCGTCCAGTACCAACAGTATACCAAACAGTCCGACAGCAGTAGCTCTAGAGCTATGTTTTCAGGTGCATGTTTTAAGGTGCAGAATTAAAGCGAGTAGTTCAAGATGCAGCAAGGGTAGACCATCAATTAATTGTTCTTCCGTTCCCTGTATTAGGTGAGGTGGGTGAGGCCGTGATGGCTCCTAGCTTCTGTAAAAAGGAAAAAAAGGTTTTGAGGTGACTTGCCGCAGAGGTTACATATAGTGGGCAAAAGCAAAGGTAGATGACTTTACAGATATGGTATTTGAGTGCTGTTTGAAGAGGTATAACAACATATGAGGCGCTTTTTTGAAGACCAAGCACAATATCTACAGGAGATGGGGCATGTTTGTTATAGGAGTTATAACCAGCAGCGTGGGCACATTTTATAGAGCTATTATGTGCCTTAGTTACAGCATAATAAGAGGGAGCATTCTTAACCATTTTTTCTGATGTCTGCTGACTGGGTAAATGCCTTCTGACTGCAAAGTTCCAGTCTTCTCAGGATTACGAGTGCAGTAAATCAAGCCCATACAGGCCATTGGATGGAAGTCCAGAGACTCAAAAAAATTACTTTGTTGTGCAGATATATTTAATAAATGAGGATCGCATTGCCACCCGAAGCCCTTATAATGAGGTCAGTTCTAAACGTCCCATGCTCAATAATGGGGATGGATTTAACATATTCGCTTCGCTTTTTAACCACTCTCGTGGATGGATATAGATGGTTATAGTTTAAACTTTCAAGGAGTGCTTGATTCAACAGATACAATTTTTTGTGTTTTTCAATTTACATAGTACCAACTTCTTGTATTTGGGACGTGTAAAGTTTTAACACATTTCATACTTTTGATTGATTGTGCAGAGAATAAAGGAAGCTTGCCAATCTGTGGCAGGGAGGCTCTGGAATGCAGAAGAGAAGTAAGAACTTAAAATCTTTTGTTAGAGAATCAATTATAATCTAGTCAATTGCATTTTGTTTTGTCAATGAGTGAGGGTAAGCTCTTAAATGGAATCATCGAGAACTAAGGCACTGAAAGATTCATTACTGTTTGGCAGATTTACTTATATTGCATTGGATATTCGACTGGACCAAAAATCAAACTAGTGCCTCCTAAAGAATTAGTATATTATGTTGGGGAAGAATAGTACCTTTTTTTTTCACCTTTACTTCAATCATTTCTTGTGTCCATGATGGATGGACAGATTAAGCTCAAGCCAACTTGGCAGTTGAAGCAGAAGATTAAGTGGCAAGCCGCAAATTAAAAGGCCTTTAAAAAATCTAGCAGTGTGACCACCATTATTAGCTAGCAGCAGTTTCTTATTCTATTGACCGAGTGAAAGGAGCAGCAGAGCCAACAACCACCACGCTCGGATCACTTTAATATTTCTCCTATTTGTGGGAGACAGCGCTGCAATATTGATTGCTAGCGGGAGGAAGCGCTACAATATTGATTGCTATAGACTTGCAGTAATTTCCCCTCTTGATGAAGAACCAGCATATTAGCGCGCACCCAAGGTGAACCAAAGCATACATAGTCTGTGGTAGGGTTCAGCGGATCCAATTGATTTGGGACCAGACAAAGTCAAGTCCGCAGCATCCCGGCTAGTTTCAAGTCCATAGCATCCTGGTTGGCGACACAAGCATGCGATACGTATTTTTTTATCTTCTTGCTAACAATCTCCCTGGTTTCTTCCTTCATGTTATGTGCTAACCGTCTGCCTGGTTTCTGCCTTCCTGTTATGCTAACCGTCTGCCTGGTTTCTGCCTTCCTGTTATGCTAACTAGGCTTCTGCCTTCCTGTTATGTATGGTTTCTACCTTCCTGTTTAGCTAACCGTCTGCCTGGTTTCTGCCTTCCTGTTATGCCTGCCTGGTTTTTGCCTTCCTATTATGCCTGGCTTCTGCCTTCCTGCTATCCTACTTGTTAACCTGTTAACCATGTGTTTGACGCAGTGTTGTCAACTTTCGAATGTACGACACATGTTTAGATGTAAACGAAGTGGTGGCAGCCATACATGCAGTGGCGGTGTATGCAGTGGCGGTGCAGTGGTGGATAATATAGTTACATGTAGTGGTGGATATTCATAACATTTAATGCTTTAAACTAATACTAGAATTAGTTTACCTCTCTCAAAAATTCTCAAAAATGTGAAAGAAACATACTAATTTAACCAACAAGATATTTACTAGGATCAATGAAAATCTCTAATTTATTTTTATTTATTTATTTAATTGAATTTTGATTGGATATGTTTGTTTTCCCATATTTGGTATTTCTGATTTGGATTTGTATTTTAATTTATGTTTGATTGGTTTTTGGTAGAAGAACGGTTGAGGAGATGAGGAAGAGAAGATTTGGATCAATGGAATTGCTCCAAAAAGAAAGGAAAAAGAATTGTGGCCAATCAAATTTGTGGGAGAAAATTTATTCTCCAAACAGTTCTCTCATTTTGTTTTTCATTTGTAATTATAAATATGACTTTTAGATAATGCTCTAAGGAGGTTCCAGATCTGAAACTTGGGGAAGAAATTCACTGCAAAGAGAGAGATTTTTTGCAATGTTGTAGGAGCAAGTTTTTTGTGGAGAATTAGCTAGTTTGGACCAGACTTGTGGAGATTAACAGAGATGTATTTCAGCTCTGAAAAATTCATGCTATCATGAAATTTTCTAAGAATTTCATGTACTCAAAGGTTGTAATCATCCCTTTAGTTCTTATACACTATTTTCAGAGATAAAGGTTGATTGGTGGACTGCAATTAGTTGTTGGAAATACTGGGGGGATTGAATCAGTATTCCTTTAAATTAGTATTATTATTATTCTTTCAGAGCATTAGTTAATCTTCAATTATTATCAGTGTTTGTACAATGATAGCAATAAACAAAAGGAACACAAATGCACACAGTTTTTAAGGTGGAAACCCCTTCTGGAACAAAAACCACTTGAACGCTTTTCTAATAATTCTTTAATCTTCAACTCCAATTGAAAAGAAAGCTCCAACTTCCTAGAATCTAGAAAATCATTCTTCTCCAGCTCCCACTAGATGGACGCTCCAACGCTCAAGATTCTCCAATTGTCAACTAAATGGATGCCCCAACACCTAATGAGCTACAGCTCACCCTAGCACCCCCCTACCACCCTGAAGTTTTCACAGGCTTGAACCTGTCGGTGACTTCATGCACCAACGTAGCACCACCCAACCACCCTATTGAAGAATAAAAGAAGAATGGACTTTCGTACCAGGGAAAATGGTCCACTTTACAATAATATAGAATGATGTAGAAGAAGAAGACACACTAGAACATAGCTCCAACTATGACACAACCACCTAATGATGATCCTAGTGTCTTCAACTCTTAGCAGATATACACTTGTATAACTTTTACAATTACTATGTTTAATGATACTTTTACAATGATTGTATGCAGTGCTGCCCGCTTGAAGACTTCATGTGGTGAACTTCTTACTGTTGTTCTTCACCTTGATTACTACTCTTGTCATACCACCCTTTCTCACTCTTCAGAACATTAGATTATGCATTTAGTCTTCTCTTGATGAATATGTAATACCTATAAAAAGTCTTCAAGGAAATACCCATGACATGATAATAGCAAAACTTGCCTCATCCTACAGAGCATATGTCACTGCTAAACAGAAACAACAAATTAGAATAAAAAGAACCTAATGCAATTAAGAGATGAACGTGCATATATAGAAGATACTTACCTGGAGCTTACCTCTTCTGGATCATTTTTATGCACCTTGCTCTTTGCTTTCCTAGAAAGTCTGGTCCTTTGCAGTGCTTGTCAGCACTTGATCTAGTTTTTTCCTTGCCTTCTAGGAGCATGATATTGAATCTGATGTATCTCTATGATTTCGGATCCCGAATATGTGATCTTTGGTCTTGTAGTATCCATATGAGTCTTCTTTCCAATGCCATATATCTTACCCGATTTGGATTCTTCAAGACAAAGTTATGCCCAATCTCTCACAATGACCTAATTATGGACTAGTTCAGTAGAGAAAACTTGTATGGCATGCCACGTGTCACTGTTTCCTCCTTTAGGTCTAAAATTGATGCACAAAACACTAAAGTTCGTGCACTATCCGTCACTTTTTACAAAATTCCAATCCGCTTCTCAGAGAGAGAGTTATGACGATTTTCCCAAGGTCACTTGTTTGAGATGAAATTCGGTAGCCTACAAAAACCCTAACTTCCACAGATCATATCTTTGAAAATATAGTGAACCAAGATCTGAAATTAGGTCACATCATTCATCAGGATTTTGAATCAAATAGTTTTTAATTTCAGCATCTAATACTTCGCACAAATGAAGTTATAACGAATATTCCACGATTGCTACTTTTGGAGGATATATGAGATTTCTTTTTATAGAGTTGAGAGGGGATTCTATAGAGAATGTTGGAGGGATTTTAGGAGATTAAAAATTTATTAATTATTGACTATTCAATGACAAAAATCAATGATAAATTCCATGCCACAACCCCATGGGGTTTTAGCCCACTAATTTGGGTTACTAACTTCAATCTTGAATAACTTACAAACCGTGAGGAATTACAAGAAGAGTTATATACCGATAGAAAGATATTTTTGAGTAGAGTATTCCTATAATGGTTATGAGATGAGAAACCATGAATGATGATTCCCAATTTTCCATGGAATTTCAGGGTAATCCTTGGTGCTGCTTGTGTTGACATCAATGACAACCTCAGATCATCTTTAGATCAACATTAATAAAATATGAGGCATTTCTTGATCCAAATAAGTATCTGTTTGGGAACTTTTTCCCTATTGTGAATTCATTTAATACATACTTTTTTTAATCATTTGAAATCTAGATTTTAATGATGGATCTAATTATTATCAAGTTTAATTATGAAATCGAATAGATAAACAGAACATACTTGTTAACTATTTAGCAAATTCATGTCAAGTTCATCTTTTTTTTAATAATGATTGTTTTATGGGAACCATTTCCTTAATGCAATAATATTTTTTAGTTTGAATTCATTTTATTTGAATTTGTATGTATGTGCACCAAATATCTGATGACTATTCATCAAATAGTTGAATACATATACTTGCTTGAACTAGTAATAAGTCTTGGAACTATTTCCTTGGCTTATTGACTTCATTTTTATTCCAAATTCAAAGTTGGTTCAAATCCCATTTTACCTTGCTCTTGGTTGAGAGGGGGACTAATCCTTCTTTCAATCGAGATAGATTTAGGATTTACTTTCTGTTACTTAGAGTATATTTTCATTTAGTTTTAATTATTGCATTCTAGAATTCCTCTTACACAGGGGCAGACTTTAGAGTGGCTTGAATGAGCCCTAGATCAACTTAAGAATCACTTTATTGCTTGATCTTGGCAAGAAGGCTTATATGATGTCTCTTATCTATTGGTAAGTAATAGACATATTTTAAGCTAGTAGAGATAGAGAGAGGGTAATTGGATCTAGTTTAACAAGTCAGAACCATCATTCCAAACGGAAAAGGAGCTACTTTAAGTTTCCAACCGGGTGGTCTCCCTTATAATTTTGACATGGTCATTTTTGGCCATCAATAGGTTAATATTTTGCATAATATCATGTATGGATATGAATTCTATGGTGTTTCCTAAAAACATCAATAGAACATAAGTTTTTGAAAATATGCTTTTAAATTTTATATTATATATAATCTTTTGTTACCGATAATAATGAAAATGAATGCTCGAGAACAATTTTTTATTTCAAATATATCTCCTGTGTATAGTATTTATTTTAATCATAACTATGATGATTGAAATTTGAATCTTGATACAGTTCTTGTTACTGCAACTGTGTTGCTTAATGTTCAAGACTTATATTTTGAGATCTTATATTACATCATACCTACATATCCCAAGAATACAAGGCTAACAAGTTGATGCTCAGTCAAAAAATCAATGAAAATACATAACATGCGACAACTTTTATTATTTTCATTATCAAATATTTGTAGTTCTATTTACTATGAAGTTTGAAAGTTGTTATATGTTTTAATATTTTAAATTTGTACATAGTACAGAGGTGTGGAAAAATATTTCATTATGATTCTCTCATACCTCCGCACTCTGCACATTGAAATCTTCTTCCGCACTTTGGAATGAAATAATTATATTGATTTCTTACTTGAATTTTTGAGTATGCACTTGCTTGATATATAATATTGCTTGGTGTTTGTATCTCTATCATTTAATCTTAATTCTTTATTACTTGATAATATACAAAAGCTTTTATTATTTAGACTATCAAATTAAATGTTTTAATCTTAAGCACATTGAAAGCTTCCTCCGCACTCTGTACAATAAAATATTCCTCCCTCCCTCTGCACTTCATACAATGAAAACACTAAGCCATATGAAGATTTGTGATAAAATAAATAAATAAAATGAGAAAATTTCATCTTCGATGGGGCTTAGAGAATTCACCATGCACTCTCTTGCTTTTGGTGTATTTGTTTTTTTAGTGTTTTGATAAGTTTTTCTAAATTTGTGGTTAAATTAAGGATTGTTTTCTTCGTGCAAAATGTTTAAAGCCTCAAACCTATATCAAATTGACTACAAAAAAACCAAAGTTTTACCTTTGATGGTGCTATTAAATTTATGCATTTTTAAACATGTATTTGTTCCTCTTTTATGTAATTTTTTGATAAAATTTGGTTCAAGAAAAAAATCATATTCACCATAACATTCATACATAGTGCGGAGTGCAAAGAATGATATGTTTTAATCTTTTATTTTTGATTGAGTTAATTTCATTGAGTTAATCTTTTAAATTTTTAGTGTGTGGAACAAAGGATTTCCATAACAGACATATATACAAGAAGAAGAAGAATGAAAACTTTATCTACACTCTGTACAATAAAATATTTCTCCCCACCTCCGCACTTCGTACAATGAAAGCATTCACCGCACCTTCGCACTCCACAAAATGAAAGCTTCCTCCCCACCTCTGCACTTCATACAATGAAATTGTTTTCCGCACCTTGGAACTTCGCACATTGAAAGCTTCCTAAGCTTCTTGGAGTGTATTGAGGGCAACTGCAACAATGGTTGAAAAGTGTGTATGTCTCATAGTTTGGCTTTCATTATGTGGAGTACAGAGTTTCAAAGTAATCTTTCATTCATTCTGCCTCCACATCTTGGAGTGAACCCAAGGGAACTGTGATAATGATTACAAAGTGTGTATATCTCGAGGCTTATTTGTCATTATGCGGACTACAGAGGTATAGAAGAAGCTTTCATTAATCTTCTACACTTATGTGTGACCACATTTCTGCACTCCACAAAATGAAAGCTTCTTCCGTTCCTTGGAGTGAAATTGATATATTATTTTGCAGAAATTAAATTTTTGTGTATGAACTTACTCCTCGCCTCCATCTAATCCAATTTCTTAATATGTAGTTTAGATGTTAATAGTACGACCAAGCCTTAGTTTTTTAATACTAGGTGCAAAGTTTGATGATCTCATGAGTGGTTTTCAAAACTATGTTCATCAACTTTGATTTGTCATTGGATTATAGAATTATATGTTTTAATCTTTAATTTTTAATTGAGTTAATTTCATTGTATGCGGTGCTCCCTCTGCACTTCGCACTACGCACAATAAAATCTTCTTCCACACTATGCACTCCAAACAATAAAAAATTATCCCCACCTTCATACTTCTTACAATGAAAGTGTTTGTTACCCCTCCACACTTCGCACAATGAAATTAACTTAGTTAAAAAGAAAATAAATTTACTCAAATAAAATTCATATTCGGAGCAAGCTCATACACAGAAACTTAAGTCCCACAAAATTAGTATATCAATTTCGCATATTTCACACAATCAAAGTTTAGTTTTTATTGTGTGAAATGTGGAGATGCAGATAAAGGTTTCATTGCGCGGAGTGTGGAAATGCATCGTTCTCAAATAATGACACACTCAACACAATCATGATTTAGCTTTCATTGTACGAAATGTGGGGGTGCGAAGAAATATTTCATTTTGCACACTACAGAAATGCAACATTCTCCAATAATGACAAAAATAATATTGTTTGGTGTTTGTCATGTTTTCATTTAATCTTAATTCTTTATTACTGGATAATGTACAACAACTTTTATTATTTTGATTATCAAATTAAATGTTTTAATCTTAAACATAATGAAAGCTTCCTCCTTCATACAATGAAAACATTGAGCCTATATGAAAAATTGTGATAAAAAAAAATGTGAAAATCTCATCTTCGACGAGGCTCGGAGAATTCACCGTGAACTCCTTTTCTTTTGGTGTTCTTGTATTTTAGTGTTTTTATAAGTTCTTTTGAATCTGCAGCTAAATTTAAGGATTGTTTTCTTCATGTAAAATGCTTAAGGCCTCAAACCAATATCAAATTGACTACAAAAAAAAAATCAACATTTTACTTTCGATGGTGTTATTAAATTTATGCATTTTTAAACATGTTTTTGTTCCTTTTCTATGTCCTTTTTTATCAAATTCAGTTCAAGAAAAAATCATATTCACCATAACATTGATACATTATGTAAAGTGCATAAAATTATATGGCTTAATATTTTATTTTATTGAATTCAGCTTTTAAATTTTGAGTGTGCATAATAAAGGATTCATTGAACAGACATATGTGTAGGAAGAAGTAGGTTTGGAAGAAGCGGAATGAAAGCTTCCTCTGCACTTCGTACAATAAAAAAAAAATCCCCACCTCCGCACTTTGCATAATGAAAGTGTTTGTCTCACCTCCACACTCTACCAATGAAAGCTTCCTCCCCACCTCCATACTTCGTACAAAGAAGGCATTCATTGTGCCTCGGAAATCTACACAACGAAAGCTTCCTCTGCATCTTGGAGTGAATTCAGGGCAATTGTTGTAACAATTGCAAAGTGTGTATTTCTCAAGGTTTGGCTTTCATTGTGCAGACTACAGAGGTGCAGAGTAATCTTTCATTCATTATACCTCTACATCTTGGAGTGAATCTAGGGAACTACTATAACGATTGAAAAGTGTCCATATCTTAGGATTTGGCTTTAATTATGTAGGCTATAGAGGTATGAAAGAATATTTCATTATTCTTCTGCACTTAAGTGCAACCGCATTTCCATAGTCCACACAATGAAATATTTTTCCATTCCTTGGAGTGAAGTCGATAGATTAAATTTGTAGGACTTAAATTTCCGCGTATGAACTTGATACTCACCTCCATTTAACCCAATTTCTTAATATGTATTTTAGATGTTAATAGTATGACTAAGCCTTATTTTTTTAATATTGGGTGAGGAGTCCGATGATCTACTAAGCGGTTTTCAAAACTATGTTCATCGGATCTAATCCGTCATTAGATTATAGAATTATATGTTTTAATATTTTATTTTTAATTGAGTTAATTTCAATGTATGCAATGCTTCCTCCACACTCGGCACAATAAAATCTCCCTCCACACTTCACATTGCACACAATAAAAACTTCCTTCCCACCTCTACACTTTGTAAAATGAAAGTGTTCGCCACCCCTCCACACTTCGCAAAATGTTAATTTCTTGAAGTAAGATTTGTTGGTGTTATGGCTAATGTATTGTCCTTGATGGCAATTTGCATGTCAAATATGTCCTTAGTGTCAACCTGGTTATAATATGATGATTATGGGACTAATGCAGATGACAAGAAGATTGGTACAGGTATTGCATAAATGAAGAAGTGTATTGGCAGCCTTGTTACATGTTTCACTCGAGAGAAGATGAAAATGTGAGTTTGAAAAAGTATATGCGACCCCTATGAAGAACAGTCACATACATACATAATTTATGAGAAAAACAATTCATGTACATGATCCTAACCATGGAAATTTTGGGTATGTGTTATATTCTTTACACAACTAGACCCGAAATAAATTTTATGGGGTCTGAGGCAATGTACCGAGAAAAAAAATTAGGCATTTTTACGTATGGTTTGGGCAAGATGGTTTATTTCCCATGGTATTTTGTAGATCCAATCACGAGAACTTTGGTTATGTTCTAATCCAAGGTTAATGGTTTGGATTTTATGAATTCTTCGGCATCTATATATATGTATTATAACATTGAAAGGAATATAATGAAAAATCAATCTGGGTTTCCCAGTTTTGAGTACCAGGAGAAAATCTTTGTGTTTAATTTTATGTTCTCGCCATTGCATATTATTTTGTTTTTTTTTTTAGAATTTATTTGCAGGTAGTTTTGTACAGGGTTAAAACCTATATGAAAATAGAAAAGATAGGAGCTATTACCATGGTAATCGCCCACAGTATTGTGTCGATAATGTCTATTTGATCTTGTCAACAAATACTGACAACATTACCAAGGGATTTGGTTCTGGTATTAGCAAAGAAAAAGTTGTAGAAATTCTTTGTAGATTCAAACTGCATATTGTAATATGCTAAAACAATTGACTTGAATCTAATCTACTCATCAGTGGAAACAATAAACGATCGATGAAATCACGAAGAATAAAAGAGAAAGAACCCAATCACACATAACATAATAATTTTCTGGGGAAATCCACAGCTAAAAATCTCTGCTATCTGTATCTTGCATTAATTAGAAAATATGAGAAGATTACAACATTTTTCTCAAGCCTGAGAAACCTCTGCACTATCTCTATTTATCTCACTGCTTCCCAGACAAGCTCAAACCAATACTTATCCAATTTTGTTGTCTGCCAAGCTCCTATTTCCTTGTGCAATTCCCTTGGTAATTAGCCCATATTTAATTGGAAAATTCCACAAATATGAATTGCGCAATCCTCATAGGCCTTCCTCTGATTGCATGCACCACCTGTACAATTCAATTGATTATACCACTGATAGTACACTATCCCTGAACTCTAATCTCAACTAGATCTTTCTTTGATCTGACATGCATGAGTTAATTATGAGTGAATCTTCAATTTACTGGTTGATCATTTTTGGTTACACCCCACTACTGGATCTCCCACTAATTCCTCCATCAGTTGGAACTAGTTTAATTGAATTTAACTCAGTTAA
This sequence comes from Pinus tabuliformis, assembly GCA_031772625.1. Lineage (NCBI taxonomy): Eukaryota > Viridiplantae > Streptophyta > Pinopsida > Pinales > Pinaceae > Pinus > Pinus tabuliformis. Next base: position 719,473,379 of record CM062809.1, read on the forward strand.
ACGGAATCAAATAATTACAACTCAAAATAAACTCAACCAGGGCTCCTAAAAAATAGGAAACCCTCTACATGACTCAAGTTAGCCCCTTGACTCGAATTAACTGAGCTAACTAAGTCAAATTAACTTAGTTAACTATTACAAGTTGTCATGAGATGTGGAATTACAATTTAATTCCTAATTTAATTCAAGGATAAAATTAAATTCGGATTTTCTTGTTGCATTTTCAAAAAAATCTATATAAGGAGAATGAGATCAATGAGCTAAGCATGCATTGGATGGATTATTCATGTATATTTGATTTGAAACGGGTGTGCAAAAGGGAGTAAGGAGAAGATTAAGATATGAAAGATCTAAAAGTATATTGAAAGCTAATGGATATACTTGATTGGTTTGCTTGTTACAGATATAATTATGGGAAAAAGTTTAAGGTTTGTAGAGTTATTATTTGATCTTACATTCTGATAGAGTTTGTATATGGGACAAAGATTGTGTTTGTACAGAAAGGTTTGATGTGTTTATTGATGTGTCGATATTTGTACGTGGATTGTCTTGCTAGTATCGCGGATATGCTTCTTAGTAGTCACATATGTATTTTGAGATAATATGCTTTTATATTGTTGCTTGATATGGATTGTATAAAGTTGCTTTGGTGTTGACTAAGGAATATGATGATTATAGATATGATCAGCTTTGAACAGAATGACTTGATTAAGAAGTCTCAAGTGATTTGAAATTTGTACGCAAGTCCTATGTATGAAAAGCATGTATATACACAAGTTTACTTTATTGCAATCACGTATATATTCTAAGGTTCGAATTGTTTCTTAGTGATGACAGTTGATGAGTTATGTATTATTTGTTGTTGTTTGTCAATGATGTCTTGATCTAGATGGTCATTATCTGACAGTGTTGATTGGATTGATTTGGTTGTGACTTAGTATATTAATGAATAATAATGGTGTAAAAGTGTGATTTGGTATTCAGTGATTCAGTATGGGTATATCTGTGATTCATTGTTGCAATGATACAATATTTGTATTCAGTGGTTCAGTTTTTGTATTCGGTGATTTGAAATTTGTACATGGGTTTTATGTGAAAGAAGCATTTATATACGTGGATACAGTAGCACTCCATGGTTTCCTTTTAGGCTGAAGGAAAAGGACCACAAAGGTAACCACAAACCTCTTTGGGTTGAGAGACTGGTCTTCTCCAACCGGAGGGGGCTCCCTCAACTTATGAAACTAAAGGTTTCAACTATATGGCATACAAAGACCAGATTTGAAAGGGAATTTGAAAAGTTTGGTTGAAGTACAAATGGTAGAAAGGGTGATAACATGTGATCAATTGACCTTTTATTCACTTTACTTATGCAAGTAAAATCGACATCCTCCACGAGGGCTTGTTAAGCATGACTTTGGACAACAGTAATAGGTTGTAGTATAGAGGAGAAAAACAGAAGAAACAAATCCTTCCTATGTGTATAACAATGTTGTTCATACATAAGAAGGAAAACTAGACAGAAGAAATAACATTCATGAGTATAGAACATTCCATTTGCAACTGAAATATGAAAACAGTTGTCTAGAGCAGCTTAACTGAATTCCAAATCAACTGAGATCATTATACTCATAAAACAAGAAGAGACAATAGAATAACTGAGAAATAGATAAACATAACTCCAAATATCATACCATAAGAATCATTGTAGACAATAATCAATAATTCTCAAGTCATAAGCATTCCATCCACGAATTGATCATAATTACTCACATAAATTATGAAAATTGATGCAAACAATGCGGAACTATGAACCACTCTTTCATATGTACTTTTTAGTTTAAATATACATAGACAAAACATAATAAGATTCTAAATTCGTTGCACCATTGATCTAACAGAGGATCGAATCAAAAATAAAAAACAAAAACAAAAACAAAGCCATAAACATTTCATAGCTTTATCTGAGAAAAAATAAATATCTTAATAAAACTAGCATATCTTCGAAATCCATCTTCGTGAACCTAATAAAGCAGAAAAAGCAGGAAAAGCTAGTGTTGACTGGGCAGCGACTACGCAGTGACTTTTTGCTTTCAAAACTGACACGTGGTTGGTTGTTGAAGAGTTAAGTTTTTTGCCACACCTGCTCCACATTCCCATCTTCAAATTTCAACAAGTGGCTTCCTGCCAACATACGTGCAAATGTACAGGCAAGGTCTGTGCAGCAGCTACGCAACGAATGCATAGCGCCTATATAGCAGGCCATATCTCCCAAAAAGTAATACCTGTGTAAAAAATTAAGGATGTTATTGTAGATGATATATTTTTGAAGATAAACCTTTCTTAGTTTCTCTAAATTCTTCTCCAGCTTCCCATAAATTCTCTGCAAAATAATGACTTAAAACACGAAATTTACGAATTGTGAAAAATGATCTTTGAATATGCATTTTAAACTCTCGATATGTTACACCTATGCAGAAACTAGAAGATGCTATTGTGCCTTGTTCTATTTTGGATAAAAACCTCTTTTAGTTTCCCAAAATTCTCCTCTGTGTGGTCGGAAACCATTCTACAAAATGGTGACTAAAATAGAGCTTGCGCAGCAGATTCCCACAATGAGTGTGACCTCAATTTCTCATCAACTGCCAGTTGGGAATCGATCTGTGGTATCCTGTAGGGATGTTATGTGCTTGGATTAGGCAGAGTTTTCATGATTGTATAGTGGCATGAGAATAAGGCGGCATAAAAATTTGAATCACCCCTTGTCTTTTGTCTTGTAGTGCAATGATGATTTGAACTAATGAGTTAGAGTGCTCCACTTGATTTGGCATGAGCATAAAGCATGGGAAATCATTAAAATGATGGGAGTATAATGTCTCTTAGGTAATGGGCGATGAGAATTTAAAACATATTTAATGACCACACCTCATGACCATCAGAACTTTAGACTGACACAACTTCATTTCGGATGGTTTTGATTGATGGACGATTGACACATAACCCCTTTTGACTTGACTGTATAAACATGTGTGGCCTCATGAATCCCACCGCCTTAACACTCTTTCGTGCTTTGGATGAACTCTCTATGGAATAAATTCAAGGATGTCAGGCAGTGATCTAGAGAATATGACAGCAGCAATAGTCATAGGCTCAACTGCTTCAAAAACTAAAAATCAATGGACAAGGAAAATACATTTGATGTCAAAAACGTAAGACCCTAACATTGGATCCAATGGGGATGGCAGCCTCCTAGCGAGGTGCCAAGAACAAAAACTGTAGACTAGTAGCCTATTAAGACCATTGGGCAATGGAGTCAAACATAAAACGACTAAAACTCAACTGACTAACTGATTACAAAGCTGAAAACTTTAAAATAAATCAGAAATTTGACAACACATCACCAAAGTCTTAGGGCCTTCTCCTCGGGCTTCAAACATTGATGATTGTTGTCCATGCCTGTTGAAAACTGAAATAAAAACACACCCAACACACTGCTTCCTACTCTTAACTTGTTGAAGTTATATACACTAGGTGATCTCTTCTCTCCAATGCAGCCAATCAAGCAAATGGATACTTGACTGAGTTATGCTCATACTTCTCATGAGCCGGCAGAAGAAAAAAGAGAGTGGCAACTCAAAATTCCACCAATCCTTTATTTGATGATCAACAAGAAGAAGGAAGTGGTCTTTCAAAAATTCAGGATTATCTTCAAAAGAAATGGCAACAATATGTTCATCAATTTTTCCATATACATTAGGGTCAAATTCTACACATCCTTGTGACATTTCCAATACAACTTCCACCTTATTTAACATTGGAGTTTCCAAAAACAACCCTTCACATAATTCAGTGAGAATATCATTTTGATTTTTAAGAAGAGAAATAACTCCTTGCTTATTATCTTCTTGTAACTGTGACTCTATGATGCAGCTGTCATTAATTGGCTCATTACTTTGATGAATAATACCTTCATCTTCTTGAGAATTTAATACCATAATTTGATTTTCAAAGTTTTTCCCAAACTCAATCTCATAATTGTCACGTGTAAGCATTGACTCTTCATTATAAATAAGCTGATTATTTTTTGCTTCCTATTCTTCTGAAATGACTAAAGGTTGTTGGACTTTGTCATCAAACTCAGGAGAAAAAACATTAATTTCATTTTCAGCTTGCTGAGAAACTAGTGTTTGCTGAGAATTATCCTAAATATCTTGATCAGTATCCTCTAACCTTTCTTCTTGATAATAGAAAGGTTTCTCATTTAGGGCCTCTATAATTTCATAGTCCATGAACTGATCATCTTCATAACAGCTCTCCAAATATTCAATGAAACTCACAAAATGTTCACAACAGTTTTGAATCAGCAATAAAGATGGATAAGATTCTTTAAAATTTTCAAAGAATACTGCATGAAAATATTTTAAACAGTATAAACTAGCAGCTGGAAATTTTTCATACCATAACCTTGTTTTTCCTTCCAAAGTGGCCATGAACATCTTCATGAGACAATCTTCAGGAAATTGAACCCTCAGCTTGCGTACATGCATGTGAAATTTAACCATATGTAGAGCAGCATCATCTCCATCTTCATCTTTGAATCTTGGCAAATAAGTTTGCCAATCTACACAAGGCATGCGTTTGGAAAGCCTGGAATATAAGAATGATTCATAGGCGCATACCTCACAGCTGAATTCATCTTGAAACTACTGAAACTATTGACCTTTTAATACTAGAGTCGTTAGGTGAATGGTTCAGCCTTCCTGTGTTTGATTGTTGTTCACCATCAACAGCCAAATCTGAAACTTTGAAAAAAAAAATCTCGGGGAAGATGAAACCATTTGGTCCCCGGCAACTGTGCCACTATATTAGCACTCCATGATTTCTATTAGGATGAAGGAAATGGACCACAAAGGTAACCACAAAACTCTTTGGGTTGAGACATTGGTCTTCTCCAATCGGAGGGGGCTCTCCCTCAACTTATAAAACTAAGGGTTTCAACTATATGGCATACAGAGACCAAATGTGAAAGAAAATTTGAAAAGTTTGGTTGAAGTACAAATGGTAGAAAGGGTGATAACATGTGATCAATTGACCTTTTATTCAATTTAAACATAGTTACCGATCAAACGAGAAAATTACCTAATACCCGTTTTTTTGAGGTAACAAAAAATCACTCGATTTTGAAAAATGGTGATTCAGAATACAACTATTTTTTTAGCATATTTTTGGCACTTCAAATTTTTTTATGTAATAAGTATGAACAATTTTTTTTAAATGTTAGTGATTTTCATGCTTTGAGAAGTGTTGATGCAACATCAACACATTTTTTAGAGAGCTTATTTTTTACACTTTAAATTTTTTTTAAGTATCAAGTGTGAACATTTTTTTTGTTAGTGATTTTCATCTTAATTTTGAAAAGTGTTGATGAGCATTAACCATTTTTGTTTAGAGGGTTTATTTTTTACACTTTAAATTTTCTAATTAATTAAGTGTGGATAATTTTTTTTAAATGTTGGTGATTTCCATGTTGGTAATAAAACATAAAAATAAAAATAAAAATAAAAATAAAAATAAAATAAAAAAACATGACAAAAAAAAATCAAATACAAAAAATATATTTTAAAAAAAAACCCCAAAATTAACTTATAAAGATAAAAAAGTTGAATAAAAAATTAACTGAAAAAAAAAATAAATAAATAAATAAATAAATTTTTTCAATATATATATATATATAGAATTTAAAGGAAAACAAATTAAACCCAAAAAAAAAAAAAAAAAAAAAAAAAAAAAATATCTAAAACCAAATTTTTAAGTTAACAAAAAAAAAGATGGGGTGGGGCAAAGGGAGGAAGGCGGGGGAGGGAGCAAAGCGGGGCGTGATTTTTTTTTTTTTGTATAATTTAGTTTTTTTATTTTTTTTATTCAAATATTTTTAATTTGTTTTTTTTTTTATTTTTTTTTATAGTTTAAATTTTATAATATTAATTTTTTTTAAAATTTTTTTATTTATTTATTTGTATAATTATTCAGCCCTTTTTTTAAATGATGTTTTTATTTTTTATTTTTAACTTTTAAAAAAATGGCTTCTTCTTTTTTTAATATATATGATGATGATGATGCTGATGATGGTTAACATCCACTAAGACCAAACTTTGGTTTATCAGACTTTAAAAAACAAATTATTTAGTTTGATTTAAGATTGTATTCCTATGCTCAAAAAGCTTGGAGAGAAGCCTCCCGAGCTCACTATAATTTTGACATCGTAAAAGGCTAGGAAGGTCAGTATTGCGACAAAGATTATAAAAATGAGATCTAATGTGGTTGTACGCGGGGCACTCTAAGAGGAAGTGGTTTTCATCCTCGATGTTCCTATTCTCACAGAGATGGCAGATCCTTTCCATCCATGGTGTTTTAGGAACTGCCCAACAACCTGTTTCACTATGGAGCTCATGAGAGTTCGTTCTAATCTTTGCTATATTAATTTTCTTCTTTGAGCTAGTTAAAACAGAGAGATACTTTTGATCTTCTAGGGTGGGGTTGATAGCCTTCTTATAATAACTTAATTTTCTTTTAGCTGCTAAATCTTTCTCACGCCACATTTTTTCTTTGAACTTAGAAGTAACAATATTTTTAATGTTATTAATGTTTTGCAATGCATCATTCTCGTTGATCTCCCAATGGTTTAACCAAGCCCTCGTGTCTTTATACCACCCCCGCTTGAGCCTTAGCTGGTTTTGGCTGGAATTTAAAGCTAGCTTAGGAAGTCTATGATCTCCTATGTCATTGAGTTTGTGCTTGTACAACAGAAGCCTAGTCATAGCTAGGCTATCGATGGGAAAAAGACCTACTTCTATAAGGAGAATAGGATAGGGTGTATTGCTTTTAATTTTCAAGTTATACATTATAAAACACTTTTGGATTTGCTCAATCTTTCCCCAGGATTCTTTAGAGATGCTGCAACCCCAGACCTCAAATCCATATAAGATAACAAGAGTGACTAAAGTTTCAAAGAGGAACTTCTTTTTATCCCACATTACGAGGTTTGTCGTTTTACAATTATTTTCAAGACCAAAATAAGCTTTCCACCCCCCATTAATCCTTTTCTCAATGCTATAGTTCTAGTTGAGCTTGTGATGAATGTCAATTCCTAGGTACTTGTAAGAACTTCCTCCAAGTTATTATTGTCATACATAAAATTAGCATAAGTGTCCTTCTTGGATTTGATAATCATAACTTTTGTTTTGTCAGTGTTAACAGTCATACCCATGGTAGAGTAGAAATCCTTAAGAAGCCTAAGTTGCTTATCAAGATCAGATGGGCACCTTGCGAGAAGAACAATATTGTCAGCATAGAGAAGAAGGATGATGACTATCCCAGCTAAGATCGTGCCAGCACATCCTGCTTCCTCTAAATAACCTTAAAACTTGTTGATGTAAATGCCAAATAGGGTAGGGGAGAGGGGGCAACCTTGTTTAACTCCGATATTAAATTAATATCTTTTGACCACCGCTCATTGCTTTTTAGCTTGGCAATTACATTCTTGTATAACCTTATAGCGGCAGCTCTCAACTCGAAAGGAACCTTTAGCTCTTCTAATCTATTTCAAAGGTTGTTTCTAGGAACCGTATCGAAAGCCTTTCTAAAGTCCACAAAGCAACAAAAGAGATTGGATTTATCATTACAACATTCCTCCACAATGATCCTAAGCGTGACGAGGTGGTCTATTGTTGAGTGATGCCTTCTAAAACCCACTTGGCCTTTAGCCCGCTTACCTTCACTTTCAAGCCATATGCTCAACTTCTTTTCCAAAATAATACCATATAACTTGGCTAAGAGAGCGCTGATCATAATTGTCCGATAATTAGAGGGGTTATTTGTATCCCCACTTTTAAAAATAGGGATAATGAGGCTCTCAGTCCAAGGTTTAGGGAACCCTTGCTTGGCTGCTTGATTGAAAAGCTTGTGGATGTGGGGGATGAGGACATGACCTTCAATTTTTAAAAATTATGCCTGGTAACCTTCAATGTCCTTAACTTTCCCATTTTCTAAGCATTTAACCCCAAAATCAATGTCTTCTAATGAAAAAACTTCTTTCGTTGTGAGCAGGGTTTCAAAGTTATCCATGACATTTGGAGATTCATAAAGCTTTTTAAGATAGGAATTCCAATCGTGTAAAGCAATTTTATTATTATCTTTAGTTTTCCTAGTCGGAATCTGCCTCCAAAATTTCTTAGGAGCTACTTTAGAGAGGTGTAAGAGATTCTCTTGTCTTTTACAAGTTAATTTTGATTTTATTTTTACATTTTTATGGGTTTTTTTGCTTTTTTAATTTTTTTATATATATATTTTTATATATGATTTATTTTTTGTAATGAATTGTCCCCTTGTCACCCCTCGCCGGTTGGGCCTCGGAGTGGCAGGGGAAATTTAATTTTTTTTCAAGCTTTTAATTTTTTTCAATGTTGTATTTTATTTTTGTAACTTTTTTTATTTTTTATTTGGCTTTTATTTTATTTTACTCTTTTTTTCTTTTCTTTCTTTTTATTTTACATGGTATAGTTAAAAAAAATTTACATTTTATAGTTTTTTTTATGTCATTTCTATATATTTTTTATATTTGATTTTTTTATCATATTTTTTTAATGTCATTTCTATATATTTTTTATATTTGAATTTTTTTGTCATGTTTTTTTTATGTCTTATTACTTGTTATTATTTTTTATTTTATATTTTTTGAATATTTGAATTTTTGTTTTGTTTTGTTTTGTATTTTTGTGTTTTTTAATTTATTTTTTTCAATATTTGAATTTTTGCATTTCTATATATTTTTTATATTTGATTTTTTTGGTCATGGTTTTTTATGTTTTATTACTTGTTATTATTTCTTAATTATTTTTTTTCAATATTTGAATTTTTGTTTTCTTTTGTATTTTTGTGTTTTTATTTATTTATTTTTTTCAATATTTGAATTTTTGTTTTCTTATGTATCTTTTATTTATATAAATTAATTTTTTTGTAGGGTCTGTGTCGATGCTTGTCTAGCAGCCCAGTCCCATTATGTGTAATTTGATAATTGATTTTAAATTTTTCGTTATTAATGAATCGAGTTTGCCCCACAATGTGTTAATTTCATGGTTGACCTTTAAGTTTTCATTACAATGGGTTGAACTCACCTACACTGCATGTTAATTTGATAGTTGATTAAAAAAAAAATGCAATATATCTAGTTGTCTTAGGCTAAGATTTTAAAATCGCTATGCATCTATCGTTTAAAAAAAATTACTCTTGGTATAATAACTCTTTCATTCACGTGTTCATTTTTAAAGCTTTTTTAGTCATAAAACTTTTCCATAATGTCATGTTTGAAATATTTTGAAAACTTAAAACTGTTTTGTAGTCATAATCTTTGGTTTTAATTCCATGGTTGAAAAATTGTCAAGATTTTAATGTTTTTATGAGTCGTGATAATTTATCTTTAATGTTATGGTTGAAAACAATGATAATTATTTTTTCTTAACACCATGCTTGAAAATTGTTGGAATTTTAAGGTTTTTCAAATAAGTGATATTTTAAATTTAATGTCATGCTTAAAAATCATTGGAATTTTAATGTTTTTCAAAGACTTGATATTTTATCTTTAATGTCATGCTTGAAAATCGTTGGAAATTTAAATTTTTTCAGAATCATGATATTTTATTTTTAACGTCAATATTAAAAAATGTTGAAAATATACCCTAAAAAAAACGTTATTCTGGCATCAACACTTTTCGATTTCAAGGTGTTTTTTGCAATAAACAAAATGGGTTTATTATCTTTTACTGTTATTTTTAAAATATATTGAAAATTTACTCTGAAAACAAAAATGGTGATGCAGAATCAACACTTTTTTTATTTTTGGGTTGTTGTTTCATGTTTTTTTGGAATTTTTGGGTCCGAGTACCCGTTTTGAGGTAATAGTTCTCGTTTGATCAGTAACTATGTTTTTACTTATGAAAGTAAAATCAACATCCTCCACGAGGGCTTGTTAAGCATGACTTTGGACAATAGTAATAGGTTGTAGTATAGAGGAGAAAAATAGAAGAAACAAATCCTTCCTATGCATATAAAAATGTTCTTCATTCATAAGAAAGAAAACTAGATAGAAGAAATAACATTCATGAGTATAGAACATTCAATTCGCAACTGAAATATGAAAAAAGTTGTCTAGAGCAGCTTATTTGAATTCCAAATCAACCGAGATCATTATACTCATAAAACAAGAAGAGACAATAGAATAACTAAGAAATAAATAAACATAACTCCAAATATCATACCATAAGAATCCTTGCAGACAATAATCGATAACTCTCAAGTCATAAGCATTCTATCCATGAATTGATCACAATTACTCACATAAATTCTGAAAACTAATGCAAACAATGTTGAACCATCAACAACCCTTTCATATGTATTTTTGAGTTTAAATAGACATAGACAAAACATAATAAGAGTCTAAATTTGCTGCACCATTGATCCAACAGAGGATCGAATCAAAAATAAAAAGAGGAAATCTTTTTCACTGTTATGAGTATTTTTCCTCTTACAATGAAAAACAAACAAAAGCCATAAAAGCTTCATAGATTTATCTAAGAAAAACTAAATATCTTAATAAAACAAGCATATCTTCGAAATCCATCTTCGTGAACCCAATAAAGCAGAAAAAATAAGAAAATCTAGTGTTGACTGGGCAGCGACTTTTTGCTTTCAAAACTGACATGTGGTTGGTTGTTGAAGAGGTGAGTTGGATGCCACACCTTCTCCATGTTCCTATCTTCAAATTCCGACAAGTGGCTTCCTATCAACATGCGTGCAAATGTACAGGCAAGGTCTGCACAGCGACTACGTGCCTGTACAACAAGCCATATCTCCCAAACAATAATACCTGTGTAAAAACTGAAGGAGGTTATTGTAGATGATAGTTTTTTGAAGATAAGCCTCTCTCAGTTTCTCTAAATTATCCTCTGTTTGGTCAGAAACCATTTCGCAATATGGTGACTAAAACAGAGCTTGCGCAGCAGATTCTCACAGTGAGTGTGACCTCAATTTCTCATCAACTACCAGCTGGGAATCAACCTGTGGTATCATGTAGGGATGATCTTTGCTCAGATTAGGCAGGATTTTCGTGACTATACGGTGGCATGAGAATAAGGTGGCATAAAATTTGAATCACCCCTTGTCTTTTGCCTTGTAATGCAATGATGATTTGAACTGATGAGTTAGAGTGCTCCACTTGATTTGGCATGAGCATAAAGCATGGGAAATCATTAAAATGTTGGGAGTATAATGTCTCTTAGGTAATGGGGGGGTTGCATGTTATACATGAGGATTGTACATGTGATGAGTATAGGGAAGTGGTAGTGGTGTCATGGGGAAATAGGGTAGGAAATAGGGAAACATGGGGTAGATAGGAATAGGGGATAAGAATTTAAAACATATTTAATGACCAAACCTCATGACCATCAGAACTTTAGACTGACACAACTTCATTTCGGATGGTTCTGATCGATGAACGACTGACACATAACCCCTTTTGACTTGACTGTATAAACATGTGTGACCTCATGAATCCCACCGACTTGACACTCTTTCGTGCTTTGGATGAACTCTCTATGGAATAAATTCAAGGATGTCGGACAATGATCTAGAGACTATGACAACAACAGTAGTCATAGGCTCAACTGCTTCAAAAACTGAAAATCAATGGACAAGGAAAATACATTTGACGTCAAAAACCTAAGACCCTAATAGATACCTTTGAGAACAGTCATGTATATATTCAAAGGTGAATTTGATCAACGTTTGTAATGATAGTAGATTGGTTCTGTGTTATTTGTTGATGACTGTCAAGTATGTCTGATATCTGACAGTGTGGTTATTAGTTTGATTAATCAATGATTGGTTGGTTTGATCAGTGATTGGTTGATTTCCATGTTGGTAATAAATCATAAAAATAAAAATAAAAATAAACATGACAAAAAAATTCAAATATAAAAAAATATATTAACAAAAAAAAAAAACCAAAATTAACTTGTAAAAATATAAAAGTTGAATAAAAAATTAAAAAAATAAATAAATAAATGATTTTTTTCTTTAAAACAAATATATATATATATATATATATATATATATATATATATATATAATTTAAAGAAAAACAAATTAAACCAAAAAAAAAAATCTAAAACGAATTTTTTAAGTTAAAAAAAAAAAAAAAAAAAAAAACAAAACAAAAAACAAATAAAAAATAATAATAATTACCCAAAATAAAGAAGAAGATGGGGTGGGACGAAGGGAGGAAGGCAAGGAAAGGCAGTGGGAATTTTTTTTTTTGTATAATTTAAATTTTTTAATTTTTTTAATTTAAGTATTTTTTAATTTGTTTTTTTTTTAATTTTTATTTTTTATAATTTAAATTTTATAATATAATTTTTTATTTATTTATTTTTATAATTATTCAACTTTTTTTTTAAATGATGTTTTTATTTTTTATTTTTAACTCTAAAAAAAATGGTTTTTTTTTATTTTTTTATTTTATCTTAAATAATATATATATATATATATATATATATTTCATTTTTACAAGTTAATTTTGATTTTTTTTGCTTTTTTAATTTTTTTTATATATTGATTTATTTTTGTAATGAATTGTCCCTTGCCAACCCTCACTGGTTGGGCCTCGAAGTGGCAGGAGAAATTTAAATTTATTTTTTTTTTTTTTTAAATTTATTTTAATGTTGTATTTTATTTTTGTAACTTTTTTTTTATTTTTCTTATTTTTTATTTTTTGTGTTTTTATTGGTTTTTATTTTATTTTACTCCTTTTTTTTTCTTTTCTTGTCTTTATTTTAGATGGTATGGTTAATTTTTTTTACATTTTATAGTGCTTTTTATGTCATTTCTATATATTTTTTATATTCGAATTTTTGTTTTGTTTTGTTTTGTATTTTTGTGTTTTTTTATCGTTTTTTTTTCAATATTTGAATTTTTGCATTTCTATATATTTTTTATATTTGATTTTTTTTTGTCATGTTTTTTATTTTTTATTACTTATTATTATTTTTAATTATTTTTTTCAATATTTGAATTTTTTTTTTCAGTATTTGAATATGTGTTTTCTTATGCATCTTTTATTTATACATATATTATTTTTTTTGTAGGGTTTGTGTCGATACTTGTTTAGCAACCCAATCCCATTATGTGTGATTTGATAGTTGATTTTAAATTTTTCGTTACAATGAATCGAGTCTGCCCCACAATGTGTTAATTTCATGGTTGGCCTTTAAGTTTTCATTACAATGGGTTGAACTCACTTATACTGCATGTCAATTTGATAGTTAATTTTAAAAAAAAAATGCAATATATCAAATTATCTTAGGCTAAAATTTTAAAATCGCTATACTGTTAGGATATTCCGACACATAGGAAATAGTTAAGTACAACTTGGTCTAGTATAGAGTTAGGTAAAGTGTGTTTCTTTACCGTTGTACATTTTGTAACTTACAATCCGACAGTCACGATATGTAGTGATCCGACGGTTCATTCTCTCCTCGGTATTACCGACACTTGATCTGTGGCTTGACACCCGATTGGTCCATGAATTATATTTAAAGCGCATGGAGGGTCATTTGTAGTGTAATCCGTGCATGAGAGAAACATTCTTTTATTAATAAATTGCCTGAAGTGGCCGCGTTGGCTCAGGCCGTGGACTGTTTCCCTCTTTGAGGGTTTTAACCACGTCAAAAATACTGGTGTATTGATCTGCGATCTGGTTGTGAGCGGTGTCCTTTGGTGTTCTGTCTGAGGAACTTACCCTGTAAATTCCTACATGGTATCAGAGCTATTTGAGGGCCGCGTCCGTTGGTGATCCAAATCTGAAGCCGGTAGAACTGCATCCGACTACCGTTTCCTAGATCTGTTGTTTCTGACTACTTTCGGGCCGAGAAGACTGCTCTGTTGTGTTGGGAGCATCTGTTCCAGTGAGGAACCCCTTTCTTTTCACGCGAAAAGGTTTCCGGTAGCCCTAGCTGCGTCATTTTTAAGATCTGGAGGTATACAGTGTTTATTTGCAGTTTACTGTTATTTTCTCTCTGTTCATTTCGGTTTCGGTTTATTTAGCTTTTTTTTATTACCGGATCTATACCTTTCATTTCTGCATATGCTCTTTGCCCTGCGACTCTGTGCGATCTGGGCAAATCAGAAACAGAAAGGAAGGATTTTTCTCATGCGTATGCTCTTTTCCCTGCGCCTTAGGGTGATCTTGGAAAATCAGAAACATTGAGGAAAATATTTAGTTTCCGGCTAAAGCTAACTTTGAGCCGCAAGGTTCATTTTTGAAAATATCTAGTTTTTCGGCTAAAGCTAACTTCGAGCCATAAGGTTCGTTTTCTTTGCATGTCCGTGTTGGGTTTTGTGTTTTTTTGTTTTGTAGGGAAAAAGAGCTTTCTCAAAGCAAGCACGCAACCCAAAGCACCTTCCCCCCCCCCCCCCCCCCCCCCCTCTCTCTCTCTCTCTCAAATTTTTTGTATAGATCAATTGGTTCAAAGCTATTTTAAGAGAGTAGAGGTCTTGGGTTCAAGTCTCCATTTTGTGGGGGCGGACTTTTTCATTTCCGCACATTCCCGCACTTCGTCGGCAACTTCAACAAGGTTTTTTCAAAAAGCCATAACTTCTTCATCCGGAAGCCGTTTTCAGAGCCGTTTTTTTTAAACCAACCTAATTTTTCGAGATCTATCCATTGGAACACTTATTTTCAGCATCTTTAGCTTCAGTTTCCATTGAAATGGAAAGTCAATACCAAGTTACCCTTGACAGCACCAACTACTTCCAATGGTTGGCTTACATTGAGGATTTACTTAGAAGTAAAGGTCTCTACATAATAGCCTCAGGCCAAGAAAAGAAACCGAAGGATGAAGATAAGGCTGCTAAATGGGAAAATAGGCAAGATCAAGCACGTGGATTGATAGGGATGTCTATTTCTCCCGATCTTAGATTCCATATTGCAGAAATTGATTCTCCTGATGAAGCAATGAAACAAATCAATAAAGTTTTTGGGATTAAAAATGAAATTAGAGCCCATCAACTTGAAAATGAATTGCTTACATTGGACCCTAATAATTTTTCTTGCATTGAAGATTTCTTGTCCAAGTTCAAGACCCTTAGATATCTTTTGGAAGGTGTTAAAGTTAAGAAAGAAGATAGTAACCTTATCTATTCCATTCTTACAAAGTTGGGACCAGCCTACTCTGTGTTTGTTTCCACCTTCCATTCTACAAGAGATGTTGAAAAGTGTGCAACAAGAAATGCTTGTTGAGAATACAACAAGATGATGGAGCTTAGTGAAAAGAGTCGCCTTCACTAAGTGGGCCCGCAGGCTATTTTTGGCGCAAGTCTATTTTTAGACTATGTCTATTTTTAGACATATGGATCATGTCTATGGATTGCAGGTTGCTGTTTATGGATGATTGGTCAAGTTGGGAAAAATAGATGGACTTCTATTTTTGATCAAAATGTGAATGATCACAGTGTGAGTGATCAAAGTCTATTTTTAGACTGGCTGTCAAAAATAGAAAAGTCAAATATTATTGTCTCATAATAATATTTGGACTATAAACTTGATCTTATTCTCTTGGAGCACTTCAGAATGAGCTACGGATGTGGTACATGCAGATCCCACAAGGAAATACGTGGTTACCTATGAGATGATTAATATTTGCATGCAGGACTTCAGTGAGAACTCAAGTGAGTTGAGTTTAGTGGACTGGAGGTACAGTTGATGGAGTTGTGTTCAGTTTGACTTAGTTAAACTAGTTGTAGTTAGTCTAACTGCAGATAGACTAATGATGAGTTGTTAAACTAATTATTAACTCCTAATACAACTAAAGAATACATCAGTTAACTCAGTTGCATGTCATTGCATGTTCAGTTCAACAGGGACAAGTGGTAGAGAATCAGATTGCTATCAGTTGTGACTATAGTTGTGCATCAGATCTTGCACAATCAAGGGATTGAGTATGCCAATGAGTTTGCTCACGTATTTGGCCCACATTTTAGCCTTTGCTCACGTCCACAAAGAGTGAGTGACTAATTTGCAGGTGAAAAACGAGTTTGGGAAGCTATTCTCATCAGTTCTTGAGCAGGTATTGAGCAGTGGAGGCAGGCAAGCAGCGGGGGAGATTTGGAGATCAAATCTGAGCTGTATTGTGTGTAACAGGTGGAGATACTTGTGAGAAGTATTATGCTTTGTATTGTTACATGATTCAATCAATATAATATACAGATAGTGTGGGGTTTTTAGCGAGATGCTTTCCCCGGGATACATACTGTGTTAATGAGTTTGATTGATGCTTCTATGTGTGCCTGTGAATGTTTCTGCTTCTGTAAATTGATGATCAACGTAGAGGAGATTATGTATTATACATGTTCCGCTTATAATTGTATGATCAGGATAATCTCTGTGAATATGTGTTAAATTATTCAAAATTTCTACAAGAGAAGCCTTCATTTCTCAAGGAACAGACTACAAGTCCCCTTCCTTTGACTCTTTTTGTGATTCTTTAATAAGAGAACAAGAAAAACTCTTACACCTTGGTCTTCTTAATCTTGGAAACTCTTCCAAGAAAACGTTAGCCGCCCAGCAGCAACCAAATTCAAAGAATCCTAAGAAGTCATATCCTAAAAAGAATGGTCCTAAACCAAACAAGGGTCCTAAGCAATTTCAGCCCCAAAATGAAAAATCATTTCAACAAAATGATAAGACAAATAAAAACAAAGGGAAGAAGACTGATAGACATTGCAATTTTTGTAATCGAGATGGCCACTTAGAATCAAAATGCTTTAAGAAGATGGAAGCCTTGGAAGCAGCAATGAAGAAGCATAACATCCATTTGGGGCAATCTTCAACTTCAACTTCATCTTCAGGAATGGCACTTTCTGCATGTGGTTGTCAAGCATCTCGGTCTGGCTATGCATTAAATGTATCTTCTTCTTCTCATTCTCATGAGTGGCTCATTGATTCTGGAGCTTCTTATCACATGGCCAAAAACAAAGCCATGTTTTCTTCTTTAAATGATTGTAACACCAAAAATATATATGTTGGTGATGATAGATCTCTTAATGTTGTAGGGATTGGAACTATTCATCTAGACAATGGTCAGTTTAATGATGTATTATGTGTTCCAACCTTATCCTGCAACCTTCTATCTGTATATCAGATAACTCATTCAGGTGAAGGTAAAATCGTTGAATTTTCACCTCATGATGTTGTAATCAAGGACTTAAGAGATCCTAAACAAATTTTGGCTACTGGCATTGCTGATGATTCTACAAGGTTGTATAAGTTTCACAACTTTGGGTCATCAAATCTTCCCTCAGTATTTGTTGCTCATAACGATGAAGTGAGCAAACTTTGGCATGAGCGATTTGGTCACTTAAACTATCGCTCCCTTCAGCATCTATGTAAAGAAAATATGGTGACAGGTCTTCCTATGGTATCTTGCAGAGATGGTGTTTGTTCCGGATGTGTACTCGGAAAACATCATCGGGACAGTTTTGAAAAACGTGCCTCTTGGCACGCCTCAGCCCCTTTACAGCTTGTGCATAGTGATTTATGTGGTCCACTTCCAGTTGTGTCATTCTCTGGCTGCAAGTATTTCTTAACTTTCATTGATGATTTCTCCAGACGCACTTGGGTATACTTCTTAAAACTCAAGAGTGAAGTATTTAACACTTTTTTGGCCTTCAAGGCCTTTGTTGAAAAACAATCTGGACATCAAATTCTTAAGTTAAGATCTGATAATGGCGGAGAATATGTTAAAAACACATTCATCAACTATTGCACTGAGAATGGAATTCAAATGCAACACACTGTTCCATATACTCCACAACAAAATGGTGTAGCTGAAAGGAAGAATCGCACCTTAAAGGAAATGGCTAATTGTATGCTACAATCTAAAGGACTTGGTCTTAGTTTTTGGGCAGAAGCAATTAACTGTGCAAATTACATAATAAATCGCACTCCTACTAAGGCTTTAAAGAATATCACTCCAGAAGAAGCATGGAGCTCAATCAAACCAGATGTAAGTCACTTTCGTGTTTTTGGAAGTGAAGCGTGGGCCCATATTCCAGATGAAAAGCATAAAGCTTTAGAACCTAAGAGTGAAAAATGTACTTTTGTTGGATATTCTGAAGATGTTAAAGGCTATAGACTTATTCCATTTAAGTCCAAAAATGTTATCATTAGAAGAGATGTAAAATTTGATGAAAATATATCGGCCTGCGAGCCTAGTCCGGCGGATGTGCCACCTCTCCCTATCTCTTCTACCTTTGAAAACATTTCTTCTTCAGATGATGAAAGTGAGGATGACAATCCTCCCCCACCATCTCAGGATCCTCCTTCAGCTCCTGAGCTTCCAAAATGGGTTCGTGCTACTCGAGATGCAGCAGGTGATCTTGCCGGTGATCCTACAGATCAGCGACGAACACGTTCTCAGTTCGAGAGAGCCTCTTCTTTACTGGCTCAAGCTCCAGTAAATTATGATCCTGACACATTTGCAGAAGCTTCAGGCCATCCAGATTGGGAAGCAACTATGAATGAAGAATATCATTCATTATTGGCAAATGATACATGGGATCTTGTTCCTCTACCAAAGGGACGAAAACTTGTTAGATGCAAATGGGTTTACAGAACCAAGTATGGACCAGATGGGAAAGTTGATAAACATAAAGCTCGTCTTGTTGCTAAAGGTTTTTCACAGGTTGAAGGCATTGACTACACTGAAACCTTCTCCCCTGTTGCCAAAATGAACTCTATCCGCCTTGTTCTTTCCCTTGCTGCCTCTTTCAAATGGGAAGTCCATCAGATGGATGTTAAATCTGCCTTCTTGCATGGAGACTTGCATGAAAAAATCTATATGGAACAACCCATTGGCTTCATACAAACAGACTCCAGCCTTGTATGTCGACTTAAGAAATCCCTTTATGGTCTCAAGCAAGCTCCTCGGGCTTGGTATGCCAAAATGGATAGCTTTCTTTTAGAATCTGGCTTTTCTAGGTGTCATTCTGACAATACTGTCTACACCAAGAAAGTGGGCAACTCTCTTATCATCCTTGTTCTTTATGTTGATGATCTTATCCTTACTGGTAGTGATCCCAACCTTATAAACCATGTGAAGTCTAGCCTTAAAAGGAAATTTGAAATGACAGACTTAGGACACTTACACTATTTTCTCGGTCTTCAAGTCTTGCAATCCAAGGAGGGTATTTCCCTTTCCCAATCCAAGTATGCTTGTGATATTCTACGTCATTTTCACATGGAAGACTGTAAGCCAGCCCCTTCTCCCTTTCAGTCTGGAGTCAAACTCTCAGTCACTTGTACTTCTCCTGAAGTTGATGCTACCTTATACCGTCAACTTGTAGGAAAACTTTTGTATCTAACCCATACTCGTCCTGACCTTTCCTTTGTTGTTGGCCTTGTTGCTCGGTTCATGCAAAACCCCCATGAAAGTCATTGGAAAGCAGCTAAAAGAATACTTCGTTATGTTCGAGGTACAGTTCAGTTTGGGATTCATTACAGTGCCGAAGCATCTCCTCTATTGGTTGGTTTCACTGATTCCGATTGGGCTGGTGACCCTGACGATCGGAAGTCTACTGCCGGTTATGTGTTCACTCTTGGTTCAGGACCTATTACATGGGCTTGTAAGAAACAAGCTGCCATTTCTCTTTCATCAGCAGAAGCAGAGTATCGTGGTGCCGTAGAAGCTAGTAAGGAAGCCTTGTGGCTTCGTCAGATCCTGTCAGAGTTTGGCTTTCAGCAGCAGCATCCGACTACACTTTGGTGTGATAATCAAAGTGCCATTCAGCTATGCAAAGATCCAGTCCAACATCAGCGCAGCAAACACATTGAACTGCACATGCACTTCATCAGAAAGCGCATTCACGACCATGTTCTTGAAGTGCAATATTGTTCAACAGATGATCAAGTTGCAGACATCTTCACAAAGGCTCTCACAGAGGCGAAGTTCACTAAACTTCGATTTATGGTTGGAGTTCAGGAAGTTGTCACTAAGGGGGGATAGGCTCTAGTGCCTCCTTCCTTCTCCTATTGTGTCATATTTGTAAATCCTTCAATCCTATCCCAAGTTGTTCTTAAGGGGGGATGTTAGGATATTCCGACACATAGGAAATAGTTAAGTACAACTTGGTCTAGTATAGAGTTAGGTATAGAGTTAGGTAAAAGTGTGTTACATCTAGCGTTTAAAAAAAAAAATTACTCTTGGTATAATAACTCTTTCATTCACGTGCTCATTTTTAAAACCTTTTTAGTCATAAAACTTTTCCATAATGTCATGTTTGAAATATTTTGAAAACTTAAGATTGTTTTGTAGTCATAATCTTTGATTTTAATTCCATGGTCGAAAAATTGTCAAGATTTTAATGTTTTTCTAAGTCGTGGTAATTTATCTTTAATGCTATGGTTGAAAACAGTGATAATTATTTTTTCTTAACACCATGCTTGAAAACTGTTGGAATTTTAATGTTTTTCAAATAAGTGATATTTTAAATTTAATGTCATGCTTCAAAATCATTGGAATTTTAGGGCTTTTCAAAGACGTGATATTTTATCATTAATATCATGCTTGAAAATCGTTGAAAATTTAAAAATTTTCAAAGTCGTGATATTTTATTTTTAACGTCATTATTAAAAAATGTTGAAATTGTACCTTAAAAAAAAGGGTTATTCCGGCGTCAACACTGTTTGATTTCAAGGTGTTTTTTGGATCAAACAAAATGGGTTTTATTATTTTTTACTGTTATTTTTAATTGAAAATTTGCTCTGAAAACAAAAATGTTGATGCATAATCAACACTTTTTTATTTTGGGGTTGTTGTTTCATGTTTTTTTTAGATTTTTAGGCTCAAGTACTCGTTTTGAGGTAATATTTCCCGTTTGATCGGCAACTATGTTTTTACTTATGCAAGTAAAATCGACATCCTCCACGAGGGCTTGTTAAGCATGACTTTGAACAATAGTAATAGGTTGTAGTATAGAGGAGAAAAATAGAATAAACAAATCCTTTCTATGCATATAACAATGTTGTTCATACATAAGAAAGAAAACTAGACAAAAGAAATAACATTCATGAGTATAGAACATTCAATTCGCAACTGAAATATGATAACAGTTGTCTAGAGCAGCTTAATTGAATTCTAAATCAACCGAGATCATTATACTCATAAAACAAGAAGAGACAATAGAATAACTGAGAAATAGACAAACATAACTCCAAATATCATACCATAAGAATCCTTGCAGACAATAATCGATAACTCTCGAGTCATAAGCATTCTATCCATGAATTGATCACAACTACTCACATAAATTCAGAAAAATTGATGCAAACAATGTTGAACCATCAACCACCCTTTCATATGTATTTCTGAGTTTAAATAGAGATTGACAAAACACAATAAGAGTCTAAATGCGATGCACCATTGATCTAAGAGAGGATCGAATCAAAAATAAAAAAGAGGAAATCTTTTTCACTGTTATGAGTATTTTTCCTCTTACAATGAAAAGCAAACAAAAGCCATAAAAGCCTCATAGCTTTCTTTAAGAATAATTAAATATCTTAATAAAACCAGCATATCTTTGAAATCCATCTTCGTGAACCCAATAAAGCAGAAAAAACAAGAAAAGCTAGTGTTGACTGGGCAGTGACTTTTTGCTTTCAAAACTGACACGTGGTTGGTTGTTGAAGAGGTGAGTTGGATGCCACACCTTCTCCACGTTCCTATCTTCAAATTCCGACAAGTGGCTTCCTATCAACATGCGTGCAAATGTATAGGCAAGGTCTGCACAACGACTGTGTAGCGCCTGTACAACGGGCCATATCTCCCAAACAGTAATACTTGTATAAAAACTGAAAGAGGTTATTGTAGATGATAGTTTTTTGAAGATAAGCCTCTCTCAATTTCTCTAAATTATTCCCCAGCTTCCCAAATAATTCTCTACAAAACAATGACTTAAAACAAGAAATTTACAAATCACGAAAAATGAGCTTTGAATATGCATTTGAAACTCTCAATCTGTTACATTTGTGCAGAAACTGGAAGAGGTTATTGTGCCTTGGTCTGTGTTAGATAAAAACCTCTTTCAGTTTCCCAAAATTATCCTCTATGTGGTCGGAAACCGTTTTTCAATATGGTGGCTAAAACAGAGCTTGTGCAGTAGATTCCCACAGTGAGTGTGACCTCAATTTCTCATCAACTACCAGCTGAGAATCAATCTGTGGTATCATGTAGGGATGCTCTGTGCTCATATTAGACAGGGTCTTCATGACTGTACAGTGGCATGAGAATAAGGCGGCATAAAATTTGAATCACCCCTTGTCTTTTGTCTTGTAGTGCAATGATGATTTGAACTAATGAGTTACAGCACTCCACTTGATTTGGCATGAGTATAAAGCATGGTAAATCATTAAAATGTTGGGAGTATAATGTCTCTTAGGTAATGGGGGGTGGGTTGCATGTTATACATGAGGATTGTACATGTGATGAGTATAGGGAAGTGGTAGTGGTGTCATGGGAAAATAGGGTAGGAAATAAGGAAACATGGGGTAGATAGAAATAGGGAATAAGAATTTAAAACATATTTAATGAACAAACCTCATGACCATCAGAAATTTAGACTAACACAACTTCCTTTCGGATGGCTCTGATTGATGAACAACCGACACATAACCCCTTTTGACTTGACAGTATAAACATGTGTGACCTCATGAATCCCACCGACTTGACACCCTTTCGTGCTTTGGATGAACCCTCTATGGAATAAATTCAAGGATGTCGGACAATGATCTAGAGACTATGATAGCAGCAATAGTCATAGGCTCAACTGCTTCAAAAACTGAAAATCAATAGACAAGGAAAACACATTTGACGTAAAAAACCTAAGGCCCTAATAGATACCTTTGAGAACAGTCATGTATATATTCAAAGGTGAATTTGATCAAAATTTGTAATGACAGTGGATTGGTTATGTGTTATTTGTTGATGACTGTCAAGTATGTTTGATATCTGACAGTGTGGTTATTAGTTTGATTAATCAATGATTGGTTGGTTTGATCAGTGATTGATTACAGAGAGTTAATTAGTGTTCAGTTTTAAAGTGGTTATTGGTATTGAGTATAATGTTGGATGTAGGTCCAATTTGAAAATATGATGAAAGTTGGTCTGCATGTTTTGATGAAACATTATGAAACCTATTCCAAGTTGGTGCTAAGGGTTGGAGCCTTCAATGAGGGAGTCAGAGCTTCCTTCTGGTAAGAGCCGGTAAACTTGATTAAGAGATTGTACCTCCCTTCCAGTGTGTGGTAAAAAATGAATAGAGGTTGTAGCCTCCTACAAGTAGGAACCTGCGTGTTAGCAAGATTTTGTGCCAGTACAATATTGTAAGAAGCATTTCTTTATAATAATAGAAAGAAAACGGAGATGACAGCGATGGTGGTTTTCTCCCACATTAGGTTTCCACCTAAAAGTCCTCGTGTCTTTATGTGTTGATGTGTTGTTTACGTGCCATGATCTATCTAGTATTTATTGCATATTGAATGGCTAATGAATTAATGATGCAGTGGTTAAACATCTAATGGAAATTATGAAAAATTACTAATCTGCATACACACAATTTTAATTCATTGAAGGCGTATACAAACACGAGTTCTCTAAATAAGAGTAGCATTCAGTATTTTTCTTAAGAAGATTGATATATTAATTTTGGGAGACTTCATGTTTTGTGTATGATAATTGAGTTAATTTTAGTGTTTGAAGTGCGAAGGAAGCACAATTAAATCTTTCTTTGTATTGCACAGAATCAGGGTTCATTGTGTGGAATGTGGAAATACAACGTTCTCAAATAACAACACACTCTGCATAATCAAAGTTTAGTTTTCATTGTGTGAAATGTAGAGGTGCGGAGAAAGCTTTCATTGTGCGCACTACATAAATTATGCAAAGTGCATACATGCAAACGAAGCTATGTGAAGATGGTTTCCATTGTGCGGAGTACGAAGGTGCAAAAGAAATCTATGCGAAGGTGGCTTTCATTGTGTGGGGTATAAAGATGTGGTGACAAAAATAACAACAAATTGTAGAAATGTGAGATAATCGAATAACCACAAAATGTGAGGCCCACACAAAGATATTCCCCAACAAATATTTGTTTAGGATGGACTCCTATATGTAAAAATAAAAAGGAATGGACTGTTATATACAAAAATAGAAATGTTTTTCCATGTTATCATCAATGTTTCAAATACATGTAAAATATTCATTCATACGGTATGATTTGAAAGGAACATAGTTAGGAAATTTATATGTATATTAAATTTCAAACAGTAAATAGTTTGATTTTTATTTTTATCTTTAAATATATAAATGTTGTGAAAGTGAAAACTATTATCTCCATATTTATAATAAATAAATAAATAATCCTAACTGTTATTTTCATTTAATAATTTCATTTACTAAATTCTGATATGATTTAAGTGTTGAATTATAATAGATTTTAAATTAATTACCCCAAATCTGGTGCATGGAATGGATTTGTCATTATCACCCCACTCAATGGAGGGGAAGGCATGGGCATTCCACCCTCCGCTTGATTATCTCTTCAATCTCATGATCTGCCATGCCATGACATACATAACATTGCATTCATTGTTGCGAGTTGGCAAGTGGGAGAAGTTTCTCAAAGGAAATATGTAGATGTACAAGGCAAGTGCGAACAAGGTCATTCCAATTGTGATTATTTTCATCCTCCTATTTTGCACTCGTTTCAGTCCTGTAACTAATTTCAAATGTCAAATTGTTGTTTATGTAATCCACAGGACGGTCGGACTAGGTCCTCCTGACCTAGCCTCCCTTGATGAGCCCATCCTTTGGTTCTTTGCCATTATCCTGGTCAAATACTAGGCCTGCATGCACAGGGTGACAAAGATGATCTCTAAGAGTTTTCAAGTTGAGTGGTGGCCTATGCATGAAGGGAGTTGCATGTGCACCGACTAGAGTAGGGGAGACGAGTGGAGTCCATGCTCCATAGAGGTCTATCCCTCCAAAGCATTTTTAAGTAGGTATTATAGTTACTCATCCTCAATTGTACTACTTTATACAATCATTTTAAATGTTGATTTGTTGTTAAGGTTTGGTGGCCACAGTGTGGTCTTATACGTATAGTCTTCTCTCTATGGTCTTGCCTGCGTAACTCACACTCTATATGTTGATTCCCTATTTCTACTAAAGTGAGTTTATTTCTCTTGCCACTTCCCTCCCCCCCCGTGACTCACTCCCCTCTACGCCGCAACCCGCCCCTTTGCATCCTTGTTGATGTTTCCCTTCACCTTCACCTAAGCTATTAACTCTCCCTATCTCCATTGCTACTTGTGGCCTGCTCTTTATTTCCCCCTTGAAGCTCTACCCAATCCACTCAATAGCTCCTAGGACTCTTCATGCCTCGCTCACCACACCAGCATACCTCGACATCAACCTCAAAGTTGGCAAGGCTCCTCCAATAGGGTAGAAGAGAGCGCTTGAGCTCACCATCACACCCACAATGTAACTAAGCACTATCACCCAAGCTCCTATTGAATATAACATGAAATTGAAAAAGCAGCTACAAAAGTCCATGCACGCATAGATGAATTCTTGGATGTGTATGTACAAGCTTCAGTGGCAGAAGGGATCCCAAATCAAAGGCACACTTGGGGACACCAAAACCAATACCTTTGCACTATTGAACTATTCTGGAATATTAAGTCCCTACTTGGCAAAGTGCTCTTAGAGTGTAATGGATCCAAAAGAGAGATTTTAATGCAGTTGGACAAGCTATAGTTGGAGCATCAAGGCCTAGGACTCGAGCATCGAAATATGGCCTTAATACTTGCTCGGATAGAGCTTATGTTGAAACGTTTCAAGGGTCCCATCTCACCAAACACCCTTGCAGAGCCCATTGAAGTGTCTACCTCGTCCTAAGTTGCTTTCATGGCTTGTAGTCTCACTAGTTTGATCTCCCATTCTCGACATAATATGCTTTCTATGTTTAGTTTTTTTTTTTATCTTTACTTTACTATTTATATACAACAAACATATGTTTATGTCATCAATTTTAAAGATGCTAGCATACTCAGAGATAGCTTTTATAGCCAATGTTATTTTTTAATCAAAATTTGGTCCAAATATTTACACGTTTGCGTTGATCTAGGTTCCCCAGTAGACATATTATTAAACCAAAAAAAACAATAAATCGATAATACCTAGTCTAAAAAGAGGAGAAAATTATTGTTTAAAAGTTCAAAAAATACATTTTACTAATATAGAGGAAATCAAAAACAAAATAATAAAGATTCTTTAAATGAAAAAAATATATAATTTTTCTACAAAGCAACATCAATCAACCAAACTGAATCAATGATTTCTCTTAGGCAATGAGACACAAATTGTGAATATAAAAACCTTAATGATTTCAAAATCAATGGTCTACAAAAGGGATACAAGGTCATGATGAAGATACAAAGTTTTAACTAAATCAAGAAAAACTAAACTTCAAATTAGCGAGAAACTCAACAATGAGTTATTAAAGAAAGATGAAAATAGTTATCACCTACGGAATCAAAAATTGCTTGTACAAAACAAAGATAAAAGGGTGAGAAGAAAACACTACAAAAATATGTGTTAACAAATCAACATTAATTAATAGATAAACAATAATTGTTCCAGTGGACTCACAAAAGTCAACAAAGGTAACATCCAAACCATAGATATTAGAATCGATACAAATCTAATTAACAACCAAAATCAAAACAACTTTTATATTGGACTATTATTAACCATTAAACTACTAGAAGTGACAGACAATGAATGTTTTAAAACCAATAGGAAAAATGCAATGATGCATTATTGTCATCATAATCATAAGAATCATTGCACTATTGAATGAATGAATGTTTTAAAACCAATAGGCAAAATGCAATGATGCATTATTGTCATCATAATCATAAGACTCATTGCACTATTGAATGAACCAATGACAAAAAACAAAATGAATATAATGACAACCTTCATACATCCAAAAGAATACAATTTTGAGGCAAAGTGGAGAAGAAATCAACCATTAACAAGAAAAGATGACCAAAAGTTTCTTTTAAAAAACCATCAACAAAAATCTCATTAAAAATTGATGTAAGATTTATTAATCCATATGTGATGCAAAAATATTGTTTAAACTTATAAAGATATTATTCTTGGTTGTCTTCATGAACATAGCATCAAGTGAAAGCAATACAAGGAAAAAAAAAAGTTGTAAACTTCTCTAAAGTATTCTTTAAAGATATAAGCATTTTTTAAAAGTGAGACTATGTAACAAACATAAAGTGCATATGAAATTGCACAATAATAATAACAAATCATTAACGAACTAATAAAAACGTAAAGTATCTTTAAAAGTGACAACAACAAAATTAATATATAAAACAAATAATAATAATAAATCACAAACAATCCATCAATGTGTAATATACACCAACATAGATGGTTGTGAATTTTATATATTACACATTGATGGACCATGCAATGAAAGGTTATGACTTTTTGTGATTTATTATTATTATTAAGCATGTGTGTGTGTGTGTTATCTTCGTCATTTTTATGTTGGATATCTTCCAGTGAATGAAAAAGTTTATTATATCAAATGACTCAAACATCAAGGAGATATATGACAAACTTGCAAATTTGAAAGCCATTCTCCATCAACATTGAGACCACTCCCAAAATTCATCTCACGTGCAACTTTTTCTTTACATTATTAGGAACTTCAATAGAAAACCTAAATCAATCTTCTCGAAGGAGTGAGTTGCCTGCATCCACCTAAGCTAGCAATCCAAGCTATCAAAGATCTATTTATCTTCTAGACTTGACCTTGTCATTTGCTTAATGATCTTGCATTCAAATATCATATGCCAATGATCTATTTGTCTTCTAGGTTTGATCTTTTCATTTATTTAATGATCTTGCATTCAAATACAATATGTCAATGATTTGTTTCTCTTCTGGACTTAATCTTCTATTTGTCTAATGATTTTGCATTCAAATATCATATGCCAACCAAGAGGTTAGTTCATCTCGTTGTTGCCATTGTTAATGGACATTTGGCTAGTTCTATGCCAACGAGTCGTAGTTCCAACCTCCATGAGCAAGGCATATATCGATAAGTTCAACCAAAATTACCAGGCAGCATCCCTTGGATTTCCTTGTAAACAAAAGCATGTCCATTTGTAACACTAGTAATAAATTTTAAATTTATACACTCATGAACAAGTTGACATCCATGTCATGTAGTTTAATTGATAATTTAGTTTAATTGATAATTGGTAATAAGCTTTAGTTTAATTGATAATTTAGTTTAATTGATAATTGGTAATAAGCTTTGGTAGCGAATTGAGAGTAAGCTGAGGTTTGACATCCTCGATTTGTGTTAATGTGTTATTCATCACTGCCATTATTTTATTTATAGTGGAGTGTCAAGTTACTCACATCCAATAGAAGATAGATTTTATAGCTCAAAAGCACATGAGATAGTTTAAATGAGGCATGAAGCACATCAAAATACTCGCAATAAATAGATCAATTATATATACCACTACCAATGCTTATCAAAATAAGCACAATAAATAGGTCAATTACATATACCAATACCAATGCTTCATGTGAGTATTTTAATATGCAAAAAGATTAAACATCATATTTTTAAAGTGGTGATTAAAAATAAAGCATGATATGAATAAGATGTACTTTGATTCTTTAGAGCTTGTGATGGGATATCGTTATACAAAAAGCAGAGTCTTAGGTTTCATTGTTTACTGTTTCATATTTTCTTTGAAATACGAGTTTTTGGCTCTTTTTTTTAGAACATTCCCAAGTCTCTTGTCTTGGATATTCATTCTTTCTCACAAACAAGCGAAGTATCACTTTGTATTTTCTTGTTACGATAATGATATTCATTCTTTCTCACAAACAAGCGAAGTATCACTTTGTATTTTCTTGTTACGATAATGTATTAACAAGGCATTAACATTTGGGAAATAAAACTAGGCAAATTTTTTATTACACTCGTTCAGAAGCAAAACATTAACATCATGAACCAGCAATTTTAATAACCTCTAACTCAATTGTAGCAAATGCATTTTACATGGACAAGAATGAGATAACGATGATGTGACTGTCAACT
Source organism: Pinus tabuliformis (assembly GCA_031772625.1). Lineage (NCBI taxonomy): Eukaryota > Viridiplantae > Streptophyta > Pinopsida > Pinales > Pinaceae > Pinus > Pinus tabuliformis. The sequence continues at coordinate 719,502,686 of CM062809.1, forward strand.
TTTAAAATTGATTGGGGTTACGGATGACATTGTCTATATAACATAGACCCCTTATTAAGAATCATTGGAAATATTTACCTACTGTACATCTTAATCTGCAAGCTGATTAAAACACACAAAACAAACCTGCAAGAGTGAGGTAATAATGACTGATGTGAGTGTCAACTTTTAAACTTGATTGGCGTTACGGACAAACCTGCAAGAGTGATGTAATAATGACTGATGTGAGTGTCAACTTTTAAACTTGATTGGCGTTACGGACGACATTGTCTAACACAGATCATCGGAAATATAAGCTTTATTGTACATCTTAATCTGCAAACTGGTAACAACACACAAAAAACAAACCACTAAGAGTTTACAAAAGTAGAATCCAGTGTATCGTGTTTTTCTATTATCAAATGTTTATTAGTGAAAATATATATATACTAAGTTTGACAGGGGGGTGATTCTGTCGCGGAACATCAGAGTCCATAACTGTTAACAGTTCAAGACCCAGTGATGGATCCAAGGTATGTTGGTGTATCAACATCTGAATGAAAGTATTAATGAACGGGAATGGATCATATCAGATTGTATCGAAAATGAGACAGTTGACAGTGTCAATCATAAAAGATGGCACTAATCATAACAGAGGATGGTTCTTCTATTGACCAGTATTTTAACTCGACAAGAATGTGATGACGTTAGAACAAACATGCCTGCACGGAGTACAAATGCATTTTTACTTAATGTGTAAGATAGAACATCAGAATTTAGGCCAAACATGGCTCCACAAATAATTTGATCCTCACGGTAAATCTTCTAACAAAGCTGTTTACTAGCAATCAAAGCTTTATTTGCTGAGATTTTTTCCATCCAGGATAGGTAAATGTTTACAAAGGAAACATCCACTTGAAGCAGTTTCAAATGGGATGTGAAAGAATCGTTGCTTCTTCAAACACTAAATGTCTTGTTATCCAAAGATGGTGAACCCTTAAAATTTGATCCAAGCTGCAGAAGTTCCTTCAAATAACATAGATCATATCTCACTAGTGAAGTACAATGAAAAATGACAAACATGACAAACAATGTTACTGCAATAACCTTTTGAGCACACTTTGGCAGATTTATTTTGTAGTTCTGCTTCGTGATGTGCGAGGGCTGCAACTAAAGCTTGAAATTATGAGATGAACCAGCAGAAGTATAATCCTTGTTCGCTATAAGTATCAACAATTAAAGATACTTCAAATTTGCAATCACATAACTGTAGATATCAACAGTAAAGTTAAAACTGTGGTAGCATGCTAGAGAAATAGAAAACATAATATTTATTTGAACTGCACTACCCATGAAGCGAATGAACTTGGTGACAAAATTCTGACTGTACTGATTCCTTAGTTGACTAAAAGATACTCGAATCAAATCAAATTATTGTAATATGCAAGGTAAACTACTTTTACATAGAAAATCCTTTCACACAGGAACAAAAACAATTCTTAAATTATTTGAAATTCGTACACTTTTTAAAACATTCAATCTTGGCAACTCTACAGCAGCCATTAGTTTTACTAACATTTGATGTAACAACAGTTGCCGCACCTCACAGACAGGAACGACTTCAGAGAAGATGCACTAATACAACGCTTTCACTGTACAGAGATACAATGTTTGCATATTAGATAGAAATTTTTTAGTTCTTCAGAAAGGGTGCAATTTAAGAGCCCACTTTATTTCAATATACATTGGAAAACTAAACAAAAAATATGCAATCTTTCATATATATCTGTGTCATAGCTAGACAAAGTGAACATTTTCTAGGAAACCGAACTACAACGTACTTTCATAAACAACTCTACCTCAACAATCTTTGGTGGTACAAGGCTCAAGCAATTGAAAAACTATATATTAATAAATAAGAAAAAACTTACAGCTTTGGCAATTAAATACACGATCAAAATTCTCTGCTAGTAGATATACATATATGACCAATGTTAAAAAGGTAGCGCATTGTTAAAGCTAGGATGCAAACCTATAGAAAAAACTGCAGCCATAGTGACGTCCGGAGTTGAATCTAACGAATGGTTTGATTTTCCCTGTCAACAACCATCGAGAAACATGTACTTTTAACATAAACAACATCAAAATCATTTCAGAACCTTCTAAAGAAAATCTTTTTCTCTCTTCAACATCTGCCATGCCTCTTTTAGAAGAGGAGAAAGATTTTCCCATGCTTCAAAGCCTGCTCATTACCATCATCGATAAAGTCAAAATCCATTATACAATTTGTGTCAACATCCTTCACAAGCTTGTCGACTAGATCTTTCAGCAAACCCATCAAGAGACCTGTACTGCTTACATACACAACATCAAAATCATTTCAGAGCCTTCTCAATAAAAGATTTCTCTCTTCATATCTGGAATGTCTCTTTTAGGAGCTTACAAATCTCTTTCTCCGCTTCGATGTCTGCTCATTACCATCATTGATCAAGTCAAAATCCATCATACAATTGTCATTAACATCCTTTACAAGCTTGTCAACAAGATTTTTCAGCAATAATGACTTTGACAAATTTTGTGGAGGTTTAGACATTATCATTTGCAATTTTCTGTTGCATTCCTCAAAAATTTTGACACACTTCCTACGATCGCAATCATCATCTTCAATTTCAGCACTGTTTTGCTTTGTATTTTTATCATTGGCATTTACAACACTATCTTCTTCAACGCCATTGTTATATACCACGAGATTAGACACATTGCTTAGCCAATCAAAGTTAATATCTTGTCTAGTTAAATTAATCATTTCCTTTGGGTCCTGCATATCCCCCCACAACGTGCTAACTTTGATAACATGCTTACAAAAGTTGCCTCTCAATGCCCATGGGCAATTACATGAACTGAAAGTCTGCCCTAAAAACAACACAAGATATCTATTTGACGATGACTGACTCTGAACCCAGTATGCATTTTCAATGTGCTCATCCCGAACACAATGATCTTCAGGAATTCTTTTTGCTTTGTCTACAGACGTTTCATACATGTGCTCCAACCTATAGTTATTTACAAGACTAGAATTTTTCAGACAACCCATGTTCCAGTAACATAATTCCACCCTTTTTAGTAATGTGAAGATCAACCAATCCATTCTCTGTAGAGACTTCTTTCTACGATCACAAAGATATTTTCTTTTCAGAAAACAATGATAGGATTCAATGGAACAGTTTGTTTCTTGGTTGACATGACAAAAATTTATGTAACACTTTGCCCACATATCTGCAACAATTACCAAATTTATCAAAATTTACCTCAGACAACAAATGATTGATAAAGCAATGCACTACAAATCCCAGCTGGATGCTTACGGAATTTTTCGCCCACCATCCAATTTGTTGAAAAGTACTCCAAGAAACGCTCCTCTGCTGCAAAGTCAATGTAGAATGCATTCATAGCTCGGGATATCGCATCTGGGTCAGGACAAGAATTCATGATTTCACCTAACATTATAAACATCTTTCGGGCATTCTTCCCACAAGTGGCCAACTTGTACACATTCTTCAACCATGCTCTCCGAAAGTGCCATACGCAGAGCAAAACTCGAGATCCAGTTATAGCACTGCAACAAACAAGACAAGTTTTATGAAGTATAAACAACAATGAATTAGGACATCAATTATAATGAATACCTTAATGCCTCAATGTCAACCAGTGCATCATCTGTCATGAAGGCATTTATTGTCCATGTAGGTTGAACTTGTCGACCTCTCTCCATGAGTGCTGGCAAACACCGTGAGATGTCCGACAATCTATTCTGTGATGAGATAACCCATGCAACAGGAAGAGCATTCTGTTGTGTGTCAAACACGAGCAAGGTGTACAATTGATACTGCATTAACAAGATTTCCATGTGAATAGTTAAGACAAAAATAAAATTTGCTAACACCACTGATTATACATATGCACCTTATTCAATTTCCTAGTACGTTGCCATGAATACTCACCCCGTATTTGTTTGTCCTGAATGTTGAGTCCATGGCAATATAACCATTGTGTGAGAATTCAACCATCTTGAGCAACATGCACTCTGTCTGAATGCCAATAATAAATGGCATGTCTTCGGCATCTGGCCTTTGGAAGAAAAAGAATGACTTGTGCTCATGTTGGTACCATAAGTTAACACTCATTGAGTCATTTTTGTGTAGTTGAAACTTAGCTTTGGCCAAACGATTACAAATGTTGATGATGTCCATCTGCAACAAATGACCATCCTGATTAAATTTTAGCTCAACATCATATCTGCCCTCTGCCACCTCCAAAATATGTTGCTCATAAATCACGTTGATTGGCAATCCCAAATTATACATCGCCTCCACTGATAACACCATTTCTCTTGGAAGTCGAGGTTCATTCCTAGCCCTCAGATCACCAGAGTTATCCAATTTCCCATGACATGGCCAGCCATTCTTATCCTCATGGACATACGCGTTGTATGTAATTATGGCAACCCCTGGTCTGGCAACCATTTCTTTCACAATGAAATGGCACCCACATCCTCTCTTCTGAATATTTTGCCGCCGCTTTCTTATAGGAGGATCTGGTTTAGTCCTGTTATCTTCCGGTCCATAAGAACAATGATATCTGAACAGTTCCAATTGTCTACACATCAGATTTTCATTTCACCAATTCATATAAATCAACACGGTTTCAACAAATCTTATACAATGTTACTTACTCAGAATAAACATTTGCTCTTGAACACCTCACACTGGAATAATCAGGGACCTCAATTGATCTTGCCTGATGCCGAATAAACTTACAAGGTGCATCAGGGTTCATTTCTTCTCCCTTGATGAAGTCTGGTAATCTGGAATATGGAATAAGCGCAACACGGTCAAGAGAATTATCCGTTCTAAGAATTTCACTCCACATCAAATCAGCCTGAGAAAACACTTTCTTCCCACAGTTTTGTACTTGTTGATCCAAAATAAAACACCACTTTGACCTCCGCCCCATAGTGCTTGGTATTCTACATAAGAAGCCAACGAACACTTAATCACCTAAGTAACAATCAGATATGGACATACGTAAATGAATATGTGCCATACAAATATAACAAAATCGATATTTGTCTAAGACATCTCGGTAACGAACCTAGAAATATTATAAACAAACTATCGTTACAATAATAATATAATTGTGATAATTAAACATATAAAAATAAAAAATAATTTTAAAAAATGGCACAATTAGTTATAACCATTGTGCTTTTGGACTTAGAACAGCATTGTTTATTTTGTTTTTCCAACGTTTCGAACAGTATCTCCCAAGGAAAGAAAGAATCGTACATTGGTAAACCCAACATATTTTTCTTACAATAAACCAACAGAAAACATGGATAAAGCTTATGGTGGTTTTTGCGAGACACGATATTGATTAATACATTGAATACAGGGATAAGGAGAGAAATATTAGCATAAAAATAAAATCAATGATGTACAGTTGAAAGCATAGTTTTAAAATTCGGCCGATTCGAAATGGAAACGGCCGAGTTGATCCGTTTCATTGCCCAGAAATGTGACTCGGTGGAGGAAACGGTTCAGTAGGCCGAGTCATGGCTGACTCGGCCAACTCGGCCGTTTCCGTATTGACTCGGCCGAGTCATAACCAGTGGCCTGTAACCCCATCAAAACAACGATTTGACATTTTTTTAATGAAATTTTGAAGTGTTTGCTGATTGGTTTGGACTCCAATGTGTTTTATGAATTAGTTAAATGTTATTTGGGGTCCATTTCCCCCTCCCAAACCCTATTTAACACACTCAAATGCTCTCTACTATTGATATGCTATTCAAATTTCATGGTAATGTTAAATTCTTAAAGTAAAAGTGACATTCTCCTTAATCTTCATTTTCATCCTTTTACTTAAATTTTTAACATTACCATGAAATGACTCAGGATGTTTGAGAGTGGTTTCGGCCTCATTGGATTTCATACGGAGAAAGTAGAATTTTAGATTTCATTCAAAATCCAGCAGACTTATCAGTTTTTCAGAATTTCAGGATTGGAGGATTGCAATGTTTCCATTGAATTTTGTCATGTATTAGGGTATGGAACTCGTATTTAATCAAGAGCACCAATCCCTCTATGTACCTTGATGTTAGTGACATTGGTTGTCGAACTCCTCTGGGATTCGTTCCCAAACCAGGAGCTTCTAAAAATGTCGTTCCCGCTCCCGTTTTCGCTCTCGCTCCCCACTTTCGCTCCTGCTCCCAACTTCCAAGTAACACTGAGCCAGATGATGTTGGCAACTCTAACAGTAGCCAGTAGTACTGGTCACAGACTTTTGTTGTAGAGGCCATTTATAGCCTCCTTGGTTATGTGTTTTTGTTTTGATCTCTATATCATCATCGTGTATGTATTGGACAATGCCTTGGGTGCCATTTTGATATAATGGATATATTCATGAGCCTACTTTGATCATATGTTGTCTTCTATCTATATTCTAATGCTGTGTGTTTGGAAACATGAATGAAAATCTTTAAAATTATCTGTTTTTATAAAAAATAAATATTTAATGTATTTTTTACAATGACCGAGTCATTGAAATCGAGCTGGCCGAGTCGATACCGAGTCGGAGTCGGAGTCGGAGTTGACCCTCGGCCGAGTCGGAGTCGGAGTCGGAGTTTTAAAACATTGGTTGAAAGACAGCAGAAATTGATAATGACAGTGATGTAATATAAATGGCAACAACTAACAATCAATTCTAATTTTTGTGCAGTAATCTCATATACCAGTCCTCAATGAACTCTCTCGTACTCTTATTCTTAAACAACAACAGGACTTTGCCCTCTGCCTCTATTGCATCATTTGACTTGAACAGCATAATAGAATACATAATCAACATATAGTAAGTCGCAGAAGTCATGCCTGATTAACCAACTGAGCAGCAGATGATACTAGAGGGAAAAGATGTTATGAATTAAACTAGTAACAATCTCGTAAGGATGGACCCAAATTAAAAAGCATAGTGTCTCTAAAGCTCTTGGCAGCATCAACAAGTTCATTGATTCTTCAAGGCAAACAGCATGCTTCTCTATTGCCCCTGACCCATCATAGTTCACACAGGATAAGAACAACAAAAAGGGTTTGGTTAGAGCTGGCCTTGAGTTTTCTTTAACAAAGCTGCTCAGTATTACCCACTTTTCAAAATATAGTGTTATCCCTTCCAATAACCCTTTGAAATTAGATAAGGAACCGTTCTGTAGTGTATAAAGAATGACAGTCAAATCAACAAATTAAATCTCACCTCATGGAAAGAGGAATTACTCCTGTCCACAACTAGAAAGAGTGATTGATTAGTTGGAAGAAGTTTTCTGATGTACAAAGACATACATGCAAAAATAAAGATATTAGCTTCAAAGAATTTCCTGTTTGCTTAATTCGTCGGCCACCAGCGACTATGATATCCTTCCCTGATGTCAACTTCAGTTGGCTACTACATATTATCCTTCTCTACATTTAGTGTTCTAACTCTAAGTGTTTCTTAGAATTTCCATGTTCATATCCTTATACATAAGTTTTGAGATCAAACAAAAAATGGCAAATTATTTTGCTTCAGAATGAATAAATTAAAGATGTATTGCACAGGAGCTCATCCTTTTCTTTCCTAAGATGAATGGGTTTTCCTTATCACAATCTGCATCTGCACATCCCTTTTATCTTAAAATTAAATATCTGAAGAATAGAGAGACTGCTACATCTGCAGGTACCTTGACAGATTTCCCAAACAGAAGTATGAGCTCAGCTCATCTGCAATGAATCCTGGAAATTGTAGTGTACATTTCGTACTAGCTTCTCACCATACACCCATCCCTTGTTTGCTACCAGCATGTGTAACGTTTCAAAGGCACTTCCATATACCTAACACACGTGGATGAGAATGAGACCTCCCACTTTCTGTGACAGATTACATGTGCTGGTTAGCCTTCCTTGTGTTGACCGTTGCCTAGGTCTAGAGATATGAGTGTGGTTTTCCTTTTTTGTTGTCTAGCACCTGAAGGAGGTCCTTGACCCCTTGGTCTAGATCATCATTTGTCTTTGGTAGGTTTTCTTGGGTTTTGCCCTTTGACATTTTCTTCCTAGCTGGATCAACCTTCGAATGCATGCTTAGATGTGAATCATTGATCCGTTAGTTAGTTAGAGATGCCTTCAAGAGGTCTCCAAAGCTCTGAAATCTGTTTGAAGGCAGGCACAATGGCTTGTTCAAATCTGATCTCCCACTTACTTGGCAGAGATGACTTGCTCCCACATATCAGCCTAGCCCATGGAAGCAAACCCTTAAACTGGTGAAAAACCTATGGTTTCCCTAATCAAATGCATTTCTCCAATCAAACCTGCAAAATAGTTCCCATGATGCAAGGATTTTTCCCAATGGTCAGCTTGTCGTTTCCTTGACAACCCTATGTCATTCCCTTTTCTATAAGCACCCTTCATTTGCGTTGTTGTTGTTGACAACTTCTCAATCTCTCTCAAGTGTTGAATCTAGGTTGAGATTTGTGCCATAATCTCCCTAATCTCCTTCTCAAGCTCTTGGGTTGCTTAGGCCCACTGTCCCTTCCATGTTCCAACCCTCTACCATCTAGAAGTTTCCCTCACCAGCCTGCTCTCTCTAGAGTCTACGTGTTTGGTTTCTATGTTTTGTTGAATTAATTGCTTTGTATCTAGGATTTCCTGGCTCCATACCTAGTGTTCCCTTGGGTTTTATTCAATCACACGTAAAGGGAGGTTACCAACACAATCTCATGACTCAGAGCACACTTGATCTTCCATTCTTGGTATTACCACTTTTGGCTAATTGCATGGTTGAACTTATAGTGTATAAAATTTTTCATTTCATAATGCAATTTCCAAGAGTTACCTAAGAAGAGCTACATTTTGGAGCATTGTGGGAGGCTCAACTTTTATGGCTCCTCATACAAGTGATTTGAATCTTCTTAGCATATGTGGCATCTTTCATTTCTTTCTCCTTCTCTTTTCATTTTCTTAACTTAAACACATAGTCTAATTATGAGTTAAACCCAATTTACCATTTACTTTATAGTTCTATTTCTCATTCTAGTTCTTACAAAACCTTCGGAAACCTAAATGAAATAACTTTATAATCAACCACATCCCCAAGTTAACATTAACTTAGATTTAATCAAATAATCATGGCTTCTTATCAACAAATAGTTCCACAAGGAATCCACCTAGGATGGATTAATCCTTTTACAATGCAGCAATATTGTTCAAGGATTCAAAAATCATATTGCTTTATGTCCTCAACCTTACCAAACAGGCAAGCAAGAAGATGGTTCATTCTATCTAAAGAGATGTTTTTCCCCATGTTTTGAGGATAAAGCTTTTAAAGGGTGGGGGGTGACTTGTAGCATAACTAGAGTATATTATAATTATTGTCATAGTGTTATAAACAGCTATTATGCAATAATAGCCATAAGTTAAAATGTACATTTATGTTGCAATGAATGATAAATTATCTCTTTTTCCAGTTAGTATGACTTATCAACCCGACATGTATTTAAATGCATGCCATTGAATCTCAATTCATCAATCCGCAATAAGGGATTCCTATTAATCAATATCTATATATTTTAACATCGATAGTATGGGTTCTATCTTCATGGACAATGATTGATGAAGTAAACCATCGAATTTCCCTCATTGAAACCTTCCCCCCACCTGCATTGAGCTTATTCAATGCAACAATATGGCAATAAAACATTTTACCAAGTCCCTCCATTAGAGATTCCCTCCATTAGTTTCATCAATTTCCTAAGGGCTCCATTTACAACATTCAACTCCGTGTTCAATTTGTCACACATGTAAACATTGCTGAAGTTGATGAACATGGCCTAGTAACCATTTTAAACACAAAACAACATAACAAAGAGATCAATTCAACTTTCATTCGCAGAGCATGCATTGCACTCGATAACACAGTGACCACCCTTCTTGATGATGGGCTTACATGCTTTTTTCCAATGCTGCACATCATGATAAAATAGTATGTCTATACATTCAATAACACCACCACACTCCACGCTCAAACTTCGAAGCAAACATTAACTAGCTCATTATATTAGAAACTGCTCATGCTAAGACTTTTGTGGGGGGCGGAAAGCAAGCCTAAAGCTTATAGACTTCATGTTTCAAACAAGAATGCGATCAGCAATGAGGCTATCAGCATACCCCCACCAAATACTAAAAACTAAAAAACCATTCGCCTTACTGAAGGTAAACCTAATACTTTAACCTAGAAGATTTCGTTATGGTACTACGACCACCAAAAGACACTCATAACCAGGAACAATATCATGTCCTCTAAGATAAAAGAGAAAAAAAAAAGGCCAAACCAACCCAGAAATTGAGAAAACAGAGAAACCAAAGACCATCATCATAAAAGTGTAAGCCATGCTCAAAATTCATCAAGATTCCTTTTTTAATCGGACTCTTCTTGGATTAAATGTCTTCTAAGAAAAAGAAGAAGCAGTGCAACATGCATTGGGCAAATGGTTCAATCTGTTGAACTAACACTTATGACATTGGTATATTTTTTCCTTCCTTTAGAAAAGTACGTGTGTGCACGCACACGAATACGATAACATATGTTTATTTGGTTAAAGCGGACATTCAAGAGAAAGAAAAAAATCGTTACTCTACAATATATTGTATTCAATTCCAGCCATAGAGAGAATTGCTCTGCAATTTCTGAGTAAATTCAACCTGTTACATGTGTGCATTATATATATATATATATATATATATATATTGGTTAAAGCGGATATTCAAGAGTGAAAAATAAAAATCGTTTCTCTACCATATATTTTATTCAATTTTGGCTATAGAGAAAATTCCTCTGCAATTTCTGAGTAAATTCAGTCGTGACATGCATGCATTAACGCCAATTAAAACACACTCACGATGTACACCTCAAGAAGGCAATGTAACGAAAATCTATAGCAGCAAAAATTAAAATTAAGAAAAAAAATTGCAAACTTTAAACTCGAATTTCTATATTGGGGTTAAACATCCACTGTCCCCTACCCTGTTTGAGATCTATATTGATGAGTTGGGGGCATTTCTACACAAGCATATCCAAGACACCAATGGTTGCCTTCTTCACCAAGTTCTGATATCTATTCTCCTCTTTGTTGACGACGTGGTCCTCCTCTCCTCATCCCCACAAGGATTAGAGACACAATTGAATGCCTTAGCTCTATTTTGTGATCTTCGACAGTTGATGGTCAACCCGGGTAAAACCAAGGTTATGATCTTCAATGGGGTGAAGAAAACTTCAGACCTTCACTTCCTATTCAAAGGGGAGGAGGTTGAGATCACCAACACGTATCCTTACTTGGGGATGCAATTCTCAGGTCCCTACTTCAGTTTGCGACCAACGCCTCAGCCTCGGATCAACAAAGGATATGGATCCTTAGCCCTTCTCAAGAGACAGTGCTTTCAACATCACTTCCAAGACATCTCGTCCAAAATGAGCCTCATGGACACCTTGATCCGTCCCATTGTTCTATATGGCTCAGAGATTTTGGAACTGTCTTTACTTGAGTCAGATTGGGCTTCAGCTGAGAGAGTCCAGATTCTTCTTCTCCGCCACATCATTAGATGCAAACAGACAATACCTCAGCACATCATCCTTGTAGAGTTTGGAGCTCAGCCCTTTTGGCTTGAGACGGTCTTCAAATTGGTTTCATTCTTGCATCATGCCTGGGGCTTTGCAAACTCGATAAAGAGTAGGGACCGATATCCTTATTTAGAAGAGACTATTGCCCGTTCTACTCCCTCTGGACGGGCCAAATGTTGGTTTACAAGAGTTTCAAATCTCTTAGAGTCAGTAGGCATTCAATTCGATTGTCTCCCCCTTTTCCAATATTCTTTAAATGCTCCTGGTCACCTTTTACCTACTAGACAGGAGTTGAACAAGATCATCAGGGAAGACATCTACAGGCAGTTCGTCCAAGTCACCTGGGTCAATCCTTCGAGGGGTTGTGCCCAAAGATGGCTTTCTACACTAAGCACTTCTTGGAGTTGAGAGACGGGCTCATTGTTCGAGCCTAGTATATGTTTCGCCACTGGATGCATGCTCTTCGCATTCCTCTAGGCCAGTTTAGAGTAGGTTCTCATAGACTTCAGGTAGAGACAGACAACCAGATTGATAGACCAGACAAAATCTGCCAGGTATGTCATTTACAAGAAGTGGAGACCGAGGTGCACTTCATTTTTGGATGCCCTGTCTATTACAAGATTAGAGGAAAGTTCCATTGCTTGTTCAAAGATTCTCAGACCCTCGCCGACTTTTTCAGGTATCTCAATCAGAGATGTTTGGCCCTATATATGCAGGAGGTTATCAGGTTCCGAGCGCATATTCTTCAACCTCCCATCAGACCAGACCCCACACAAAGGATCACAGCGTTTTTCAGGGTACTACCTTCAGACAGGAGCACCAAGAGACCGGTTTGATACTGGTACATATCCAAACACTAGATTAGTGAGGATCTGTGGGACCTCAACCCGCCACACAAAATCTCAGCAACAAATCCGTCTCAGATCTGTTCTTGGGAGATAGACTAGGTCCTCCAGACCTCAGCAGTGAGCGAACTCCCCTAGGCAATGATTTAATGGACAGTCTGCACTTTTCACCATCTCTTCATCAGGCCAACAGACTTTGTTGAGTTTCATTTAGTGTTCTTCATTCAGGCTCGGATGTTAGGAGGAGAGATGGGTTTGATCCTCAAACCCATTAGCTCTTGGCAGCATTAGCTCTTGGATCTTCTCTGCCCGGGCATTTCATGCATTGTATCTTTTATGTTCATGCATTGTATCTTTTATACTTCATGCATTGTATCTTCTATAGGATACCGTTTGGTTCGCACGCATAGTATGGACATCATTGTACTCAACAGTCTCTTTGACCTACTTTGACCTACTTTGTTGTCAATAGTTAGACATAAATAAAATTATCTTATCTTATATTTCCTAAGACGTCTAACAACTAAGGCAAGAGCTAACCAGCCTGCTATCGGGCCTTTAATGCACCCGATAGCGGCCTCACCATACATACATGCCCATGCCATCCATCGTTTCTCCGAGAGCTCGACGGCAACTTTTTCCGGGAACGGGTGACCCACCACCTCCGAGCTGGCACCCGCTGTGCTGGCGCATTTTCAAACCAACGCTCACGCATTTTCAAACGATCCCTCGCGCCAAACATTCATTTGCTCCATTCGCGCTCCCGGAACAGGTCCTCTGCAACCCTCTCAAGCATTCGTTTCTCCTGCTCACGGCGTTGGCTCACCTCGCAAGTCCACTCACGGTGTTGAATCCTTCTCTTTTCTCTACAATCCCAAGTTTCAATCTCTGAGATAAAATTGTTTAAAGAAAATGTGAATACCAAAGCCACGTTAGGCGCTTGCGCAGAGCATGCCAGCTCTGGCACCGGAATCAGTGAAAAAACATCACCCATGATATAAAAGCAGAGGCAATTTTCAATAAGATCAGGAAGAAATCCACGAGAGGCAATTCTCGATAAGATTGGGAAGAAATCCAAGAATATCCATGAACAGCAGCATCGAATTTCTCAAAACAGAACACTGATATCAAATTCCTAATGTTTTTTGCTGCTTCGAGGTGATAATTCTTGAATGTTTTTGTTACACAAACTTTGTGCACTGCCTGTAAAATAAACTTAAATGGTTATTAAAATTTTACAGAATGAGCCCCAAGAGTTAGCTCAATCGGTCAAATCAAGTGCCTCGCCAATGGGAGGTCACAGGGTCGAATCCCGAAAGCTCTTGGGGTTAGGTCAGTAAATAGGCCGAGGGGTGTTGATGCCTTCGGGTGCGTCCACTCAGTGTTGAACAACCCTGGATGTAGCGGCTACCCATTGACCCGGTTATCCGTGAACCAGAAGTGAAAAAAAAAAAAAAAATTACAGAATGCTAGAGTCTAATTAGACTGTTTTTTTGCTTTGAAAGTCTGGAAATTCTGGTCGGGATTTTTGTGAATCTAATTTATAAGTGCCTGTTAGGTGTCCAGATGTTTTTGATGGTATCTGTTAGGTGGTGAGGCCGCCTTGAAATTTTTTTATATCAACTGTTATGATTTTCCTATATCAAGCTCTTATCATGTCTTGCCCAAAGGACTGCTTGCTGTTTATGTATGTTTTCTTTTTCAGCGAGGATGATATGACATGAAAGGTTCTGACTAAGAAACCAAAAAACATATAGATACTATATATTCCGTGCAATCTTTGTTGATATTTTCATAAAATAAAAATATTTTTTTTGTATTTGTTAAAAACCTCATTGATGGAAACTACAAGAAAATGAAACCAACATGCAGAACAATAATTAACTGATATAATGTGACAAAAGGTAATGTTTCTCACGCCTTCCCATATTTGTTTCTAAATAGAATCTTATGTTCTCATTTCTAAGGTAATTGTGGCCTTTCCTATGTAAGATTCCCTTTGAAAACACCTTAATTTTTCCCTTAAATCTCTGAGATTTTATTGAAGTTCTCGGTGAGAGTTTTCGTCAAACAATTTAATGTCTTATGGCTGTAGGTGGTTGTTTCTTCTTTTTTATTTCTGATTAGAAAACATAATGTTGTATTCATGCCCAAACAATTTTCAAATAGCGGGACAACCTTAATATTAGACTTCAGCCAAAGATACAATTCTGATATACACCATACAATTGCAAGAAGCACCTTTCACCAATGCAAATTACCCAGAACTAAATAAAATTGCATTTCTAATTTATGAGCTGATATGCCAACCAGTCTTCAACCAGCAACTAATATACCATGCAATACTCTGAAATAACACCATTCACTGACTTAACAATCTTAACAAATTTCAATGACTTGTATGCAAGCATCTCACACAATTTTGAGGGAGATAATATGGAACATCTCACCCCTTACACAATAACTTCAAAATATTCACAAAAGGAACTCTAAATATGAGCATCTCATCCTTCCTTTTCTCATGCACATTCCTTCCACACATATTCAATCTCAGACCAATATAAAGGTAGCTAGAACAAGCATGGCACCCTCAAACCACAGTCAAACATCCTTCTTAACAGTCCCACAAATTAGAGGGAACTATCAGGGATTTTCTTAACCCTCTGATGCAACAGCATTTCAACTTCAAAATATCAACATACACAGAATCTCTACTTGATTATTTACAACAATCAACATAATTGTCCTCGGGCTGTATGCCTGGACAGTTCTGTTAGCAATTTCGGCCCACAAGCTTCCATAAAATGAACATCATTTTGATAACAATTGACACGGTGCTATGCCGTAGGCCCAAAATTATCAATTTCCCATAGCATTTATCATACCAGCAACAGTCAGAATATAAAGTCTAACAATTACTCTAATTAAAATCAACTTTGTAATAAACCAAATAAAAGTAGAGGAGTTATTCCCTTACAACCAACAACTCTGGCACATCCAAATCTCCCAAGTTAATTCCTACTAGAAATCAGCTACTTGTCACTACTGGTAAGACTTTCCCCAACTTCGAATCTTCTAAGTTTATACTCTAGTTGTTCTCTTTACAACATTCAATTCTAACCTACTTGAGGGTCATTTTCATCCTGATCTCTGTTTCACTACAAATATAATGATAGCCATCTCTGTTTCATCATGCAACCAGTTATCTACAGTTTATTAAGCGTGCTCATGCAAACTTGAAAAGTGTGCGCTTGCAGTTTATTTTGACTACTAAATTTGCCCCTGCATCAGACATTGAATCATTTGTAGCCAATAAAAATATTTCAGTCTCTCTAAGTATCTAATTTAAGAACTGCTTTTTGTCTCACACACAAGCTCTGTTCCATCCCTTTTTCCTGGTCCCTAGTTCTTCCTGCATGATCATTTAAAATATGAGGAAGGCGTGATAAATATGATAAAACACGCAGAACAACAATTAACTGATATAATGTGACAGAAGGTAATGTTTCTCACGCCTTCCCATATTTGTTTCTAAATAGATTCTTATGTTCTCATTTCTAAGGTAATTATGGCCTTTCCTATGTATGATTCCCTTTGGAAACACCTTAATTTTTCCCTTATATCTCTGAGTTTTTATTGAAGTTCTCGGTTGGAGTTTTCGTCAAACAATTTAATGTCTTATGGCTGTAGGTGGTTGTTTCTTATTTTTTATTTCAGATTAGAAAACATAATGCTGTATTCATGCCCAAACATTTTTCAAATAGCGGGACAACCTTAATATTAGACTTCAGCCAAAGATACAATTCTCATATACACCATACGATAACAAGAAGCACCTTTATCAAAGAGATTTAGAACAGTCGGTGAAGGAGCGCGCTGTTAAGGCACTCTGTAAGCAAAGGTCACCGGTTCTAGTCTCGCCGATACCAAAAAATCCAGCATGGTTTCCGCTGCTGCGGCTCAGGCCAGGTGCAATCCCGGGTGAATTTGACAGCTTAGACACCCCTGAGTCGTGGCCTCTCAGCCACAAGGTAAGAGTGATTTTCAGGATTCACCCACTTATCAACCAAAAAAAGACAAGAAGCACCTTTCACCAATGCAAATTACCCAGAACTAAATAATATTGCATTTCTAATTTATGAGCTGATATGCCAACCAGTCTTCAACCAGCAACTAATATACCATGCAATACTCTGAAATAACACCATTCACTGATAAATATGAGCATCATTAACAAGCTGGAAATTGTAGGGCCATTATACAAACTCAATAAAGAAAATACATGGCATTAAGTATAACAGAGGAACCTGATATCATACACAGCAATGAACCTTCATTTCAATATTCAGCCCCTTGAGGAATATCAGCAGGGATGACTACAGAAATTCGAGCTCTTCATTCCTCAATCTTTAGCCTCTGCCACAGTCCTGAATACGCTACAGGAGTTTACTTGGTGACTGATATACACGCACAGCAACTAGATGTATCTCGGCCTCTTTTTAATCTTAAGCTTCAGCCACTGAGGATAGTTAATGCAGCCAGCATATAAAGAGATAATTCGGCCCAGTAATGAAGGTGATACGACCCTCTCAAGCAGCAGAGGAACACGGCCAACAAGGTAAGGAACTCAGCTACTGGAAAATGGAGAAACTCGGCCCAGGTGTCCCCAGAATATGTTCCCCTGAGATGCCAAACTCGATCCAACTAGGAGCAGCCAACTCGTCTCTCTAGATTGATGTGCACAACATCTTTCTCCCAAGAACTTCAACCCAATGAGAGAGAAACTCAGCCAGCAAGTAAAGTGAAGGAATCTTGTCCCTCTCAACAAAGGAAATCGACCCACAAAGAGTTCAGATTTGAAGGTCACGAACAGCCATGAAATGGATACCTTGACCCTCGGAAATATAGCTCATCTAATGGGTAATGTGCATCTTTCTTAGGTTAAATGAGACAGAGCAATGGGGCTAACGCTTTAAAAAAACTCCAAGAAAAATATCCTATGAAACTAAAATGAGTCCTCACTATTCCTGAATATGCAGAGCTAGGATAACTGTTGCTTCTCCATGGATCAAAAAGCAATGTTTGTAAGTAAGAGAAACAATCCACGCACAAACAGAGAAAAAATATAGGTTACATCATCTGTAAGAAATGGTGAAGACAATGTGGTAAAACAGGGGTGTTACTTGGTACTTTTTACTGCAAACTGCAGACTGGGGGAGCTTTGTCAAACAAACACCTTAAGGATATGGATAGTCTCTCTTGAGATGGGCTACAATTTCAAATCTCTTCTTACTCATTTGACATGAGCCCTAATGTCAAAAGGGCAGTGAAACATTCAAACTTTTAGGAACATAAGATTGCATTAATTCTCACAGGCTGTGGAGAATACAAACACCGTACCTGGCATTCTGGCTGTCCAACTCTTTCAGGAAATTTGCCTTTGCTTGAGGGTTCTGTTGAAAATTGAGTTACATAGACAGAGGTTTCAGTAATAGGGTTGGGTCTTCGGAATATAAACCCATGTCATGATCCATATTTGTCAAGGAGTTGTTGGATTTTCTTTGCAGCAGATTTTGCATGTTGTTATGTTTCTTTCAGCAATGTATTGATTATACCAAGATGAAGCATTTGAAAGTCTATAATACTGTTTTGTGTATGGGTAGAAAAAGATGAAGGGGAGATAGTGAATTATGCTCTAAATGTGGTTATATCTAGTGGGGTGTTGAGTGTAAATTGTACACACTACAGAAAATTGCACTTCAAGTGGTGTTCAATATTTATAACATGAACTATCGCTCATACGTTTAGTCAATATTCGTGTTCGCTCATTTGTACAAGGATTTGAAGAATGAAAAAGTGGGACTTCATCAATGAGTTGGAGGTTGAGGACCCAGAAGAAATGACAGAGTTTTCAGCGGAAGATTTGACATGGACAGAAGTAATAAGAGACCAAGTCGCGATTATTCCATATTGTCGACTTCAGGATTTTATAAATGGAGAGCAATTGAGGGAAAGTTCATCTACTCAATTTGTTGCTAAAACTCGACGAATTAAAGATGTGAAGGAAATGCTTCAACATATCTAGAATATGATGTGTGAGTCTCTCTCTCTCTCTCTCTCTGTGTGTGTATATATATATATATATATATTATTTTGATTTTAAGTTCACTATGTCAAACATGCATAAATATTTTATTTAATTTTTTGTAAATTCTTGATCACCAGATATTGGTGTGCCTATGGTCCAAATCATGTACAAGCCAGCAATGTAGTTGAACCTGGATCTACAACTAAAAAACGTCTTCCACGTCACAACATTAAAGTTGGTTGTCAGTGTCACTTTATTATGCGACGACTTGCTCTTAGACCAAATGATGTTGTTCTAATATATACAGCATGCAGACATATTGATGAGAAAAATGTGGTTTGTCATGGAAATGAGGCAAATGACATGCCCAAGAAATTCAATTTTGTGCCGCATTTAACAGAGAATATATGAACCATTGTTGAAGATTTGATTCGTGATGGTTTTAATGCTACGATGATTTGGGACAAATTTATCTTTGATGTAAGGTATGGATCTGGTGAGTTCTTCACAGGGGCACCTCGAGATTCTTTTATGACAAGAAAGGATGTGTCAAACATGTACAATAATATCAAAAGGCTAGAGTATGTGAGGCATGAAAGTGATCCAATGAGTGTGGATTGTTGGGTTAGTGAGTGCCCAGAGAGCTTTTTCTTCTACCAACAACAAGATGTTGTTAAAAACATCCCTTTCATTATAGGCATACAAACTAAGTGGATGCTTTCAATGATGGTGAAACACTCACACAACAACATATTATCAATGGACTCCACTTTCAGCACTAATAAATATGGGGTAAACATATTTACCAAAACTTCATTTATTCAACTTCATTTCAATGTCGTCCTCTTATATGCTTATAATCTTGTTTTCTTATTGTAATGCAGTATCAACTGTACACCATAATGGTTTTTGATGATCATCACAATGGGATTCCAGTGGCATGGGTAATATTATCACAGAATGGTACTCCTAATATCTGTAAATGGATGTTACAATTATTTGGAAATGGGAAAAAGGAAAACCCAGATTGGCATGTCCGAGCTGTCATCACAGATGATGCAGCAACAGAAATCGAGGCATTAAAGTGAACCAGTTTCTTCTTTTTAAAAGAGATAAAAAGCAATAATGTTCAAGGATATTCTCTTATAATGTTATATAATTTCAGGAATTGCACAAACTCTATGCTATTATTGTGTATATGGCATGTCCGTAGAGCGTGGTTGAAAAATGTTGGAACTAAAGTCAGGAGAAAGGAAAATAAAGTTCGTATCTTCCATGCTTGAGGAGAAATCATGTATTCGTGTAAAGATGATGAATCTGTGCAACATAAAATTCAAAGTTTCTTTGATGAATTCAAAGAAGAGACTGTGTTTTTGGATTATTTTGTGACCAACTGGTTAGGCAACAACAAATTATGTAAGTTTCTTAAAGTTGCATTTTATCAGTTTATTTTGTAATGGACCATTTTCTATTGTTTCTTCGCATCTAATATATGTTTTTTTTTCCATAAATGTGAGCAAAAGCATATAGGGACTTCTCACATTCCAACCAGGATATTAATAATGTTATCGAATCTTATCATCGGTATCTAAAGCAAAGGTACCTTTTTGAGAAGAACAATGCGTCCCATAGAAGGGTGGATTGGTTGTTGCATCTATTATTGAAAAAGGTTGAGTTGTTTTACATTCACATGCAATGTCTAAAAAACGCTAGTTTTGTCCGAGCGTCAAAAACCGAGCAACAAATAAATTTAAGTGCGTGCAAAGCAAAAAATATCCCAAATGAAGATTGTGTGGCTGATGGAAACAATGAATGTGAGTATTTGGTTCGTAGCCAAACTATGGAGACTCGTGATAAATGGTATCATGTCATCTATAAAGCGTTGAACCTAACCTTTTGTAATTGTAAATGGGCCCTAAATGGCAATATTTGTAAGCATATTTTGAAAGTTGAGATGCTAGTGACTAACAATGTTTCGGGGGGCAATGAATTGCTGAATGTCTCTAGGTCTATTACAGAGAGACTTAGACATTTACATGATTTAAATGAATCATTTGTAATGACCCCAGAAATTGAAATGAACCTTCCACCTTCTCCTTCCACTGATTCAACCATTGTAAGGCCGGATAACGCCATAACTAGCGATGAAGAAATTAAACTTGTGATTTCATCAACTCATAAAAAATTGAGGGGTTTATTACAAATAACACCCACAACTTTGGAGCAAACATATGCACTAAATCAATTGGTAGAAAATGTAAGCCAAGAGTACAATAATAAGAAATTCGATGTTGTAACTCCATCCAAAGTCACTACCAAGAGGCGACATAGTTTCTTGAGTCCAATAAAAAAAAATGGGGCAATGTATTCGTGTGTTGAAATCAAGAAAAGATAAACCACAATTTCTAAAGGTTGGACGGTGTCGTGGAAGGAAAAGAAGCATGAATGAACAATTGGAGATCTCTTCTACAAAAGAAATCAATCCGGACCACACATCTAGAAGGGTTCAACATTCTATTTTACGAAATACTGGTATGGAAATATCAATTGATGTATCATTTTATGTGAAATTCAAAATATCATTATCTTCATCGCCTTCAATGCAATTGCATAACAATGTGTTTTTTTTGTTACAGCTAAAGATTCCACATCTCATAATACTTCAAGTTGTCAAGTTCAATTATTTGATGAGAATAATATGGATCCAAATATAGGGAGTTCATTGATTCCTTTTCCATTTGATTCACCACGCCCACCTCTCCCGTTTGATCATCGAACCCCCTGGTTGTTTCCACCATTTGCACCAAATTCATTCATTAGGCACCTTACCTCAACCCATAACATTTCGGTTCCACACCCTAGAGTGATGCCCCCTATTGTACAACCAGTCGGATTGTATCGCCGCTCGCACTCTATACCTTGTTCATTTATGACATCCAACATGCCTCAATCCATTGCCCCGGAACAACACAACTATTACACACTTCCAATCAACAATTTACTTACAGTTGCTCCATCTACAGAGGAGAGGCAATCTAGTCACATGCCTTCAAACTTTGTGGTAAGAAAAGTTGATTGATGAAAATGTTATAACTTTCATGAATGAAATTTTGTATGAATAAAAATCTCTATTTATATTTAAGTGAACCTATATTGTTAATTTGTTTTGTAATGGATTAATCAAAAGCATTTGGTAACATTCTTCTCGATTTGTTTTACAGGAAATAGCGAGTGAAAAGAGCAATCAAAGTGCCAGTAATCTATGGCAAAATGACAAATATTCGAGCTGATAAGTATTCATGGATAAAATATGGGCATAACTCTATAAAGGGCTCTCCTAATCGAAGAACATCTTGTGTGCATGATAGGTTGAACATGTCTCTGGATATGTACAACATTTTGTAAATTCAATTTTAATACGGTTATCGTATTGAGACATTGAAATCTTATTGTTGAACTCAAAGCATATAAAATCTCAGTGTAAATGTTGGCTAAACTCTGACAAACTCCAGAAAATGGTTATTTGCCTTTTTGCTACTATAAGCTTGATACATCCTTTTTGGATAACAGTATAGTGTATTGTATATAAAGGCAGAATTGGAACTCTTATATATCAGGCTGTCTCATTATTGTAGATGTGATTTTGGCATGCTGCTTTAATACAAAATGAATTTCAGTGAAAAATGGTGAAAATTTGGTCTTTTGTGAAAATTGGTGAAAATTGGTCTTTTGTGAAAATTGGTGAAAATTATTGACATGCTCAAAGTCAGTCCTTTGGTGTCTGGAAATGATTGAAAATTGTGGAGTTGGAACCCATCTATGCATACTCAATGCTATTTCCTTCAAGTCCAATGTGTCATGACTCATGAAGGAAGGATGGACCTGTATATAGCAAATCCCATAGGGCTGAAGGAGGGGACAACCCATGCACTCTAAGGCTAAATTCCTGGTACCAATGAAGATGTTCCTCATTTAACTTGGCTTGTAACATTCCTTAAACCTCGGCAAGCAAGGGAAGCAATTCAGATTTTCCAAATCAGTTGAACCCAATAAGCAAGGATGTGTTGCTATCTTTGTGCTTTCTCTTTAAACAATGCCTATTGTGTTCTCATCCATTCTTTCAAAGTTTTGATGTTAGAGATTATGGATTGGTACAGAGTTGGAATCCACAACCTATTTCTGCAAATGTATCTTTTCTTGGTTTTCATTCCAGAAACTAGTTTTTTGAGATATACTACCTATGGGGTGAGCCTGTTGTTTCCAGTTTTGAGAAATTTCATCTTTCACACCAGATTTTTAATCTGGCATAATTTAGTATGAAAAGTCCAATTTTGTGGCCATATCAAGGGGGCTGTAAATTGGACCCTGATTGCTGTTACAATTTGTGAGCTTCATACTATGCACTATGCAGCTTAATGTTAAGACAAAACTAGCAGCTAATTAACATCTCTTAACCTTGCAGATTCATATAACATGTTACTTTATTACATTATGCCTAAAGTTACTTTATTATTTAATACTGCCATGTAATAAAAACATGATACATACAGCCTGAGTGGTCCTAACAGTTAAGAACATGTGATTCTCTCCACAAAGGTCATATGTTCAATTCCAAACAGGGGTAAAATATGTACATGTGGCCAAGCCGTTGTTTGTGTGGCAGTGGCAAGGTATAAGCATTCCCATTCTCGCTTACAGGGTAGCGAATGGACAAATTATATTTATCAGGCAGACCCCAATGCCCAACAATTTTCTAAAAAAAAATAAAAACATGATATGACCATTAAACTAACATTCAAGAATCTCATGAGGCCACAAAAAAACACCCCTTACAATGTGTAGAACTACAACACCCACAGATCAGTAGAGCTCCTCATCAAATATCCAAGATTATTGCCATGCACATTCCAGACCCATGTAAATACACAAAAACAAATTCTCCATGCCTTTCTCAAACAGTAAATCGAACTTTCTTATTAAAAGAGTTTTATATTCTAATTCCCTCAATACTGACGCAGGCTAGGCCTGCAAATAACCAGGATCTTTACTATTTGCTGTGCGTACATTGCAATCATTTTCAAACTAAGATTCCAATCTGGACCATTTCAAGCTCTTTTCATTTTCGGAAGCTATTTTACCCATTTATGATTTTATGGTTGTAAAACCATGACTATGAAACCATCTTCTCAAAAAAACCCATTGATTAAATTCCAACCAAAGCTTGGCTTTACATGTATCTTTTAAGATAACATTCAAATCCTCACCTATATCAGATTTAGAAAATCTGATCTCTTCATTTACATCCTGATATTAACATGGAATTTTTTTAATACAATCAAATCAACAACAAATGCGCCCTTGGGTTTTTTCAACAACTTAACATTATTGAACCAAATCTTATACATGCGCCCATTCATATCGATTCATTCATATATGGCCAGATTCAATGAAACAAAGTACCCATATTGTAATACTCAATTTGAAATTAATTGACTAAGTCTGATACACAAGCATCACCATTTTAATGATGTTTGGGCCTGCACAAGACTATGTAACTTCAA
Organism: Pinus tabuliformis; assembly: GCA_031772625.1. Classification (NCBI taxonomy): domain Eukaryota; kingdom Viridiplantae; phylum Streptophyta; class Pinopsida; order Pinales; family Pinaceae; genus Pinus; species Pinus tabuliformis. Next base: position 719,526,856 of record CM062809.1, read on the forward strand.
CCTTTCAGTATAGTCAACCAAATATCAATTATATATATAGCAGTGCACCCTTCCAACTCCGCTTACCAAACTTATGGCAGTTTGTATAAACATTTTGCTCAATAACAAAAATCTGCTCTTCAATTACATACCTTCCACAGCGCTTCCACTGCAATGAACTGATTTCAACGCAGTCTCCCACATCTTCAATTTATTCATTTGAATTAGAAATGATGCTGGCTCATACGGTTTTTAATATCAGCGCTTTCAATCCAAAGTCTGTACTAAACCAACAATCTGATCATTTAACTTACCTCCACAATGAATAATCTGGTCTACGCAACCTTCACTACTTATGCATCCGGTTTTTAACGTTCCGCTCCACGATTTCTGTCCTGCAATTCCTGAATGAATTCTTAATGATTATTACAACGTCACCATTTCCTCAAGGCTGGATTTCAACGAGTTTTTCCAGACTTATGTTCAGCGCTGATTGTTCCTCAATTCAATACGGTCGCTTCTGCAAACAATTCTCCAGCGCTGACGGTCTCTCCTGCAAACATACTCTTTCACAAATCAATGTCAATTTTAACAAACAAATCATTCCCACTCGGTCTCTGCGTTCCATTTTGTTCCCACAACAGTACCAGCAGATCCATAAAAGTCGATTTCCATACTCTCAATTGGATTCCACGCTATATATAACCCAATTCCACTTGTTTTCAATCAATCCAACATTATGAAGTAAATGAATTCAAACCCTGCGCTTTCAACATAGATTAACCCACCACCAATTCCATTAATTTTAATATCAGGCATAAATCAGATCCATTTAATTTAAAACAGGCCGAAGCCCAGTTCTATCAATGTTGACTCATATAACGATGCCACTCCATATCACTGCGCAGACAACCATTCTGTATTGTAAATTCATACAATTTCAAATACATTGAATTCAGTTTCACCTGCATACAACTTCAATAACTTGGTTCACATAATATGTCGACTTTTATCATTGGACCGCAGACCAACACATTAACAATAATAATTCACCATTTATTCATAACCAATCCAGTGCAATGGACAGTGACTATGCAGATCGAACTATCAATCCATACAAAATATAATTCATCCCATTGTCTCTGAATTCATAACACCACCAATTTAAATGTGCATAATTCACTCCCAATTTCAGAATTTAACAGCCAATATGTATAATCTGAACTAAACAAATTTACTTACAAACTTCCTCTCGCCTTGGCCAGGTCTATCATTTCTGTGGCCCTTTACAATTGCTGAAGGCTTACAGCCTTGCTGTTCAAGCCTACTCTCAGTCTCACAATTCTCTCACAATCTCTCTAATGTCCTTTTCTCACAAAAAGCCCTCCTATTTATACAATTTAAAAAAATCATTTAATTAAATGCTCAATCTCTTAAAATCCTCAACAAACCCCTAAATTTCTCAACATCCCTAAAGGATAGGTTTTTATCCCTAAAATCCTTCAATTTATTAAATTTCCTCATATCCTTTTATTAATAAAAAGATATTTACATAAATCCTCACCTTCTCCTATCTAATTCAAATTAATTAATAAAATATTAAAAATCATCACACCCCATATTTACAAATTAATATTATCACGCCCCATATTTACAAATGGAGAAAAAGGTCTTGATGCTCCTGCATCAAATACAAATACTATGAATGGAAATAATATTACTTAGTCAATATATATTTTTTATTTTTCTTTATAAATAAGATTATGATTAGTTCCTATAAAAGAGTTTAATGATTATGATTTGCTACTATGCAAATTATAAAAATCAAAAATCCAAATAAAAGTAATTTTAAAAATCAAATTTATTATTCTTTAATTGCTTTTGCTTTTGTTTAAGGTTAATGGTTGTAACTATTTATACCAGCAGGACTGCAGATCCAAAAATAATTGAAATAACCATCTTAAGTATTGTGCCTTCCTCTGCTGTCATAAATGAATGTGGACAGGCCCAAAAGTAGCATCAAATCAGGGCAAAATCAGCACCTTTCCTCTGCTGTTAAGTTATCCCTGCTGTTGGTTATAACTCCCATCACAAGCACGCCCAATTTCTTGTTGTAGATACTGTGTTTGGGCTTCAAAGGAGTGCCCCATATCCTGATATATCTCCTCAAAAGAACACTCGAACTTCTGAACATAACCCACAGCCACATACTTTTACTGCAGTGCCCTATCTTATGCAAATCTGCCCTGTAAACAATGGGAAACATGCAGGAACGTGGCACAAATGTCCATGATTGAAGTGGCCACAAATCGGCTTTGATTTTCCTTGAAAGATATTATCATGAAAGGTACTTCGAGCTTTCGCATCCTTGGTAGAAGTAATGAAGGAACTTCCTTACATTTATTTTTACTATGCCCTTAATCAATACAGGTGTGGAAAGAAGTTGAACATCAGACCTCACTTCAGCGTTTGTGGGATAAATTGATCCTGGAAGATTGCTTTCAAGAGCACTTTAATAGAAGAGAGCTGAAGGAAATTATAACACTTCCATACTTGATTACTTGGGGAATCTGGTCAGTGAGGAATGCCAGGTTTTTTGCGGATGTCTAAGTGCCCACTTTCAAAGTTTCATTACAAGTGATTTCATTGTTTTCTTCTTATAAGCCTAGTATACAGCCAAAACCCAGTCATATGATTTTGAACAAGGATTATGCATGGAGCTTATTTGATGGGGCCTGCCAGGGTCCAGAACACGTTTGTAGTCTGGGTATTGTGTTATTTACTGCTAAGGATCAGAAATTCACTAGTAAGGCATATATGGTTATTGGTATTAAAAATCAAGCTGAATTTAGAACATTATTTTTCCTATTACAATGAGCTACAAAGAAAAATATACTGCAACTACAGGTTTTTGGGGACTCTGATATGGCTATCAAAAGGATGAACAATCACATCCAGGTCCACAGTTTGAGCCTTTCAGAGTTGGGAATACATTTGGAGGATACCTCTGGTCATTATCAGATGATTAGTTTTACTTATATTTAAAGAACTGAACAGTTTTGCCAATTCACTAAGGAAGCTTTGCATTTGGCTCAAAGTTTTCTTGTTTTAGATGAATTTACTGAGGGGCATCTAGTTTCCTCAAGGTCTTGTTACATTTTAGACTTCTGATCTTATTTGGATGGTGATCTGTAACATGTCAACTGATGATGACATATTTTGATATAGAACTCAATTAGATATTCAAATTTTTGGAACAGCTTATGTAAAGGAAACTGATTCGTCTCTAGTCTTCACAACAAATCTGAGCTCTTCAATAGGAAACTGATCACATGAATTGAGGTTAACATCTGAGCTTATATACTTTCCACTGTGTGAGATATGTCACATTTCTACAATTCCACAGTCCAAGCTTGATTAGGACTATCCGAGGGTATCACAGTGGCTTATCAGAGCTTCTATTTCTCTTGCCAATCCAGGCTTCTCATGGATTTTGATCTTGAGATTCGGGCCTATAAAACTGATTTCTCTCAAGGTTTTGAGCCTCACATATATTATTGCAATTCTATATCCGAGCTTCTAACAACAAGTCCTAGTTTGAAAGGAGCATAATAGTATTTTCCCAAAAAAGTATTCGCTTTTATCTCCTCGGCTTATGTCATGCTTGTATCCCTCTTATCTGTCTTCTTGTGATGTTCTTCACTGAGGTTGATGGGAGGAATGACCAGTTCCAGCTTATATTTATACTATATTTATACTAGTTTTTTACCTTTAATGAAATGACACGTCACTTGGCCAAGGAACATGAGCCTACATAATTCATTTTACCAATACTAATTTTTCTAATTTATAAATTCAATTTCTCTCAATCTAAGAGGAGTTAGAAAGCGAGTAATAGCTCATTCGAAAGGGGAAAGTGTCCTCTACAAGATGGTGTCATTTTCATCCTTAACTAATATCAGTATTCCATCAGTAAAATTATATTTTATGAACTGTAATCATTATTTTATCTGTGGCAGACTTTAGGATTTTATCATTATGTTTTCGACAATGTTTAGGGCTTCCATATTTTTAATCTTTTTGGCAATATCCAAAGATGAGTGTTTCTTCACTTGTTTTCTTTATTTATTAGGATTAGGGCATCTTCAAAGGCATCATGGGCATCTAGGGCTTCATTGATATATGCATACATCTTGGATGAGTTTATGATATATGTGACTGCTGTTGCATATATCTCTAGGTTGTTAGTTTTTATCAACCATGGTTTTCTTTTAAAAAAATATAGAAAATATTACTATGGGTATGAAAAAAAGTTTTACATGCTTTTATGAAGTTTGAAGCTTATGATTCTATGAAATTAATGTTAGATATTCTCATGCTAGAACAGTAGACTAACCCTTCTCAGTACAAGGCCCAATTATTGATTATCCTAACAGATTATTTCTTCTTCCCATGGTGCAGTTAGGCTGTCAATTAGCACTATTGGGCTAGTTTGTATTTCATGCCAATCCCATAACAACTTTCAGATTATCTGTATAAACAACATATAACTGATCTGAGCATTCCCACTTTTGGAATGGCGGATGTCATTAATGATGAAGAGCAGTTTAGTACATTATAAATAAGTGAATGAGCTAGCACAGTAGGTTAAGACGTGGTTGGTGAAAGCCATTAGGCATCTGCATCAGCTAACCTTTCATAAGAGCAGAGTGGAGAGGAGCAGAATTAGGCATTCCACTTTTCACTAATCTAATATGGTTATTGGAGTCTGCAATAACTAAGCTTTCATAAGATTGGAGTGAAGAGGAGAAGAGCTGGGCATTCCACTTTTCAATAAAAACAGAGTGGAGAGGAGAAGAGTTAATGTTGTCTATACATAGTTTAAGGTTTAAGTTCTTAATGTTGCTGCAACAACAAACACTCTCCCAAATGTGTGCCCCCCAGATGTCTGTAAACAACACAAAAATTAACCATATAACCTACAAGCCAATGGCCCTTCTTGTGGAGCTTATCACTGGCAATAATTGATGGATATGCATTGCTTGTAAAGCCCAGTCTACGAAATTCTCTTGTTGTCAGTCTTTTTGTTGTAGCTGATGGGGTAAGGAGAAATTTACTGAACCAGGCAGTGGATCCATTATGCCTGCAGGATTTACTAATTCTCTCATTAAAAACTCATCTGAAAATTCACTATTGCAGGTTACTGCAACATTGACTTTTGCTGCTGCCTGTGCATAAGCGGGTACTACTATTCTCATTGGAAATGATTTAATAGAATGTGCCCAGAACCACTGTGCAAAATATGAAACTGCTACAGCTATCGAATTCTTGAGTTGGTTCATGGTTTCACCATCATTTTTTTTTTACATTTTGGATGTTGGCAAAGAGGTAATATTTGGTGTGCCTTGTTGAAGAAGTCCATTCACACTTAACACCAGAAGTGTATGCAGCTTGATTTTTCCATGAGAATAAAGCTTTCTGCATCAAGCCAATTACCTTTTCGGGGTAATAATGTCCACTGGAAGTTTTGATATGGAAGACATATTAGAGCTAAGCTAAAGGTTACCTAGATTGTCTAGAGTCCATTTCTATATTAGCATGTTTTTTTTAGGGATCTTGGACATATGTTGATATGCAATATTAAGGGCAGCCCCTTCAGGAACAACAAAAACATCCATATCATTGATTTAGATGCACCATACTTCCAATTGGAAATACCCAATCATATTTTTGTCTATACATAGTTTAAGGTTTAAGTTCTTAATGTTGCTGCAACAACAAACACTCTCCCAAATGTGTGCCCCCCAGATGTCTGTAAACAACACAAAAACTAACCATATAACCTACAAGCCAATGGCCCTTCTTGTGGAGCTTATCACTGGCAATAATTGATGGATATGCATTGCTTGTAACCCCCAGTCTACGAAATTCTCTTGTTGTCAGTCTTTTTGTTGTAGCTGATGGGGTAAGGAGAAATTTACTGAACCAGGCAGTGGATCCATTATGCCTGCAGGATTTACTAATTCTCTCATAAAAAACTCATCTGAAAATTCACTATTGCAGGTTACTGCAACATTGACTTTTGCTGCTGCCTGTGCATAAGCGGGTACTACTATAAGATACAGCCAAGTTAAATCAATTTGAGAGCAAGGTTGTTTTAAGAACACAATCTGTCAGAATGATATCGTTACAGTTATGAGGTCTGATGCCTATTCCTAGTGAAACTTACTTATTATCCATGGATAACGGGGATTAGGTTTACCTCAGAAAATTCTATTTTGGCATACTGATAGCAAGAATAGACTATTTAACAAGGAGCAAGATTTCTGTATAGATAGTGTGCCAATTCAGTCAATTTTATGTTTAAGTTCATTACTCATGAAGTCTGGCTCCAATCTCTCACAAAGATTAAGTTTGCAGTGACTGGTATCAGTAATTTCTTTTTGTCTAAAACCCGATTCAATGTTTGATATCAGAATTTTCAACTATTTTATGGCCAGAAGGTTATGGCAAGGAAGTTAATGGATGACCTATTTTATGGCCAGAGCAGGTTATGGCAAGGAAGTTAATGGATGACCTCAACAAGGACCAACCTCTCTAGCTCTTGCAATTTTTTCAAGGGCTAATGCATGTTGGTCCCTCCTCTGCCCCTTTAAATATTTTCAAGGTTCACAGTCGTGGAGCTATATGCATGTTCTGGCTCTAATGCATGTTGGTCCCTCCTCTAGACCTCACAAATTTTTCAAGCTTAGTTCATAGTCGTGGAGCTACATGCATGTTCTGCCTCTGAATAAATTGTTTCCTGGGGAAGCTCTTTCTCGAAGTGGATGTCTTTAGGTTCCTTATGCCGTAGAAGATTTCTCCTGAGTGACATTTTTCTTCTCCAATTTAAGGTTGTTGCTATTGAAATACGCATTATGAGATGCTGCCTCCAGTACTCGGAAGCTTTCTGTCTTGCAATTGCAGAAGGTAAGGTTGTTGCTATTGAAATACGCATTATGAGATGCTGCCTCCAGTTCTCGGAAGCTTTCTGTCTTGCATTTGCAGAAGGTAAGGTTGTTGCTATTGAAATACGCATTATGAGATGCTGCCTCCAGTACTTGGAAGCTTTCTGTCTTGCATTTGCAGAAGGGACTATTGAGACAACATCACCATTTGCAGAAGGGACTACTGAGACAACATACACTGGCAGAAAGGATTATTGAGATAAAATAACCATTTGCAGAAGGGATTACTGAGACAGCATAGTTTTGCACAACTTGTTATCTTCAATCCCAGAAGAAAAATAGCGAAAAAGAAAAAAACATCTATTTTCAAATATTTTATGGCAAATTTCACTCCAAAAAATTCTTATTTTCATGACCACTAGGATTCGCCCTTTCCCTGCCCAAACTCATGCTTAACATTATTTTCCCTTAAATTGTAAGCATCACATATATGTAAATAATGTGTAGTCTACCATGTATAATAGTGCATCAGATCCATATATGCACCAATGAAATTATATAAACAGAAAATATTCTGGACATAAAAACTTTACATCAACGCAGGTTAGAATCTGGATTCTGAAATAAAGGGATATAATTTTGAACTGTGTACCAAATTACCAATTGCAGATGATAAAACATTGCATACTTTGTGCTATTACCGTGGCATCTAGGTTATCAGAGCATGCATCCATGTTACTATCAATAAAACATGCATGTTTTGTGCTATTACTGCAGCATCTAGGTTATAAGAGCAGGCATCCAAGTTATAATTGAAGGAAATATATGGTTCTGCAATCAAAATCTGCTCGCAAGAATGCAAGCATGTTACTGCTATTGGTCTAGTATATCTCAGTTTTTGTTGTTGCTGTATCTGACTTGTGTGTGAACGTCAGTCCAAGCTTGTCACTTTCATTAACAAAGGAAACAGAGGGTTCCGAGTTGGACATTTGTTTGTGGGCCACAGTCTAAGCAACAGAAGCCACAAGGACTTCAACACCGTGAGAGCAAGGATTCAACACCGTGAACGGACCTGCGAGGTGAGCCAGCACCGTGAGCAGGAGAAACGAATGCTCGAGAGCGTTGCAGAGGACCTGTTCGGGTGCGCGAATGGAGCACATGAATGTTTGGCGCGAGGGATCGTTTGAAAATGCGCCAGCACAACCGGTGCCAGCTCGGAAGTGGTGGGTCACCCGTTCCCGGCAAAAGTTGCCGTCGAGCTCCCGAAGAAGAAACGATGGATGGCATGGGATGGATGGCATGGGCATGTATGCATGGTGAGGCCGCTATCGGGTGCATTAAAGGCCCGATAGCAGGCTGGTTAGCTCTGGCCAACAGCTAAAACCATTTCTCTGTTCAGACTTCAAATGCGAGAAATATTCACAAGATTTCAAAATATACCATTAGAAATCAAACTTCAAATACTTCTCTTCTCTGCTCTGAACTCAAAATGCAGTAAAAATGTCAAACATCAAGTTCTGCCCTATAAAGCAATCGCAAAGTAATATCTGATCATCATTTCTATGCTATCACATCGAATGCAAGCAAAATCTGAACAAATTTCTCAAATAATACCTCAAAAGGAAATAAGCATTTAACTAAAATTACTTATATGATAAATGCACACAAATTCAAGGAACAAAGTATGTGATAAGACTCTAATTCTATGCGCACAAATTCAAGGAACAAAGTATGTGATAAGACTCTAATTCTAAGCAACAACTGCACTCCTGGCTCCCGAGCATATATATAATTTAAACTGGATTATTTAGCCCTAAAAAAATAAGAAAAAACAGCCATCAAACATCTTACTTTAGCAAAACGAAAAATTTCAAAAACCCATTCAAAATCCTACTTGACATAACAGTACAAAAAAGCTCAAACCAGAATTAGCTTGAATTTTTTTTCAAATTCCTCATACCCAACACAGGGTGCAGGCGCCTCCTTGCTTCTCCCACCTTCCCAGCCACCAAATCCCAAACTTAACCCTAGTTCTCTTCCCAACCCTACAAAGTTCACGTCACCGCCCCCTCCCTGAGGCCGAAGCCACGGTCGAGGTAAAACAGGCTGAACATAGAAAATGTGCTCACGGTCCAATACAACTGTCCCGCCAAAGCATGGAATACGTTATGATGTGTATGCGACGGTCCAGCTGTGGTAAGTATTCCAGATGTATGATCGATTTCCCGAGAAAAAAAAAAAAAAAATCAGTATGTATTTGCCGAGAAAAAAAAAAAAAATCAGTATGTATTTCCCGAGAAAAATTACAAAACAAATGAAAATAAATTAAGATAAAGAACAAAGAAAAAATTAAAACAAAGGAGAAGCGACTGACGATGAAATCACGCAATGAGATTTGAACTCCAGCTCTTTTAATTTGAGAATATGGAAGTTATTAAAATGGGATCAAATAAAGAAAAAATTGAGGTTAAAATAGTTTATGGAATAAATTGTTTTTTTATTTGGTTAATGTAATTAGCGATTTTTCTATTAAGTCTTACAATAAACGTTTTTAGCTTCTCAATAAATTTCTCACTAAATAAATTATCTCAAGGGTTAGTTGTCAGAGTATCTACATAACTTTCCCTATTGTCTTTGAAGGTCTGGCATTCTAAACGAAATAGTTTTATGTTTTCACTTTTCCGAAAGAACAAAAAATACATACCCTTTCCTCCCACACTTCTTTTGGCATTTTCTTTCACAAAGAAGTTGAAGAGAATTAGTCCTTAATTGAGCAATAAGAATTTTGGCTTCCAAGAAATATTGGCCTCTTTGTACGCTTTTTGTTGATGGTTATGAGTGGGATTAAACACTTCAATATCGTATTTTTTCTTTTTCTCTAACTCTTTGTCCCAGGTACGCTTGTGGAACTTGTCCATAACAAAAAAATATATCTCTTCACTATTATGGGACACATGTTCAAGCAAATACCTCATTTACTAAATCATTTGTTATTTTGTTGCATCCAAGTATTTTTTCTTGCACAATATGTCATTAAAGGCAACCTTAGGCCATCTACCCCCTTCCATTTGCTCAAATTTTTTTAAATACCTTATGACTTGCACCATAACAATTGTTTCAATATGAGCAGCGCATGTTTCACTTAACGAGATAGCATAAGGAACTGCACTTTTAATTATGAATTTGTTTGTAATCAAATGCTTCTGAATTTTCTCAATTTGTTTCCACTGCATGTCAGATATACTGTTGGCCCACAGTTCACAGCCATAGAGAATCATCAGAATCACTACAAGCCCAAAAAGAGCTTAAGTGGTTTGTCAGTCCCATAACTCTGCCTCTCTACACCTATTTTGAAAATCATAAAATGTTTTCCAACCCCCCAAAAATATTTTCTCTCTACAGTCACCCCAGCGTAGATTTTTGTTGAACTCAATTCCAAGGTATTTGTAATCTGCAATTTCTTCGAGAATGTTGCCTTCAAAGTAAAACTTATGCTAGTTATGTTTTCTTTTTTAGAGAAAACCACTACTTTCGTTTTGTTAATATTGACTTGCATCTCCACCCTTCTACAAAAATGTTTATAGTAAGTGCTCTCGCAAACCAAGAACATATTTAGCAATCAGAATAAGGTCATTTGCATACAAAAGAAGCCTTATAACAAAATTGTCCAAATAGATACCATCACCCCCTTACGAATTTAACCACTACTTAAGTTTGTTGATATATAAACCAAAAAGGGTAGGAGACAGTGGGCGACCTTGCTTGACCCCGATATCACTTCTAAAAATTTCAGAAATGTCTGCCGAAGTTCTAATTTTAATTGTCACTTCTTCATACAGTGTATGCACAACTGCTCTCATATGTTTAGGAAACCTAAGTTCCTCCATTCTGTGCCAAAGCTTATCCCTAGGAATCGTGTCAAATGCTTTTCTGAAATCAACAAAACAATAAAAGACTTCTTCCTTTTTCTCCCAAACTTTTTCAATGATGTGTCTTAAAGTTATACAATGATCAATTGTGGAATGTTTAATGTGAAGTGTCTAAAACCTGCTTGCCCTTTAGCACACTTATATCTTTCTTATGCCGACTTGTTGATTTATTTTCTAACATGCTTCCAAATAACTTTGCAAACAAAGGGTTTATCATTATGGTCCTATAATTGGAGGGATTATTGATATCACCACTCTTGAAAAGAGATATTGCCATACTAGTTGTCCAATCTATGGGGAACCCCTATTGTATGATGTTGTTGAATTTTTTTATAATGTGAGGTGCAAGAATCTTTTAGCCCCACTTTAGATACTCTGCTTGGAGTTTAGCTAAGACTTTTGTTTTTCCAACGCCCAACTTCTTGATACCCATCTCTCCCTCTTGCACCATGAAGAGTTCAGTATCAGTATTGACCAAGAGGGGAGGGTCAACCTTAGGATCCTACTCATAGAGTTGTCTTGCATAGTCAAACCATTTAGAAGTTGTAATACTATTTTCAGTTTGCATTTTTCTCGATTGGAACTCCTTCCAAAATAATTTGGGATTATTTTTCCCAAGGAAGATTAGTTCTTCCCTCCTTGAAACCATGAAATCGGTCTTTTTCTTTCTTAATATATACTTGTAAACTTTGAGCTTTATGTTATCCTTGTTTGACTTTTTCCACATTCTCCTTGCCTTTTTGCATTCCTCGTCAAACCAAGAATTAATTGGAAAGCAATTTGTTTCAGACTTTTTAATTTTTGCGCTTTTTCTCTCCGCAAGTGCATTTTGAATTAAATGTGTTAATTCGTGACTATGAAAGTCGTGAATTGGGATTTTCTCCTTCTCAAAGAGCCTCTCTAACGTCATTTTGAAGGTATTATAATTTTCAAGAGTCAAAAGAATTCTGCCCTTTGGGAGATTTTGTTGAACACACTAAGTTTTTTACTCTAATTGCTTCATTCTAGTCCAAGAGAAACTTAAATAAATTGGCTCGTGATCTGATTTTAAGTCCCAAAGTTGATCTCCAATCAAAACTTCCTCCATTTTCTCGCACAAACCATGTGAGCAAATTACATAATCTACTACACTTGCTCCATTGTAAGTATTGCAAGTGAAATTACCGAACTTTTCCCATCTAGTCAACGCATTACAAATGACTATCAAAGGCCCCACATGGAGTAAATAATTGTTCACCAAAGAGATTCCAACCCTTGTCCTATGAAATTTTTTCCCATTAATGATTACTTTCTTCTATAAGCCAAATAGGGTCACAGTCTTCTTTACAACAAAGAATGTTAGCTTGCTCACTTGCAGTCCTAGCATTGAAATCAACCACTATAAGGACTTCACCTAGCTGAGAATATGCTGCAATGTATGCTTTTAAGGTTGCAAGGGGATCTTTGTGGCCAAGCCCTCTACTTTTGCAGATTTTTGAAACTTGCGGTGCAAAATAGAATGCTACAATTATGATGTGATTCCCATTTTTTGATAGTTTAAACCAAATGAATTGTTTATTTGAGTCTTCTTTTTCTAATTGAATGAGACGACCTTCTTTTTCCCTCCCTAATACCATGATACCCCTATGTCCTTTTCCATTCCTTGTTGCCTTGTTCCACACTGCCATCTTCCAGGTTCCTTCAAACAAAGGTGTCTTGCACCCTTCATGTTCATGTGTTTCTATGAGGCAAATTATGTATCTATCTTCCGCAATAAGCCCTAACCCAGGTCCTCGTCTTCACGGGTAACCTCTATTGGTACCTGTTCCCATAAATTATTTAAAAGTATGATTATTATAAATTATTTATTTTTTAAATATATAAATTTCATAATTTTGAGAAAGAGATTGGTAAATGTTTTTAAAATCTAGAAAAATAATTTTATCTAATTTTTATAAAAGATAAAGTGGACAAATATTTTTGGTTCTATTGAGAAGCCTCTCCAATCAAGTATGGAAGAGATGTTGTAATGTCATGTCATGTTTTCTTATTCAGGTTTTGACAACTCACGATATTTCCCATGACATTCTTCTCTAATGGAGTGAGGGTGCTCGGGTATTATTACAATAAAATTATTGCATTTACAAAATGGTTAGTTTTTTTTTTAAGGGTTAACTATGTAAATGGTCAAATTTTCCATGTTTTCGGGGGTTACATCTTATAAATGTATTAAAATTATATTTTTTGGGGGTTAAATTTTGTAAATGATTAATTTTTCATATTTTCAGGGTTTTAATTTTGTAAATAAATTAATTTTTCATATTTCTTATTAATTTTTTTTGTTAATTTTCATTTGTTAACCACATTTTGTAGGATAAGATTATTTTATTTTAAACATAGTCAAAATTTTATAAATATTATATAAAACCAGCCTACATCCATCCTAATTTTGGATCTACCAAGTGTCAAGAGGGATCAAATCTCTTGAGGTGCAAACCTCTTCGAAAGAGAAAAAAACATTTGATCCTTCTCGGCGCTTGGTAGATCCGAAGTTGAGATGGATCT
>CM062809.1:719545254-719547754 GCA_031772625.1 Pinus tabuliformis
TCATTTGTTATTTTGTTGCATCCAAGTATTTTTTCTTGCACAATATGTCATTAAAGGCAACCTTAGGCCATCTACCCCCTTCCATTTGCTCAAATTTTTTTAAATACCTTATGACTTGCACCATAACAATTGTTTCAATATGAGCAGCGCATGTTTCACTTAACGAGATAGCATAAGGAACTGCACTTTTAATTATGAATTTGTTTGTAATCAAATGCTTCTGAATTTTCTCAATTTGTTTCCACTGCATGTCAGATATACTGTTGGCCCACAGTTCACAGCCATAGAGAATCATCAGAATCACTACAAGCCCAAAAAGAGCTTAAGTGGTTTGTCAGTCCCATAACTCTGCCTCTCTACACCTATTTTGAAAATCATAAAATGTTTTCCAACCCCCCAAAAATATTTTCTCTCTACAGTCACCCCAGCGTAGATTTTTGTTGAACTCAATTCCAAGGTATTTGTAATCTGCAATTTCTTCGAGAATGTTGCCTTCAAAGTAAAACTTATGCTAGTTATGTTTTCTTTTTTAGAGAAAACCACTACTTTCGTTTTGTTAATATTGACTTGCATCTCCACCCTTCTACAAAAATGTTTATAGTAAGTGCTCTCGCAAACCAAGAACATATTTAGCAATCAGAATAAGGTCATTTGCATACAAAAGAAGCCTTATAACAAAATTGTCCAAATAGATACCATCACCCCCTTACGAATTTAACCACTACTTAAGTTTGTTGATATATAAACCAAAAAGGGTAGGAGACAGTGGGCGACCTTGCTTGACCCCGATATCACTTCTAAAAATTTCAGAAATGTCTGCCGAAGTTCTAATTTTAATTGTCACTTCTTCATACAGTGTATGCACAACTGCTCTCATATGTTTAGGAAACCTAAGTTCCTCCATTCTGTGCCAAAGCTTATCCCTAGGAATCGTGTCAAATGCTTTTCTGAAATCAACAAAACAATAAAAGACTTCTTCCTTTTTCTCCCAAACTTTTTCAATGATGTGTCTTAAAGTTATACAATGATCAATTGTGGAATGTTTAATGTGAAGTGTCTAAAACCTGCTTGCCCTTTAGCACACTTATATCTTTCTTATGCCGACTTGTTGATTTATTTTCTAACATGCTTCCAAATAACTTTGCAAACAAAGGGTTTATCATTATGGTCCTATAATTGGAGGGATTATTGATATCACCACTCTTGAAAAGAGATATTGCCATACTAGTTGTCCAATCTATGGGGAACCCCTATTGTATGATGTTGTTGAATTTTTTTATAATGTGAGGTGCAAGAATCTTTTAGCCCCACTTTAGATACTCTGCTTGGAGTTTAGCTAAGACTTTTGTTTTTCCAACGCCCAACTTCTTGATACCCATCTCTCCCTCTTGCACCATGAAGAGTTCAGTATCAGTATTGACCAAGAGGGGAGGGTCAACCTTAGGATCCTACTCATAGAGTTGTCTTGCATAGTCAAACCATTTAGAAGTTGTAATACTATTTTCAGTTTGCATTTTTCTCGATTGGAACTCCTTCCAAAATAATTTGGGATTATTTTTCCCAAGGAAGATTAGTTCTTCCCTCCTTGAAACCATGAAATCGGTCTTTTTCTTTCTTAATATATACTTGTAAACTTTGAGCTTTATGTTATCCTTGTTTGACTTTTTCCACATTCTCCTTGCCTTTTTGCATTCCTCGTCAAACCAAGAATTAATTGGAAAGCAATTTGTTTCAGACTTTTTAATTTTTGCGCTTTTTCTCTCCGCAAGTGCATTTTGAATTAAATGTGTTAATTCGTGACTATGAAAGTCGTGAATTGGGATTTTCTCCTTCTCAAAGAGCCTCTCTAACGTCATTTTGAAGGTATTATAATTTTCAAGAGTCAAAAGAATTCTGCCCTTTGGGAGATTTTGTTGAACACACTAAGTTTTTTACTCTAATTGCTTCATTCTAGTCCAAGAGAAACTTAAATAAATTGGCTCGTGATCTGATTTTAAGTCCCAAAGTTGATCTCCAATCAAAACTTCCTCCATTTTCTCGCACAAACCATGTGAGCAAATTACATAATCTACTACACTTGCTCCATTGTAAGTATTGCAAGTGAAATTACCGAACTTTTCCCATCTAGTCAACGCATTACAAATGACTATCAAAGGCCCCACATGGAGTAAATAATTGTTCACCAAAGAGATTCCAACCCTTGTCCTATGAAATTTTTTCCCATTAATGATTACTTTCTTCTATAAGCCAAATAGGGTCACAGTCTTCTTTACAACAAAGAATGTTAGCTTGCTCACTTGCAGTCCTAGCATTGAAATCAACCACTATAAGGACTTCACCTAGCTGAGAATATGCTGCAATGTATGCTTTTAAGGTTGCAAGGGGATCTTTGTGGCCAAGCCCTCTACTTTTGCAGATTTTTGAAACTTGCGGTGCAAAATAGAATGCTACAATTATGATGTGATTCCCATTTTTTGATAGTTTAAACCAAATGAATTGT
>CM062809.1:719552754-719557754 GCA_031772625.1 Pinus tabuliformis
TCCCAACCCTACAAAGTTCACGTCACCGCCCCCTCCCTGAGGCCGAAGCCACGGTCGAGGTAAAACAGGCTGAACATAGAAAATGTGCTCACGGTCCAATACAACTGTCCCGCCAAAGCATGGAATACGTTATGATGTGTATGCGACGGTCCAGCTGTGGTAAGTATTCCAGATGTATGATCGATTTCCCGAGAAAAAAAAAAAAAAATCAGTATGTATTTGCCGAGAAAAAAAATAAAAAAAAATCAGTATGTATTTCCCGAGAAAAATTACAAAACAAATGAAAATAAATTAAGATAAAGACCAAAGAAAAAATTAAAACAAAGGAGAAGCGACTGACGATGAAATCACGCAATGAGATTTGAACTCCAGCTCTTTTAATTTGAGAATATGGAAGTTATTAAAATGGGATCAAATAAAGAAAAAATTGAGGTTAAAATAGTTTATGGAATAAATTGTTTTTTTATTTGGTTAATGTAATTAGCGATTTTTCTATTAAGTCTTACAATAAACGTTTTTAGCTTCTCAATAAATTTCTCACTAAATAAATTATCTCAAGGGTTAGTTGTCAGAGTATCTACATAACTTTCCCTATTGTCTTTGAAGGTCTGGCATTCTAAACGAAATAGTTTTATGTTTTCACTTTTCCGAAAGAACAAAAAATACATACTCTTTCCTCCCACACTTCTTTTGGCATTTTCTTTCACAAGGAAGTTGAAGAGAATTAGTCCTTAATTGAGCAATAAGAATTTTGGCTTCCAAGAAATATTGGCCTCTTTGTACGCTTTTTGTTGATGGTTATGAGTGGGATTAAACACTTCAATATCGTATTTTTTCTTTTTCTCTAACTCTTTGTCCCAGGTACGCTTGTGGAACTTGTCCATAACAAAAAAATATATCTCTTCACTATTATGGGACACATGTTCAAGCAAATACCTCATTTACTAAATCATTTGTTATTTTGTTGCATCCAAGTATTTTTTCTTGCACAATATGTCATTAAAGGCAACCTTAGGCCATCTACCCCCTTCCATTTGCTCAAATTTTTTTAAATACCTTATGACTCGCACCATAACAATTGTTTCAATATGAGCAGCGCATGTTTCACTTAACGAGATAGCATAAGGAACTGCACTTTTAATTATGAATTTGTTTGTAATCAAATGCTTCTGAATTTTCTCAATTTGTTTCCACTGCATGTCAGATATATTGTTGGCCCACAGTTCACAGCCATAGAGAATCATCAGAATCACTACAAGCCCAAAAAGAGCTTAAGTGGTTTGTCAGTCCCATAACTCTGCCTCTCTACACCTATTTTGAAAATCATAAAATGTTTTCCAACCCCCCAAAAATATTTTCTCTCTACAGTCACCCCAGCGTAGATTTTTGTTGAACTCAATTCCAAGGTATTTGTAATCTGCAATTTCTTCGAGAATGTTGCCTTCAAAGTAAAACTTATGCTAGTTATGTTTTCTTTTTTAGAGAAAACCACTACTTTCGTTTTGTTAATATTGACTTGCATCTCCACCCTTCTACAAAAATGTTTATAGTAAGTGCTCTCGCAAACCAAGAACATATTTAGCAATCAGAATAAGGTCATTTGCATACAAAAGAAGCCTTATAACAAAATTGTCCAAATAGATACCATCACCCCCTTACGAATTTAACCACTACTTAAGTTTGTTGATATATAAACCAAAAAGGGTAGGAGACAGTGGGCGACCTTGCTTGACCCCGATATCACTTCTAAAAATTTCAGAAATGTCTGCCGAAGTTCTAATTTTAATTGTCACTTCTTCATACAGTGTATGCACAACTGCTCTCATATGTTTAGGAAACCTAAGTTCCTCCATTCTGTGCCAAAGCTTATCCCTAGGAATCGTGTCAAATGCTTTTCTGAAATCAACAAAACAATAAAAGACTTCTTCCTTTTTCTCCCAAACTTTTTCAATGATGTGTCTTAAAGTTATACAATGATCAATTGTGGAATGTTTAATGTGAAGTGTCTAAAACCTGCTTGCCCTTTAGCACACTTATATCTTTCTTATGCCGACTTGTTGATTTATTTTCTAACATGCTTCCAAATAACTTTGCAAACAAAGGGTTTATCATTATGGTCCTATAATTGGAGGGATTATTGATATCACCACTCTTGAAAAGAGATATTGCCATACTAGTTGTCCAATCTATGGGGAACCCCTATTGTATGATGTTGTTGAATTTTTTTATAATGTGAGGTGCAAGAATCTTTTAGCCCCACTTTAGATACTCTGCTTGGAGTTTAGCTAAGACTTTTGTTTTTCCAACGCCCAACTTCTTGATACCCATCTCTCCCTCTTGCACCATGAAGAGTTCAGTATCAGTATTGACCAAGAGGGGAGGGTCAACCTTAGGATCCTACTCATAGAGTTGTCTTGCATAGTCAAACCATTTAGAAGTTGTAATACTATTTTCAGTTTGCATTTTTCTCGATTGGAACTCCTTCCAAAATAATTTGGGATTATTTTTCCCAAGGAAGATTAGTTCTTCCCTCCTTGAAACCATGAAATCGGTCTTTTTCTTTCTTAATATATACTTGTAAACTTTGAGCTTTATGTTATCCTTGTTTGACTTTTTCCACATTCTCCTTGCCTTTTTGCATTCCTCGTCAAACCAAGAATTAATTGGAAAGCAATTTGTTTCAGACTTTTTAATTTTTGCGCTTTTTCTCTCCGCAAGTGCATTTTGAATTAAATGTGTTAATTCGTGACTATGAAAGTCGTGAATTGGGATTTTCTCCTTCTCAAAGAGCCTCTCTAACGTCATTTTGAAGGTATTATAATTTTCAAGAGTCAAAAGAATTCTGCCCTTTGGGAGATTTTGTTGAACACACTAAGTTTTTTACTCTAATTGCTTCATTCTAGTCCAAGAGAAACTTAAATAAATTGGCTCGTGATCTGATTTTAAGTCCCAAAGTTGATCTCCAATCAAAACTTCCTCCATTTTCTCGCACAAACCATGTGAGCAAATTACATAATCTACTACACTTGCTCCATTGTAAGTATTGCAAGTGAAATTACCGAACTTTTCCCATCTAGTCAACGCATTACAAATGACTATCAAAGGCCCCACATGGAGTAAATAATTGTTCACCAAAGAGATTCCAACCCTTGTCCTATGAAATTTTTTCCCATTAATGATTACTTTCTTCTATAAGCCAAATAGGGTCACAGTCTTCTTTACAACAAAGAATGTTAGCTTGCTCACTTGCAGTCCTAGCATTGAAATCAACCACTATAAGGACTTCACCTAGCTGAGAATATGCTGCAATGTATGCTTTTAAGGTTGCAAGGGGATCTTTGTGGCCAAGCCCTCTACTTTTGCAGATTTTTGAAACTTGCGGTGCAAAATAGAATGCTACAATTATGATGTGATTCCCATTTTTTGATAGTTTAAACCAAATGAATTGTTTATTTGAGTCTTCTTTTTCTAATTGAATGAGACGACCTTCTTTTTCCCTCCCTAATACCATGATACCCCTATGTCCTTTTCCATTCCTTGTTGCCTTGTTCCACACTGCCATCTTCCAGGTTCCTTCAAACAAAGGTGTCTTGCACCCTTCATGTTCATGTGTTTCTATGAGGCAAATTATGTATCTATCTTCCGCAATAAGCCCTAACCCAGGTCCTCGTCTTCACGGGTAACCTCTATTGGTACCTGTTCCCATAAATTATTTAAAAGTATGATTATTATAAATTATTTATTTTTTAAATATATAAATTTCATAATTTTGAGAAAGAGATTGGTAAATGTTTTTAAAATCTAGAAAAATAATTTTATCTAATTTTAATAAAAGATAAAGTGGACAAATATTTTTGGTTCTACTGAGAAGCCCCTCCAATCAAGTATGGAAGAGATGTTGTAATGTCATGTCATGTTTTCTTATTCAGGTTTTGACAACTCACGATATTTCCCATGACATTCTTCTCTAATGGAGTGAGGGTGCTCGGGTATTATTACAATAAAATTATTGCATTTACAAAATGGTTAGTTTTTTTTTAAGGGTTAACTTTTGTAAATGGTCAAATTTTCCATGTTTTCGGGGGTTACATCTTATAAATGGATTAAAATTATATTTTTTGGGGGTTAAATTTTGTAAATGATTAATTTTTCATATTTTCAGGGTTTTAATTTTGTAAATAAATTAATTTTTCATATTTCTTATTAATTTTTTTTTGTTAATTTTCATTTGTTAACCACATTTTGTAGGATAAGATTATTTTATTTTAAACATAGTCAAAATTTTATAAATATTATATAAAACCAGCCTACATCCATCCTAATTTTGGATCTACCAAGTGTCGAGAGGGATCAAATCTCTTGAGGTGCAAACTTCTTCGAAAGAGAAAAAAACATTTGATCCTTCTCGGCGCTTGGTAGATCCGGAGTTGAGATGGATCTAGGTGGGTTATAATTTATTGTTGTAGTCTAGTTTATAGGCAAAATGGTCTTTTTCAGAGCATTTTTTTTGTTGATTTTAACCAAAATCCGACAAAGATTTTTAGAAACTTAAGTTTAAGTTGTTTAATTAGAATTCAAAAATATATTTTAAATAACAAAAATTCACAATCTTACTTAAAACTATATTGTCAAATTTTGGTGAAAAAGGTTATTTTGTCTATAAATTAGATTATGTCATAATTTATATGTTAAAGATGTAAATTTAAAGGGGTAAAGTAGATATACCATTATAAAAGGGGTTCATTGTCCCACAAACAGGGGTCCCTTACATTAATTTGGTGTCTAGCTTGGTATGGACCTAAAAAATATATTATTATTTATCTTAAGATACACAATATTAGAGCCCAATAGGTTAAATCCCCCCCCACCAAGTCTTTGGCCCTCTGCCATGAGGCGTTGGTTCAATTCTGCTTGGGTCCATCAGAGTCACATTCCTACAATTAAGTTGATTGGTGTGCAACCCCTTTGAGTGGGCCCGCTAGGCTTGCCACAAGGAAAAA